>JARQOC010000005.1:577464983-578043467 GCA_033576535.1 Allobates femoralis
CCTGAAGAATCCGCCCAGCTCAGCCTTCAGGCGTCGGAGAGCGGGAGCGGCCGAGAGGAAGGAGCAGCATCCGATCGCCTCACCGCCCAGCTAGGTAAGAGAAGAACTGCGTGCCAGCCAGCAGCCCTCAGGAGAACCTCTGTCTGCCCCAAAGGGACAGGAAACACTGGTGGTTGGAGCTGGGAGGGGCTATTTAACCTCTTTGTGTTTCCTGCACCTATTAGGGCCAAGTGGCAACCTCCTGGAGTGCTGTTGTGGAGGATGGGAGGAGAAAAATAACTAAAATAATGAGTTTAAACCCCCTGTTATAATTGGGATGTGGTTGTGTTCAGAATCGGTCAATCACATTTCCCCTCATGTTACATAGTAGTCAGCGCTCGGCCGCGGTCATTCACAGCGATTCTGATTAACACCAGAGAAAGTATCTCTGTTCTAGGAGGATTGTCCTGACATTTTCTGGTTCATAAGCAGCTGACAACACAACAAAGGATCTCACTGTGGACAGTTATCAGTCAGGAGAAGGTACAAAGACATTTCCCAGGCATTAGATCTACCCTGGACACTGTGAAGACGTCATCAAGAACGGGCTCAAATATAGCACAACACTGACATTGGATAGAACTGGACGTCCTTCAAAAATTAATAAAAAATATAAGTCAGAAATAGGTCCCGGAGACTGTGAAGAGGCAACAGCCACATTAGAAGAGCTGCAGGTGTTTATGGCCAGACCTTGTTGTGCCCTGTATTCATTATACATCAGGCCTGTGAGGTCGGGGGCAAAATGGAGCCTTTTCTTACAAGAAAAAGAAAAAGAACTTTCATCAGATCTTCATATATGCCAGAAAAGTGGGGAATAATGTATGTCTGATGAGACCGGGGGAATGGGGGATAGGGGATTACTTTGTGGTTGTTGTCCAATGTCATGCTTGAAGTCTTTTTAGGCTAGTAGGCGATTCTGTTTGTTGGAAGAAAATGTCAGAAAAGTAAAATCCATCTACCACATCTATTCATGTTCTAAAACCAAACATCTAACCAACAACATCCTTAATGGTACCTTTACACGCCGCTACCGAAAGGTAGAAACCGGGCGTGTAATTCAGGTTGTTCCTTCCTGTCTCTTTGGATACCTGTCTTTCAGCCGTGCTGAAAAACAAGCAGGTATAAACCCTATGGTGGCGGAGTTTAATCGGGGCACAGGTACGGTATATGAGTTCCCTGGGGCGTGCCACAGCGTCATGTATACCACGCCCCATCTGCGATCATTGGTGGGGGCTACTGTGTACCCATTGGCTGTCCCTGCACAGGGCGGCATATTTAACGATCTGACCAGTCACACTACACATTTGCTATAGCGTCATGTATTAGGCAGCCTCCCTGTGCTGGCTGGCCAATCATGATGTTATTGCATTGTCCAATCACTGTACGAACGCCGCGTAATACACAACTCTGTCACGCCTATGTAGTTACGGCGCACAATATGTACGCCCAGATTCCCTTGTGGTGGCGGCGTGTAAATGAGGGAAGGTGCTCCACAGAAGGTAACCTGAGGTACCCGTCGGCACTTCCAGGGATCGAAAATACCTTCTGTGGAGCACCTTGTGGAGGCGTGTAATTGCGGTATCAGGTACCGTTAGCAACCGTTGAAAACGCGCGCGTGCACGTGCGGTGCCTACCTGTTGCTACCTTTGGTAGCGGCGTGTAAAGGTACCATAAGAGATACAGTAGAAACAGATTAGTCTTATGCGTTTCGAGTGTATACGCTCTTATGAAACGCATAAGACTTGTGTTTCTAGTCTACCTCGTAAGGATGCCGTGTCTTTAGATGTTCTTAATAAAGTTAATGTTTGTATAATGTGAAGAGAATCTGCTGTGCGGTAGCTGGACATGACTTTCTCAGTTTCTTCAGTTATTACTGGTAAGCTGGCCCTGAGGACTTGTCCATCATGTACCTTGTTACTAGTACTCCATCTGCATTAGGTGAGCTGATATTACTTCTTTTTTATATGTATTTTTCTTGGGTAATTGGTTTATTTGTTCTGCCCAATCACCTTTCGGGTGCGGCTATTTATACCTTCCCCTTCTGATCTTTCCTGCTCGCGATATTGTGAAATGGACCTTCCTTGCATTCCAGCCATACTGTATGTTTATGCCAGTGAGTGAGAGACCTGCTAGGGTTATTTTCTTTGCAGTCACTACTTTCCACCCTGCTCCATTCCTATTCTTTGTAGTTACACAGTAGGTGACACTCCCTTCTAGCAGTATGTTATCTTACCACTTTGTATTTAAAAGACAACTTCACTGCTTTCATACAAGCAAGTTTAACATTCAAGTCAGCCCTGACTTCTGCTAACAGGACAACATCAGAACTCTCACATCTTCTTTATCACACAACCCCAAAGTTATTCAGCACAGTTACCTTACCTCCTTCCTCCGCCCATCACTGCCCCCTCCAACCTCCCTTATCTCTGCTGAAGACTGACACACATTTCATTAACAAGATCGACCAAATCAGTATTATTATTATTTATTTATATAGCGCCATAAGATTCCACGGCGCTTTACATGTTAAGAGGGCAGACTAGGACAAGTAACATAGTAACAATACAAGTAACAATGGCTGTGGACAATTCTAACGTACAGATACTATAGGGGAGAAGATTCTGTCCACGAGGGCTCACAGTCTATGAGGGGCGGGTGGGGATACAGTAGGAGGGGGAGGTGTCGGTCGTGAGGTGGTGCGGTGGACTGGGTCTCATTGCAGGTTGTAGACTTGGTGGAAGAGGTGGGTTTTCAGGCCTCTTTTGAAGGTTCCCAGGGTAGGGGAATGCCTGATGTGGTGGGGCAGCGAATAAATCAGTAAAGTCTTTATTGATCGACCACCACAACCCCTATGTACAACAAGACCCCTGCCCCCAACCAACCGTCCCCCCACCATCACTGAAGGAGAGCTTACTTATTTTCTCTGTAAATCTCCACTCACCGCTTGTACACTTGTCCAGCTCCCATCTCACCTCCTCTCTAACCTCACCACCACACTTATAACAGCCCTAAGCCATCTCTTCAGCTTATTAACTTCTGAAACCTTCGTTCTATTCTTTCAAACACCATCACACCTATCATAGAGAAACAATCCCTCGCCCCGACCTCTATGTCCAGCTATCGGCCCATATCACTGCTCCCCTTCACCTCTTAACTCCTCGTCCACACTCAACTTTCCTCCACATCTCATCTCACTCTGACAATCTACAACCTGTCTTCTGTCCCCACCGCTCCACCGACACTGCCCTAACCACAATTACTAATGACTTACTGCAAAAGCAACAGACAATTCTCTATCCTCCTCCTTCTAGACCTGTCCTCTGTTGTTTACAGTTGACCAAGACTTCGTAGACCCGCTCTTCTCTTGACATCACAGACCTTGTCCTCTCCTAGACCTCCTCATACCTCTGTAACCGCACATTTAGTGTCTCCAATTCCCATATTACCTCCTCATCCCAGCCACTCTGTCAGAGTTCTTCAAGACTCTGTCATAGGACCCCTTCCCTTTTCTAACTATAACTTTGGCCTGGGAAAACTCAAATTCCCATGGCTTCCAGCCATATCCTCCAGCCGGCAATGACCTCGCTGCCCCCTCATCACCACCGAAGCTGCCGCCTCACAATGACCTCGCTGCCACCCCATCACCACCGAAGCTGCCGCAGCCCCCAACCTCCTGTCTCTTTCCCCATTATCCTGTAGACTGTGGCCCTATAAGGCTGGGCCCTCTCCTCTCTGTACCAGTCTGTCAGTGTTAGTTTTGTTAATTGTAATTTATATTTGTGTTTTGTATGTAGCCCATTCTCATGTACAGCACCATGGAATTAGTGATGATCTATAAACAATAATAATAATCAGTGATGAAGGAATATTCTCCTCACTATTCCTTACTCGTACACATAGTTCAATATTAAAGACATTCAATGAGTGTTTGTGGCCTCGTCAGATTCGGGTGACCGTCCAGCATGTTTGGCCCCTGATTTTTAGCCAACAAACATGCTGGGATTGCTGCCAATCACTGTAATGCCAGAGCCATCTTTGTTGTGGCATTACTGTGATTGGCCGCAGAGTGTCATAGGGTAAAATGTCTGCTCTGACATTCTCTGGGGGCTTCTGTTTATCTCCCCCCTCTCCGATTCCGACATCCTATGACTGGACAGTGTCATAGAGCAGAAAAAGAAACACCCCCTCCCCCCACCGAGGAATCTTTTGGTAACGCCCCCTCCCCCCATTGAGGAATCTGTGGTAACGCCCCCTCCCCTCACCAAGGAATCTCTGGTAACGCCCCCTCCCCTCACCGAGGAATCTCTGGTAACGCCCCTCCCCTCACCGAGGAATCTCTGGTAACACCCCCTCCCTCCACCGAGGAATCTCTGGTAATGCCCCCTCCCCCACCGAGGAATCTCTGGTAACGCGCCCTCCCCCCACCAAGGAATCTCTGGTAGTGCCCCCTCCCTCCACCGAGGAATCTGTGTTAATCCCAGGGCCTGAGACCCCCCAACTGCTTAATAGACTGCTGAGAAGTGCAGAGCAGCTTGTGAGGTCGGAGCACAGAACAGGGAACGGGTTACATAGAAGATACAAAATCCAACACATCATTGTACCAAGCGGAGAATAAGTGACTGTAGAGATCACTACTCACCTGGGCGGTGATCTGTAGGGATCTCCTCTGTCCTCCGCTCATCACCCCTCACATAGGTCTCTGGAGGATTAATATGGGGCAGATCTTCACCCTGAAACAAAGATTGTAAAAGTCACAGACAGATGGAGAAGTCCCATCTGTGATCAGCTGTAATCTGCCATCTCCACCCATCTCATTACACAAGTATAACACATCTAGTGGGGGAGAAAATCTAAATTACTTACCGGTAATGTGTTTTTCATGAGCCACGACAGCACCACCTGAGAGATAGGACCGCCCATCCAAGACAGGAAACCTCTGAGATAAAAAGGCGGGACCTCTCCTGAACCTCAGTTTCGGTTACAGAGACCGGAGAGGGGAACCCAACAAGCATTAGTACACAACCAAAAGAACTCAACAAATCACACACACCCCCCTCCAAACAGGACCAACACCAACAGGCAATAGGGAGGGATGCGGTGGTGCTGTCGTGGCTCATGAAAAACACATTACCGGTAAGTAATTTAGATTTTTCCCTATCGCCACGACAGCACCACCTGAGAGATTTCAGAGAAAAGAAAATTAGGGAGGGACCACCGCTAGCAGAACACGTCGACCAAAGGTCACCACCATAGCGGCAGCAAGATCAAGCCTGACATGCTCGAAGAAAAGAGAAGGAGCAGCCCCACAGATCAAGTTTAAGGGGACAACAGCCACCCCCGCCCAGGAAACAGCTACTGCCCTGGTGGAAGTGCACAAAGGCCCCCCCCGGGACCCGCACCTGACCGGAAGAAGCAAGAGCGAAGGCTTCCCGCAACCACCAAGCAAGGGCACCCACGGACACTGCCTCACCCTAAGAGGCTCCCCGAAAGAAAAAACAAGAGGGACAGAGCCAGACGCCAGGCCGTGGCCCGACGAAGCAGGCAAGCAACTCACACCAGACCACGAACGTGTGGAGAACCACGTCCTTCAGAATTGTACGAAGACCACAGGAGGAAGGGAGAACAAGCTCCCGCAGTCCGCGGAACATGAGAGCCACCTTGGGAAGAAGGAAGGAACCAGGTAGAGGATGACCCTGTCCAGCCGAACCGGAGAACAAGGCCCCACCACAGACAAGGCCAGGAGGACACAAAAAAAGGCTGGCGGACGGCAAGCCACCGCCCAACAGGACCAACTGCAGAGGCAGGACCCTAGGCGAAGCACAAGAGAAAAGCCCAAAGGGAGGCGTGGTTAAGGCATCCAGAACTAAAATGAGACCCCAAGGAGCCACTTTTGGACAGGGAACAGGAGTGGCCCCCCCCCCGGCAGGACCAGAAAACCCACGATACCCAAGAAGACCCATCGAGGGAACAAAGGCACAGGCCCCCAAAGCCGAAAATCAGAGCTCCAGGGAATCGACCGAGACCAATCCGCCACCCACTGGAGGAAGTCGAAAATTGCCAGCACAGGAGCCCACCGTCCGGACTCGTCCCTGAAGAAGACAGAAAAGGTAAACCACCCGGTACCAGAAAAAAACCGGTGGCAACCGGCGGCCGTCCGGACCTCAGCACACGAACAAGGCCCCCAGAGAATCCCCCACGTGACCGGAGCCGCCTGGTCAAGTCCCACGCCGTCAGCCGGAGACCAGCAGAAGGGGGACCGGCCCCCACAGGAGAGACTGGAAGAGGGGGAAGTCCAGGGAGCCTGGATGGACAGGCGACTGAGCCAAAAGAACCAAGCTCCCCGGGGCCAGAAGGGCGCCATCACGACGACCCTCGCCCTGTCCATCCTGACCTTCCAAAGTACTGCAGGAACCTAATCAAGGGAGGGAAGGGACACAGAAGGCCCAAGGACCAGGGGATCAGTACCGCGTCCCCAGCAACGGGCCGGACTCCGGGAACCAGCGAACAGAATCCACACACCAGACCGTGCTCTCGAGAGGCAAAGAAATCCATCTCCAGAAGGCCCAACCTGGCCACAATCGGAGCGAAAAATAAAAAAACACTCAAATCCAGGGCCCACTGCTCCCGTTGGAGCAGCACCCTGCAGAGAAAATCCGTCCAGGAAGTCGCCACCCCCCCCCTGCGAAGGGCAGAGAGGGAATCAGACGGGCGTTCCAACAGCTGACAACGCCCCGCGTAACTACCATGAGTGCCTGGGACCGGGTGTCCCCATGACGGTGCCAGGAAGCCACCAACACACTGTAGCCGGAGAGGACACTAAGATGGAGCCCCCGAAGGGAAGTAAGGAACGCAGAACTGCCTTCCAAACAGCCAGGAACTCCCGCATAAGGGAGGACAGCCTGGAGAGGCAATGAGTCTCAGGCCCCCCCGAGCGGACAGGTCCCGAAGGAGCCAGGAACTGGCCTCCGTGGGAAGCATCGGAGACCGGACCACCCCACGGGACGCCCCTGGAGAGGCGCCCAGGGAGCAGCCCCCCTCCAGAGAATCTAAAGGCGGAGGGGACAGAACAATCTATGCTTCCAAGGCCGCCCCTAACCCGAGCTGACGCTGGGGAACCATCCACAGAAGGGCCCTAGAGCGCAACTGTGCCCAAGGAACAGCGGGGATACAGGACGAGAGGGAGCCCAAGAGGGACACAGCCCTCTAGAAAACCAACCGAGGAGAGCCCCTGTACTGCAGAAAGGGATGACCGAAGACGCAATGGCCTCGAGGTCAGCGGGGAGCTTCCCGACATTATGCCCGTGCGGGGTCTCTGGACTGCTTTCAGTCACGCCACGACCCCCGACGTCCAGAAGGAGGTAAGCAGAGACTGGGAACCCAGAAATAACCCCAGACCCAGCTGACGCGTGGCGGGGAACAGCCTGGACCTTCCCAGATCAACAATCCAACCCAGCTGACCCAGGGAAGACTAAACCAGTCGCAGACGGGCACAAACCCCAGGGGTCCCCCACAAGCAGCAAACGTCCAGATATGGAATAATTAAACCCCGCGGACGTCGGAAGTGGCCTCACTACTGCCAGCAGCGCCGTGAAGTAAGTGTGTGACTTGTGATTCAGTGACTTTGGATTCAGGGAGTTTGGAAGGGAGGAATTACTGAATTGCTGGTTGTATTTTATTAATACTTTGCATTTCTTTTTACTTATCATTTCTGTCTGGTGCAATCCCCATTAGGAAATGAGCTCCATGATTGGCAATGCCATCCAGTGTACATCTTGCCACATGTATGCATTCCTTGACCAGCCGGCCGAGGGTGCATACTGCTGTGTGAGATGTGAGTACGTTGTGCATTTGGAAGCCCAGATACTGGATCTAAATGAACGACTGACAACGCTGAGATCCATAGACAATATGGAAAGGAGTCTGCTGCTCACTGAACAGCTGCTCAATGGGATAGATGTGGGGGAGGATGGTACTATGGAGCCTCAGGACCATGAGGTAGCTAGCTGGGTGACAGTTAGAAGGCGGGGTAGAGGGAAGGGTGCCAGGGAGGCTAGCCCTGATCTGGCACACCCCAATAAATTTGCTATGTTGGCAGATGAGGGGGGTGTGAGTTCAGGGATAGCACTGCTGCAGCGGGGCATGACCTCTGAAAGCCAGAGGAGTGTCAGCTCCAGTAAGGGGGAAAGCAGGAGAGTAGGGCAGGCCAGACAGGTGCTGGTAGTGGGGGACTCAATTATTAGGGGAATAGATAGGGCAATCTGTCACAAAGACAGGGATCGTCGAACAGTGTGCTGCCTACCTGGCGCTCGAGTCCGGCACATCGCTGATCGGGTTGACAGATTACTGGGAGGGCTGGTGAGGACCCAGCGGTCATAGTGCACATTGGCACAAATGACAAAGTTAGAGGTAGGTGGAAGGTCCTTAAAGATGATTTCAGGGAATTAGGTTGCAAGCTTAAGGCAAGGACCTCCAAGGTAGTATTCTCTGAAATACTGCCTGTACCACGTGCCACACCAGAGAGACAACGGGAGATTAGGGAGATAAATAAGTGGCTCAGGAATTGGTGTAAGAAGGAGGGGTTTGGGTTCCTGGAGAACTGGGCCGACTTCTCTGTTGGCTACAGGTTCTATGCTAGGGACGGGCTGCACCTCAATGGGGAGGGTGCAGCTGTGCTGGGGGAGAAAATGGCTAGAAGGTTGGAGGAGTGTTTAAACTAGGGATTGGGGGGGAGGGTATTCATTGTATAGGAGGGGAAGATAGTGTAAACAGTAACCTGGGCACAAGTAATAAAATTGGGGGTGGCATGGGGGGTGGGGTTAGAACAGTCAATCTAGTAGGAAGGAATAGAGGTAAAGAGAGATGCATAAAGTGCATGTATACTAATGCCAGAAGCCTCACCAACAAAATGGAGGAATTAGAATTGATTTTGTTGGAAAATAATTATGACATGGTGGGGATTTCGGAGACTTGGCTGGACGAGAGCCATGACTGGGCTGTTAATTTACAGGGCTATTGTCTGTTCAGAAATGACCGTACAAATAGGCGAGGAGGAGGTGTATGTTTATACGTAAAATCATCCTTAAAACCCATCCTGCGTGATAATATAGGTGAATCTAATGGAAATGTAGAGTCTCTGTGGGTGGAGATAAGGGGAGGGGAAAAAATAATAAATTACTGATAGGGGTTTGTTATAAGTCTCCAACAATAATGGAAGTGGAGGAGAATATCCTCATAAAGCAAATAGATGAAGCAGCGACTCAGGGAGAAGTCATTATTATGGGGGACTTCAACTACCCTGAAATACATTGGGGATCAGAAACCTGCAGTTCCAGCAAAGGTAATAAGTTTTTGAAAACTATAAGAGACAATTACCTTTCACAACTGGTTCAGGACCCAACAAGAAGGGGGGCACTGCTGGACCTAATATTAACCAACAGGCCAGACCGCATATCAAATATACGGGTTGGAGGTCACTTGGGTAATAGTGATCATAACTTAATAAGCTTTCAAGTATCCTTTACTAAGACGTGTACTAGAGGGGTCACAAGGACACTAAACTTCAGGAAGGCAAATTTCCAACGGTTGAGAGATGATCTTAGTGCAATAAACTGGGACGATGTCCTGAGACATAAAAGTACACAACACAAATGGGAGATGTTTATTAGCATCCTGAATAGGACCTGTGCACAATATATACCCTATGGGAATAAGCATGCTAGAAATAGGAGGAAACCACTATGGCTAAATAAAGCGGTAAGAAGTGCAATATGTGACAAAAAGAAAGCATTTAGGGAATTAAAGCAAGTAGGTAGTGATAAAGCATTAAATAAATACAGAAAATTAAATAACGTTTGTAAAAAGCAAATCAAGGCAGCAAAGATTGAGACAGAGAGACTCATTGCCAGAGAAAGTAAAAAGAATCCCAAAATATTTTTTAACTACATAAATAGTAAGAAAATAAAAAATGATGGCGTAGGCCCCTTTAAAAATAGTCTGGGTGAAATGGTGGATGAGGATGAGGAAAAAGCAAATATGCTAAATGACTTTTTTTCAACAGTATTTACACAAGAAAATCCCATGACAGACAATATGATCAGTGATAACAAAAATTCTCAATTAAACGTCACCTGCTTAACCCAAGAGGAAGTACGGCATCGTCTAAAAATCACTAAAATTGACAAATCCCCGGGCCCAGATGGGATACACCCCAGAGTGCTGCAGGAATTAAGTACTGTCATAGATAGACCATTATTTTTAATATTTAAAGATTCCATAATAACAGGGTCTGTACCACAGGACTGGCGTATAGCAAATGTGGTGCCAATATTCAAAAAGGGGACAAAAACTGAACTTGGAAATTATAGGCCAGTAAGCTTAACCTCTACTGTGGGTAAAATCCTAGAGGGTTTTCTAAGAGATGCTATACTGGAGTATCTGAAGAAAAATAACCTCATGACCCATTATCAACATGGTTTTACGAGGGACCGTTCCTGTCAAACTAATCTAATAAGCTTCTATGAAGAAGTAAGTTCTGGACTGGACCAAGGAAATGCAGTGGATGTGGTGTATATGGACTTTTCAAAAGCTTTTGATACGGTGCCACACAAAAGGTTGATACATAAAATGAGGGCAATGGGGATAGGGGAAAATATGTGTAAGTGGGTTAAGAACTGGCTTAGTGATAGGAAACAAAGGGTGGTTATTAATGGAACACACTCAGAATGGGTCACAGTTAACAGTGGGGTACCACAGGGGTCAGTGTTGGGCCCACTTCTATTTAATATATTTATTAATGACCTTGTAGGGGGCATACAGAGTAGAATCTCAATATTTGCAGATGACACTAAACTCTGCAGGGTAATCAATACAGAGGAGGACAATTTTATATTACAGGAGGATTTATGTAAACTAGAAGCTTGGGCTGCTAAATGGCAAATGCGCTTTAATGGGGATAAATGTAAAGTCATGCACTTGGGCAGAGGAAACAAAAGGTATAATTATGTGCTTAATTGTAAAACACTGGGCAAAACTGTCACTGAAAAAGACCTGGGTGTATGGGTAGATGACAAACTCACATTTAGTGGCCAGTGTCAGGCAGCTGCTGCAAAGGCAAATAAAATAATGGGATGTATTAAAAGAGGCATAGATGCTCATGAGGAGAACATCATTTTACCTCTATACAAGTCACTAGTGCGACCACACTTAGAATACTGTGTACAATTCTGGTCTCCGGTGTATAAGAAAGACATAGCTGAACTAGAGCGGGTCCAGAGAAGAGCGACAAAAGTCATTAGAGGACTAAGGGGTCTGCAATACCAAGACAGGTTATTAAACTTGGGGTTATTTAGCTTGGAAAAACGAAGGCTTAGGGTGATCTTATAATAATGTATAAATATATGAGGGGGCAGTACAGAGACCTTTCTAATGATCTCTTTACTCTTAGGCCTGAGACTGGGACAAGGGGGCATCCTCTACGTCTGGAGGGAAGAAGGTTTAATCATAATCACAGACGCGGATTCTTTACTGTAAGAGCAGTGAGACTATGGAACTCTCTGCCACATGATGTTGTAATGAGTGAGTCACTACTAACATTTAAGAAGGGCCTGGATGCCTTTCTTGAAAACTATAACATTACCAGTTATATATACTAGATTCTTTGATAGGGCGTTGATCCAGGGAATTAGTCTGATTGCCATATCTGGAGTCAGGAAGGAATTTTTTCCCCCAATGTGGAGATTAGTGTTGCCACATGGGGTTTTTTTTGCCTTCCTCTGGATCAACATGTTAGGCTATGGGTTGAACTAGATGGACTTAAAGTCTTCCTTCAACCTTAAAAACTATGTTACTATGTTACTATGTTACTATGTGAAAAGCCGAGGAACCATCGCCAGGCCGAAGGGGAGAGCCTGGCACAGCAAGGCAGAGGAAGCCCCCCAAACTGGGGGAACATCAGAACTGCCGGTGGTGACGGGGAACCGGAACATTGTGTTATGCTTCCCGCAGATCCAGCCCCGATTGTCAACTACCAAGTCCCCCTCAGGAACGAACTCCGCACCAGAAAGCTGTTCCAGGGATTCAGGGGTATAAAAGCCTGGAACGAACCGACTGGCTGTGGCACGAGAAACAGCGGGGAACAGAACCCCCTGCCGCAGGCGGCTGGAGGAACCGGGGAAACCCCCCTTAGTCGCACAAGGGCCCGTAACCCCTCTTAGCAGAAAAGCGCCTTCTCCTGAACAGCGGACAGACACAATCACCAGGGGCCCCCAGGAGCCGAAGCGAACCCCAGTGTCAACCAGTCACTGAGAAGAGCGAGAGCTCCCTTGCAAGCCCCAACCTCGGAGCCGGCTGGGAGAGAGGGTCAAGCCTTCCTCCTCCTGGAGCGAGCCGTCACCGATACTGGAACTACTCGCCAAAGGAGGAACCCCCGAACCAAAAAAACTCCGACTACATGCTTCCTCCCTTGGCCCAAGAACTTCGGGTCCGACCAGGGGACCTCCGTTTAGCAACCGAGGTTCACGAAGGGGAACGGCCCCGGAAGGCGAGAGCCGGAATTCCGGAGGGAAAGCATCCACCTTGGCACAAGCCCGGGCCAAGATATCAGCTAGCGACGTACCAACCGGAAAAGCACCCGCACCAGGGAAAGAAACCCAGAGTGGGCAACACCGGGCCTGGCCCCCACCATAAGGCAAGGTGAAGAAAAAGAAGTCGCACTCAGAGCTTCTATAAACAGCGGTTCTTTATTGTGCTTCAGTGCACACAGCAGGTGGTGGCATGCGGGTGGGAGGACGGGGGGCACGACGTTTCGCGCCGTATAAGACGCTTCAGCAGGTTAGTCCTCAGAGTGTATTGTTGCACTAGGCAACTTATACACCCCCACTGATGACGTCACAAACTTAATTAGTGAACATGTGTGAAGTTAAGATTATGGAGCTGAAACCAAAACAGCTCTTAAAGTGACAGTGCAATTAAGTGATCAAAGTGCATTACATACATACAGTACAGTACTATGTGCTTATAATATATACAATAAAAACCTTTTTACTCACAACCACAGGTTAAAAATATTTTTTCCAGTCATAGGCCAGTACACTACTCGACTTACCCTCTTCTCTTTCCTGATAATAAGTTTAATACCTATTCATCGGGATCACTATACTGATACCCTCGGGCTAGCTTAGGGGATCCTCTTATATTTACATTTCCCCATTTCTAACCAGGGGTGAACCTGTTAAGTTCTCATTAAACATAGGTGACTGAGCACAAGACCTTCACAGTCATCCAAACAGAGAGTTCTCATCAAACATAAGGGACTGAGCACAAGACCTTCACAGCTATCCAAGCATAGAGAACCATGAAATTACTTATCAGATCAGTATGCAGAGTTGTGCCCCTTGCAGATTCAAGTATTCACTAACCTAAATCCACAGTACCTCATTACCTAAATCCAATTACCCATAACTGAACCTTACAAAAAATTATCGGAAAAAAGAGAATTTTGTTTACGTACCGTAAATTCTTTTTTCTTTAATCATCAATGGGAGACCCAGACAATGGGGTTTAGGGCACTGCCCTCCGGAGGTCACACTAGGTACTACAAGTTTGTAGACACCGCCTCCTCCGCTTATAAACCCCTACCGCAGGGAACATCCTCAGTTTGGTCCATAAGCTGCGAGGAGGAAATAAACCACACCCGAAACATCGGGACGAATGCCGTGCACAGACGGTTCAACAACCCGGCAAACACTGTCTCAACAGAGAACAGAACAAATGCAAAACATGCAACGGAACAACTGGGTGGGTGCTGGGTCTCCCATTGATGATTAAAGAAAAAAGAATTTACGGTACGTAAACAAAATTCTCTTTTTTCTGGTCATCATAATGGGAGACCCAGACAATGGGGATGTCCTAAAGCAATACCCCAGGGCGGGAAGAGTTCCTCAACAAGACGGATAACACATGGTTCCCTTTTAAAGGTGGGCAACCGCCGCCTGGAGAACCCGCCTGCCCAAACTTGCATCCGCAGAGGCATGGGCATGCACCATATAGTGCTTAGAGAAAGTGTGCAGGCTAGACCAAGTGGCCGCCTGACACACCTGTAGAGCAGACGCTCGATGTCGCAAGGCCCAGGAGGCACCTACAGCTCTGGTAGAGTGAGCCTTCAATCCCACCGGGAGAGGCAAACCAGAAGCCCGGTAAGCCTCTTGAATGGAAGCCTTAATCCATCTGGCCAATGTCGACTTTGATGCCGCGGACCCCTTACAGCGACCTGTCGTAAGAACAAATAAGGAATCCGAACTCCTAAAGGAGGCGGTCCTGGACACATAAATGCGTACCGCTCTCACGAGATCCAGAGTATGGAGGTCGCGTTCAACCTGATGAACGGGAGCAGGGCAAAATGATGGGAGAACAATCTCCTGGTTCAGGTGAAAAGTTGAAACCACCTTCGGCAAGAATTCTGGCCGAGGACGCAACACCACCTTGTCTTGGTGAACCACCAGAAAGGGCGACTTGCACGAAAGTGCAGCCAATTCTGAGACCCTTCTCAGAGACGTGATTGCCACCAGAAAGGCCACTTTCTGAGACAGGCGAGATAGAGAAACATCTCTCAGCGGCTCAAACGGTGGTCTCTGTAATGCCGCCAGGACCATGTTGAGGTCCCAAGGGTCCAGAGGTCTCTTGTAGGGCGGAACCATCCGTGACACCCCCTGCAGAAATTGACGTACCTTCGGGAGGAGCGCCAATCGCCTGTCAAACAGCACTGAAAGTGCTGAGACTTGACCTTTCAAGGAGCCAAGGGATAATCCTAATTCCAAACCCGACTGTAGGAAAGCCAACAACGTCGGGATGGACAAGGGCCACGGAGACCGTCCACCAGAGGCACACCAAGTAAAAAAGATTTTCCACGTCCTGTGGTACATCTTCCTTGAGACTGGCTTCCTAGCCCGATTCATAGTGGCAACCACCGTAGGGGAAAAACCCCTGGATGTCAGCAGCCAGGCCTCAAGAGCCATGCAGTCAATCTGAGGGCCTTGGAATTGAGGTGGAAGAATGGGCCTTGCGCGAGTAAATCTGCGCGGTCTGGAAGAGCCCACCTGTGTCCGCCTGACAGTTGCCACAGGTCCGGATACCAGGACCTCCTGGGCCAATCTGGAGCCACTAGAATGGCGACCCTGCACTCCGACCTGATTTTCCACAGTACCCTGGGAATCAGAGCCAGAGGCGGGAACACATACGGCAGATGAAATCTGGACCAAGTCAGGACCAGAGCATCCGCTCCCAGAGATTGGGGATCCCATGACCTCGCCATGTATTGCGGCACCTGATGATTCAGCCGTGAGGCCATCAGATCCACGTCCGGAGTGCCCCATCTGCTGCAGATGTCCTGGAAGACGTCTGGATGAAGAGACCACTCTCCGGCGTCCATCCCCTGCCGGCTCAGATAGTCGGCCTCCCAGTTTTCGACCCCTGGGATGTGAACTGCGGAGATCAGGCAGTTGTTGTCCTCCGCCCAGGATAGGATGCGGTGGACTTCGGCCAGAGCCTCTGCACTCCTGGTTCCTCCTTGATGATTTATATAAGCGACGGCCGTCGCATTGTCGGACTGAACCCGAATGGGTTGTCCTGAGAGGAATCTCTGAAACACCAGGAGTGCCATATAGACCGCCTTGATCTCCAGCACGTTGATCTGCAACGCCGATTCCGACCGAGTCCAGAGGCGTTGGGCCCTGTGGTGTAAGAACACCGCTCCCCAGCCCTTCAGACTGGCGTCGGTGGTCACCACTAACCATGACGGTTTGATGAAGGACCGGCCCCGAGACAAGTGGTGTGGCTGTAACCACCACTGCAGGGAATCTCTGGTCGGTTGGGAAAGGGTCACCAGCCGATTCAGAGAAATCGACCTTTTGTCCCACCTGCGGAGGATCTCCAGCTGGAGAGGACGGAGGCGAAATTGTGCAAAAGGCACCGCCTCTATTGCTGCCACCATGCGCCCCACCAGCATCATCAACACCCGTAGGGATGATTGTGGTGACAGGAGGACTGCTTGCACTCCTGATTGGATCGCCATCTGTTTGACTCGTGGCAGAGACACCAGGGCTGAGGCTGTGTTGAAGTCCATGCCCAAATATGTCAAAGACTGGGTCGGAACTAGCGTTGACTTCTGAACATTGAGGAGCCAACCGAACTGTTCCAGAGACCGCATGGTCACATCCAGGCTCTCTTGACAAAGGTGTTCCGATGGCGCCCTGACCAGTAGGTCGTCTAAATAGGGAATGACGGCATGTCCCTGCACGTGCAGGAGAGCCATCATAGAGGCCTTCACCTTTGTGAACACCCGCGGTGCCGAGGCCAACCCGAACGGCAGCGCCACAAATTGGAAGTGTTCTTCCCCCACTGCGAATCTCAGCCAGCGCTGATGAGCTGGTGCAATGGGCACGTGAAGGTAAGCGTCTCTGATATCTATGGACGCCAGGAAGTCTCCCTGTGATACAGCCGCGATCACGGAGCGCAGTGATTCCATGCGGAACTTCCGAACCAACACGTGATGGTTGAACAACTTCAGGTCCAGTACCGGGCGGAAGGATCCGTCCTTCTTCGGGACGATAAAGAGGTTGGAGTAAAAACCCCTGAACCTCTCTCCGGAAGGCACCGGTATCACCACTCCGTCTCTGCGGAGACCCTCCAACACCAGGTAAAAAGCCTGAGCCTTTTCTGGCGATGGGACCGACCGATGGAATCGGGATATCGGTTTTGACGTCAGCTCTATCCTGTAACCTCGCGAGACCACGTCTCGAACCCACTGATCTTGAACGTGAAGTAGCCATTTGTCCTGAAAGCGAGACAAGCGGCCCCCCACCTGTGGGGAGGTAGGAAGGGAGAGCGAGTCATGCAGAGGCGGGTTTGGGGCGGCAGCTGCCGCCCGCCGGCTTCTTCGGACGACTCTTAGAGCGCCACTGAGAAGCGGGCTTTCCCCCTCGGTCCGTGCGAGCGGACGGTGCTGATGACTGCGAGCTGGAACGAAAGGACCACTGTTTTGGGTTCCTTTTAACGGTATACCGTGGCTTAGGCTTATTCTGCGGTATCTTAGACTCAGCAGAATCCTTTATCAGCTTGTCCAGTTCGGTGCCAAAAAGCCTGTCACCAGCAAACGGAAGATTCTGCAAAATCTTCTTGGATGTGGTATCTGAGTCCCAAAGACGCAGCCACAACAATCTGCGGATCGCAATAGCATTGGCCGAAGCCACAGCTGAGCGAGTGGCAGTTTCCAGAGTCGCCGTCCTGGCGTAGTCCGCATAGGCCCTTGCCCTCTCGGTAAGTGCCAGGACCTCTGGACTGGATCTTGCCAGGTCAGAGATACCATCCAAGCATGTAGTAATCGCTTGTAAGGTCCAGACCGTGGCAAAATTAGGGGCAAAAGAAGACCCCACAGCCTCATAGGAAGACTTGGCGAGTTGCTCAACCTGTCTATCCGTCGCATCCTTCAGCGAGGAGCTATCAGAGGCAGAGAAAAGGGAGCGTGCAGCAATCCTGGTCATGGAAGCGTCCACCTTCGGGGACTGCGACCACTCCTGAAGCACCTCCTGGGGGAAGGGGAAGCGATTGTCCTTGGGTTTACGGACATAACGCCGCCCAGGATGTAACCTGGGAGCTCTAACCACCCTTCCAAAATTCGTGTGGTCCATGAAGGAGCCACTTGGTCTAGCCTCTGGCCGCAGCCATTGATAGACCTCCTTCGGGTGCACCGTCACCTCCTCAGGGGGTGTCACGAGACGTAAAGTCTCGTTGATAGAGGACACCAGATCCTCCACCCCGTCTGGTGGTTCAGATACAGACACAGACCCGAAATTTGAACCCCCATCATCGTCCTCACCATCAGAGGAACGCTCCTCCTCAGAGAGAGCCTGGAGCTCGGGTGACTCCTCACGACGAGCCCGCTTAAGGGGTCTCACAGCAGAAGAGGGAGACACCCGGGGGTAACTGGACGGAGTAGCTGGGCTATCCAGCCTCCTATTAAGTGCCTCCAGGGATTGCGACATGGAGGACAGCTGGGACAACAGAGATTCATTGATCTTATTCTGAGTCTCCCATGGCCCTGAGATCACCTGAACCTCAGGGTATAGCACCGGAGCTGCTGACTCAGCAGTGTCAGTCCGGGCCTCTGGGCGTCCGCAGTTATTGCAGGACCCCTCCACCAGTGTTCCATTGCATGTAGCACAGGTAATGGTGGTCTCTGCCGCCCTAGCAGCACGCTTCCCAGCTGAGGACATCGCCACAGTAGGGGAAAATAAGCCAAATTGCAGACAAAAAACCGGGAGTCCCGGTGGCTTACCGACCGCAGTAAAGCGGTATGAGGAAGCGGTGTGTGTGTGTGACCTCCGCGACGGTTTCCGGTCTCCCCTGGAGTGCAGGCGCACGCTGCATACAGATCCCAACCGGGAAGTGAGGGTAAAGATGGCCGCCGACAGTGAAACTGTGGGCGGCGCCGAAAACACGCGGGAAACACACACACACACGCCCATCGATGACGTCACCGCACGGGCTGCTTCCCATCCTCCAAGCAGCCTCAGTATGAAGGTGCCGGAGCCCGCAGCGCGGGAAATAGTGTAAAATACTATACACAGACTGCATGCACAAACAAACATCCGCAGCCCACGGCCTCAGCCCCTGCAACACACAGGGCGGTCAGCCAGGGTGACCCCAGCACAGGGTACACCCGCAGATCCGCGGACCCGAGGGTAACGCGCGGTCTGAGTGTCAGGCCACATAAAGTGACAGACACTACCCCCAGGCACACAGGAGACACCGAGTGCCTCAGTGCCGGTCCGGTCTGTAAGCACCATTTAGGGAGGCCTCGGACGGGGGTTCAGCACCAGTCCGGAGTGTAAGCACCATTTAGGGAGGCCTCGGACTGGGCTGGCTCCAGTCCGGTCTGTAAGCACCATTTAGGGAGGCCTCGGACGGAGCGGAGCTGTGCAAGGCTCCCATCTCCCACTCTCCAGAGCCCCCCGGAGAGGGATGGAGAGGAGCGCGACAGCGTACCGGGAGGACACAAAGTGTCCAGGCCCAAGGCCCTCCGGTACCTCCACCTGCGTGTTCCACAAGGGTGAGCGGGGAGGCTGTCGCAGGTCCCGACCGGAACCATTTTACCTTGTCTTCAGACGCCATCACGTAAGCTGTGAGAATGCAGTGAAGTGCAAGCAAAGCGTGATCCTCCGAGCACACTAAGTTTAAAACTGAGGATGTTCCCTGCGGTAGGGGTTTATAAGCGGAGGAGGCGGTGTCTACAAACTTGTAGTACCTAGTGTGACCTCCGGAGGGCAGTGCCCTAAACCCCATTGTCTGGGTCTCCCATTATGATGACCAGAAAAAAACGGCTACTAACTCCGTACTCCATTATGAGAGTAATCACCCCTTTCACGTTAAAAAAGCTTTGATGAGAACTCTCTGTTTGGATGACTGTGAAGGTCTTGTGCTCAGTCCCCTATGTTTAATGAGAACTTAACAGGTTCACCCCTGGTTAGAAATGGGGAAATGTAAATATAAGAGGATCCCCTAAGCTAGCCCAGGGTATCAGTATAGTGATCCCGATGAATAGGTATTAAACTTATTATCAGGAAAGAGAAGAGGGTAAGTCGAGTAGTGTACTGGCCTATGACTGGAAAAAATATTTTTAACCTGTGGTTGTGAGTAAAAAGGTTTTTATTGTATATATTATAAGCACATAGTACTGTACTGTATGTATGTAATGCACTTTGATCACTTAATTGCACTGTCACTTTAAGAGCTGTTTTGGTTTCAGCTCCATAATCTTAACTTCACACATGTTCACTAATTAAGTTTGTGACGTCATCAGTGGGGGTGTATAAGTTGCCTAGTGCAACAATACACTCTGAGGACTAACCTGCTGAAGCGTCTTATACGGCGCGAAACGTCGTGCCCCCCGTCCTCCCACCCGCATGCCACCACCTGCTGTGTGCACTGAAGCACAATAAAGAACCGCTGTTTATAGAAGCTCTGAGTGCGACTTCTTTTTCTTCTCCTATAATACAAAACTGGATGTGACGTATCGGACTTTTGGGAGTGAGCACCAGAGCGTGCAGAGCGGTGCAGCAGGGAGGACCCTCCTCATCATCCTCCATAGCCAAGGGCTGAAAGCTTGCAGGCAGCGGTGAAATCTCCCCAGGCTGTATGGGAGACGCTGCAAGGTGGTGCTGACCCCATCCTAATCTTCAAAACCATAAGGCAAGGTGAGCAGCATTAAAGAAAGACGTAGCCATTGCCGCCAATTCCACGAGGAATCCGCCAGTAAAGCTGCCACAGCAAGAGTCAAAAGGAGGAAGACCAGGTCTCCGCCGTAGGAGACCCGTCCCTCACTTGCCAACTGCTGCAACCAAAACACGAGCCAAAAAATGCTAGCAGTGGATTCCCAGGAATTACGCCAGTAGCCTAAAAGGAAGGAGAGCCCTTCCGAACAGGCTTAGTCCCGGAGCTAAATTGTTTTCCTGGGCCCTCAGATTTAAGGGAAAAGTCCGTCTCTGCGTGGAAGACAGACCACTGAACCTTAAATCCTCCATCGAAGAGGGGCCACGGCCATCCACCAACCCCACAGGCGACGGACCGCTGTAAGCAAAAAACAGTGACATTACGTGGAACCCACGGCGTCCCCTCTCCGCTGTCCACAGAGAAGGAGGACCCGGAGGAGGAGGACGATGAGAGAGGATGAGGCAGAGGATGAGCAAGACCTGCGGCTCCCCCCCAGTGTAAACAACGAGCGGCACGGTCAGTACCAGAGGAAGAGCCCAAAGCCTTCTGCCGCATATGTCCCCCATCCATCCCGGCCAGCTGCAGGGACGGAAAGGCCTCCCACACTAAAGCTCTAAGGCTAGAGGCCAGACTGGGAACCTCGCTCCGTACAGTTTCCGCAATACAAGGGGCACACAAATCCTTAACATAATCCTTAACATAATCCTCTGGAAGAGGGACTTTGCAGAAAACAGTCTGTATGTCGATGCTTAGACGCCTTCTTCTAGCCGTCCTAGAAACAAGCAAGAGGGTGTATAGCATAGCCCGAAGGCACTCACCCAACCAGAGGCATACCGACTTCCGGGGGGCTTTCGGGTCCACATCCTGTCTGGACCCCTTCAGAGAGGACCTGTGGCTGCCAGCATGTAGTTGCTCCCTTGGGTCGGGAGGCGTCACGGACTGTTCCTCCGTTGTGGCTGGCACTGCCCTCCATACTCTGCCCCACACCGCCGGCTGCAGCGTCTCCCAGCCGCCGAACGCTGGGCGCCGCCACCTTGGGCTTTACTGCGCAGCGCGGAACGTCACTTCCGGTCCGCGCCCCGAAACCGGAAGTAGCGGTTCCCGGCGCGAAAATTCAAAGCTGCCGCCGGGAACCCGCTCCCAGGCCCCTGACAGACCCAGGAACGCTGCACCAGGCAGGGACTTACCCTTCTAGAGGAACCTGTTCACCCGGGGCACAATCATGCCGGACAGCCACCAATCCTGCAGCTGCGACGTCCGGGCGGCAACAAGGGTCGAGAACCGGCCGCTGGTGGCCCTCTCCAGACCCTGGGCCCTCCACCACCGCAGGGGATACCCCGTGGAGGAGCTTCTGCACCCAAGTCCGGAGCCACTGCCTAGGTAAGGACAGCTTCTTCCAGCTACCGGGTCAGGCCAGGACAGCATGAGCTTCAGAGGTCTCCCACCTCCAAGACAGGAAACCTAAACTGAGGTTCAGGAGAGGTCCCGCCTTTTTATCTCAGAGGTTTCCTGTCTTGGATGGGCGGTCCTATCTCTCAGGTGGTGCTGTCGTGGCGATAGGGAAAAACAAGACTGAGACAAGATCTTCACAGCCGTCTACACATCATAGGGAGATCTCATCACACCTTCTCTCCATCTACCTGATCATCCGGAGGAACATCGGGATCTTCTAGATTACAGTCCTGTGGGAGAAGAGGACGGGGACATCTCTCTGGTGTTGTCCTCTTACTGGATAGACCTGGAGGAGACACATACAGGACTGAATTCATTCTTTACATACAGATCATTATAGGCCGTGTGTATTCAGTCCTATTACCTGGTGATGTGAGGGGATCCTCCATCATGACTATGTCCTTGTACAGATCTCTGTGTCCTTCTAAATACTCCCACTCCTCCATGGAGAAATAGACGGAGACGTCCTGACATCTTATAGGAAACCTGACACATACAATGATACCATTGTCATCATCCCCCGATCCCTGCATAGCGTTACTGTATAATGTCCCAGCAGCATTCCCAGCAGTGTCACCTCTCCAGTCAGCAGCTCCATCATCTTGTAGGTGAGTTCTAGGATCTTCTGCTCATTGATGTCCTCATGTATCAGGGGGTGAGGTGGAGGCCCCGTGATTGGGCTCAGGGCTCTTCCCTCAGACTGTACAGGGTCCTGACAGCACAGATCACTCCAGCTCTTCTTCACCACTGTGTAATCCTGGTTATGGAGAGACACATTAATAAATCTCCCTCCAGACATCTCCAGAGTCCTCACCTCTCCGGTCCTGTCCGTTATTCTGTCCATAGATAAGAATGATGTCATGTGTCATCTCTCACCTCTCCAGTAACAAGGAAGAGGATCTCTAGGGTGAGGTGTAAGATCCTCTCCGCCATCTTGTCCCTGTCCAGATCCATCCTTGATGGTCAATCAGGAGAATTCTCTTCTATAGAAGATGTGAGAGGATCCGATATTGTAGAGACCTGAATGGGGGAAGATGACGATGGAACATCAGAAAAAGACCAGATTACTTACCGGTAATCTTGTTTTATGGAATCACGACAGCACCCACTGAGAGTGGGGATCCACCCCCAGGGACAGGAAAGCTACAGATACAACTTGACTCCTCAGTTGTTTTACAGAGACCGAGAGGAACCGCTAATTAGTACAAGTTCAAAGCAGACTAAATCATAATACAACATCACCACCACACATGTGACAAAACAGAAGGCCAAGCAGTTCACTAAAAAAGGGGGTGTGCCTGCTGCATTCAGGCAATGGGTCCCCAACCCTTGAGCCCCCCTGTGTGACGGGGTGTGCGACAGAGCAGGAAGGGACACCCGGCCGATTATCAATCCAAGGAGATTTATTAAACAAGAAAGCTGGAACAACACACAAGAAGGTAAATCTGCAGAGTCCGCAATGAGTCCAAACAAAGGAAACAGATCCGGGCACCTCCCGATAATCCTTGTGCCAGATAAACGAAAGCAATAGTCCTTCCGAGAGTCCAATGGATCCAACACAATCCCACGGACGACGAGATCTGGCCTCAGCTCAGGTCTCACTCCGGTCACTTCCACACTCGACTCACATCTGATCCTAAAAACATGAATGTATAGTATGGGCTCCTGGGTTCAGCCCATGCGAAGGGGAGTAGGGGGGTCACACCCACTGCTGAATGGTTTGCTCCATCAGAAGACTCTGGAAAATCATGACTCCCTTGTGTCTGGCAGTATGTGGATTGGACTAGCCACCTGCTGGGAGGAAGAATGGCTGATCCTTCACTAGCTGTTGACCGATGCTAATTACATTACAATCCAGGAATGCACTTCTTGAGGAAAGGAGACATCTTCTATTATAATAAAACCCTAAGGCTACTTCCGTCATGTAACGGTATGCTACGTTACATCCTTGCTGAAGTAGCCTCTACACCCACTGTGGGTGTTCTAATATGGCCGCACCACACACACACTCCGCTATACTTACCTCCTCCGTTCTGCCAACATGTCGCCGCCCCTGTAGGACTGGATCCAATATGGTGTCCGGGAAATCTCGCGAGACTTCACGGACGCCATATTGGATCCAGTCTTCCAGGGGAGGCGACATATCGGCGGAATGGAGGAGGTAAGTATAGCGGAAAGTGTGTGTGTGTGTGGTCTCCCTGACCACTCTGCCCGCCGCACTGCGTTGACCACTGAGCCGCCGCACTCACCGCTAACCACTGAGCCGCCGCACTCACCGCTAACCACTGAGCCGCCGCACTCACCGCTAACCACTGAGCCGCCGCGCAGTGCTAACCACTGAGCCGCCGTATACTCTGCTAACCACTGAGCCGCCGTATACTCTGCTAACCACTGAGCCACCGTATAGTCTGCTAACCACTGAACTGCCGTACAGTGCTCCATCGTCCCTCACCCCGCCGCTTTGTCCTCCATCCTCCTCCTGCCCAGTGAAGCTGAAAAAACCATGTAGGGGTCCTGGAGGCGGAGGCCTAGCCTGAGTGGTAGATGGATCCATCCTGGTCCTCTCACTCCTATCCGTGGAGCTCTCATCCCTGGAGCAACTACTGGCGCCTTTGGTTCTGCTGTAATGCACATCCTCTCCCAGAGGGTGCACCTCCGAAGCCCCTGGAGATGACAGGACCCTCCTCCAGCATGGCTCCAGGCACGCCGGCCTTTTCACCTTCTCGGCAACCCCCGGAAGTGTTACAACGCTACTTCTGGGTCAGAGCAGAGAGCTACCGCACATGCGTGCTGGCCAAACCCGGAAGTGCGGCCGAGGCCCCACACCGCTCCTGCCACCAGACACGCTGGAGGAGCCCGTGGGACAGCGAGCACTGACACAGCCTGCCAGTTCCCACCTCACCACTGCTCCCCCGCGCCCACGCAGCAGGAGCCTGGCGTAAGAGGACAGCACTCCCTCGCTCACCACGAGTCAGGGTGGCCCCCCCCAGCGCTGAAAACATGGCACGCCCAGACGAAGGGAGAGCCTGGAACAGGACTTCCCAACGCTGCTTCTGAAGCCCCAGGCCCTGCCGTTCTCACTGGAGACTGCACAGAGGCTGATTGGACACGGGGAAGCACATCTTCATGCTTGCTGTAGGTTCCCATCAGGGACAGGAAACCAACTGAGGAGGCGAGGGGGACCGCCCCTTTTTATCTGTAGGTTTCCTGTCCCTGGGGGCGGATCCCCTCTCTCAGTGGGTGCTGTCGTGGCAATAAGAAAATCCTGTGTAATAATACAATTACTGGAGACTACGACCAAAAGTATGGAGCATGACTGCATGCTGTACACACGGCTCCGCTCGCCTCAAACACGCGGCGTAAATGCGCAGCTCCGCTCGCCTCATACACGTGCCGCTCTGCAAGCCTCATACATGCGCCATACATGCGCGTCTCAGCTCTGCATGCCTCATACACGGGGAAGTCACAGGGAGAAGGAAGAAAAAGTCATAAAGGAGGGGAAACGTCACATGGAAAGTTCTAGATGTCGGATGTCGCTGTTGTGTTGATGATTTGTTCCGTGGTGCAGGGGAGCTCAGCCATGTCACACTTCAGGCAGATGTTGCTGGGGATCCTCTAACATGTGACCCCTGAGGCTGCTTTGTGCGGCCCTCAGGCACGGTAGACCCCTTGGCAATTACTGCTTTCCTTCAGTTGAATGTGCATCCTTAGGCCCCATTCACACACTGCTTTTTTTGCTGCGTATTTTTAAGCACAAGCTCATCACAAACCAGGGGTGGGTGATTAAACATATAAGTGGAGCACTTGTTTCTATTATGGTGGGGTTACACGTCCCGATATCGCCGCGATATCGGAGGCAACGCCGCGGGAGCGCGCATTTTTTGAGCGCTTTTCCCGATATCGCATCGCCGGTTTACACGCTGCGATATCGGGAAACAACGTCCCTCCGATGTGTACGCCCACCAACCCAGTAACGGCCATTTAACATGGGAGTTAATGGGTGAGGTGCGAGTACGCATCGGAGTTGGGCTGTCACACGCAGCGATCCTGCTACAACGGCCTTGCGATATCGGGAAGTTGAATAGCTCAGCTATTCAACTCCGATATCGTTTTGGCATCGTTCCAGGATCGCGTTGTACGCTCAAAACAGTACAACGCGCAAACGATATCGGGTCCAACTCGCGACCCACGTGACTTTTTGTCGGAGTTGGGTCGGAGTTGGACGCCGATATCGCGGCGTGTAAACGCACCATTAGACCTTTCCTCTGAGTGTGCCACTCCCGGTTTTGATTGTTCGACTCCTGGCTTTTTTTGAGCTTGTGTGTAAAAATACGCAGCAAAAAAAAGCAGTGTGTGAATGGGGCACATTCAACTGATAGGTATTGCTGGTTGAACTGAGGACAAGTCCTTCTCAGCTATACCAATGACAGCCACTGGCCAATCAGAGGCCAGCAGCTGATGCCTGCTTATGACATCAGCTGCTGGTCTCTGATTGGCCACTGGCTGGCACTGCTATGACTGTGCCAGAGAGCCTGTCTCTCTGCTGCACCAACGATACACATCAGTCGGTGTGCATGTAGGAACGCACTTTCAACTGAACTTAAGGGAACTGCAGACGTTGGCGGTGTTATGGCAATAAATAGTTATTAACTTATATAACTCTTATAGAAGTCATTCAGAAATCTTCCAGCGTACTAACAGCATGTTTCCTGATATAAACCTTTGCTCCTATTCTTGTCCTTCTTCCCTCCCTCCTTCAGGATTCCTCCATCTCAGATTTTATATAATGTTTTGAGATAGATGTAGCAGTGTAGAAGCTCCTTATCAGAATGTCTCCGGACTGAATGTACTGACCAAGGCTGAACTGAAATGCTAACTAACACACACTAAATGAATGTTTTTCAGAATAAAATGTAGATTCAGCATAATATGATGCAATCACCCCTAGTAACACCCCTTTTAATATCCCTTTAAGGAGTCGTATAAAACTGTTAACCCCTCCCTTAATAAAGGTCTTTGTCATTAAGCTCTACCTTGACATGGTTGTCAGCGTGGTTCGTTCGGTGGTGTGCACACACTTAGACAAAGCATCCAATTTGGCGGCAGACAATTAAGAGGACAGCCCACCCGGAAGGTGTGGAGGGCATCCATTACAGCGGGGCCTGGACAGGGACGTAATAGCCAAGGGATCTAAGGTGCCTGTGGGCCACATGAAAAGAGGATGACGAAGGAACAGATAAGAAGAATGTATGTGTGTGTAAAGCTACTGCCACACGATACAATGCTGCAGCGATGTCGGAAGCGATTCCTCGGGTGCGCACTCGCTTCTGACATCACTGCCTTAGGTGTCACATGGGATGATGTTGCCAGTGACGATGTTGCAGCAGCTATCGCTCGCTGCGTTGTGCACAACCCAGCGAGCGATAATCCTCAATGTTATTAATAGGCAAAATTGCTGGTAACATCACTATTGCCGTGTCGCACGGAGCGATGTGGCCATATCGCTGGTGCAACATCGCCATGCTTACCGACTGCTGGTAAACCTGACAACTGGCGACTTATCACAGTTACATTGTCCTGTCACACAGCACCATACTCCTGCAACATCGCTGAACCAGGAAAATGTCAACGATGCTGCATGCAATATTGTAACGTGTGACGGCATCTAAAGTCTTCCCAGTATCGTACACCCCAAAAGCCACCACAGGCATGAACATCCCCCCCCAAATGCCACCACATACCTCCCCTCACCATCATCCACCCCCCAAATCCCACCACAGACCTCCCCCCGCCATCATCCAACCCCCAAATCCCACCACAGACCTCCCCCCGCCATCATCCACCCCCCAAATCCCACCACAGACCTCCCCCCAAATCCCACCACAGACCTCCCCCGCCATCATCCACCCCCCAAATCCCACCACACACCTCCCCCCAAATCCCACCACAGACCTCCCCCCGCCATCATCCACCCTCCAAATCCCACCACACACCTCCCCCCAAATCCCACCACAGACCTCCCCCCGCCATCATCCACCCTCCAAATCCCACCACACACCTCCCCCCAAATCCCCCACCACAACCTCCCCCCGCCATCATCCACCCTCCAAATCCCACACACACCTCCCCCCAAATCCCACCACAGACCTCCCCCCGCCATCATCCACCTCCAATCCACATCCCACACACCACCCCCCCCAAATCCCACCACAGACCTCCCCCCGCCATCATCCACCCTCCAAATCCCACCACACACCCCCCCCCCCATCATCCACCCTCCAAATCCCATCCACAGACCTCCCCCACCACTCATCACCCCCCAAATCCCACCACACACCTCCCCCCAAATCCCACCACACACCTCCCCCCGCCATCATCCACCCCCCAAATCCCACACACACCACAACCCCCCCCAAATCCCCCCGCCATCATCCACCCTCCAAATCTCATCACAGACCTCCCCCCCCATAATCCACCCCCCAAATCCCACCACACACTCCCCCCGCCATAAATCCTCCCCCCAAATCCCACCACACAACCTCCCCCGCCATCATCCTCCCCCCCAAATCCCACCCACAACCTCCCCCGCCCATCATCCTCCCACCAAATCCCACCACACACCCCCCCCCCCCCCCATCATCCTCCCCCCAAATCCCACCACAGACCTCCCCCCGCCATCATCCACCCCCAAATCCCACCACACACCTCCCCCCCCATAATCCCCCCCACAGACCTCCCCCCGCCATCATCCACCCCCAAATCCCACCACCACACCTCCCCCCAAATCCCACCACAGACCTCCCCCCGCCATCATCCACCCTCCAAATCCCACCAAAACCTCCCCCCAAATCCCCACCACCACCACAACCTCCCCCCCCATCATCCACCCCCCAAATCCCACACAGACCTCCCCCCACCATCATCCACCCCCCCAAATCCCACCACACACCTCCCCCCGCCATCATCCACCCCCCCAAATCCCACCACAGACCTCCCCCATCATCATCCACCCCCCAAATCCCACCACAGACCTCCCCCCGCCATCATCCCCCCCCAAATCCCACCACACACCTCCCCCCGCCATCATCCCCCCCCCAAATCCCACCACAGACCTCCCCCGCCATCATCCGCCCCCCAAATCCCACCACAGACCTCCCCCGCCATCATCATCCACCCCCCAAATCCCACCACAGACCTCCCCCCGCCATCATCCCCCCCCAAATCCCACCACAGACCTCCCCCACATCATCCACCCCCCAAATCTCACCACACACCTCCCCCCGCATCATCCCCCCCCAAATCTCACCACCACACCTCCCCCCGCCATCATCCGCCCCCCAAATCCCACCACAGACCTCCCCCCCCATCATCCGCCCCCCAAATCCCACCACAGACCTCCCCTCACCATCATCCACCCCCCAAATCTCACCACACACCTCCCCCCGCCATCATCCGCCCCCCAAATCCCACCACAGACCTCCCCCCGCCATCATCCACCCCCCAACTCCCACCACAGACCTCCCCCCGCCATCATCCACCCCCCAAATCCCACCACACACACTCCCCCCGCCATCATCCACCCCCAAATCCCACCAAACACCTCCCCCCAGTATTTGTACACACCCAGGATCCTGCACACATCTATCCGCTCTGAGGAGAAGAGTTCACGCCCACTATGAAACACCCTGTCCATGACGAGCCGGCAGTGACGTCACACTGGGCGGTGCCTCCCTTGATCCCAGTGTGCAACTTGTGCTGTGGCTCCGCCCCGGTCACGTGTCCCTTCTCTGCTCTGTGTGTGACGGACAGGAAGACGCCGCCGCTCATTGGCTGTCGGGACACTGGATCTGTGTATGGACGCGCGCTATTGGTGGAGGAGGAGTCAGCGCGTTTTATGGAAGGCTGTGATTGACTGAGGCTTGTGAGTGGGCGTCTTGTCCTTAGTTGTGTGAGAACAGCCGGGAGTAGCGAGTGACTGCGAGGTGAGAGGAGAGAAGAGAGCGGATATAGGGAAGCTCCATACACTGCCCACGTCACTGTACAGAGGGCCCAGACTGGGGGCCACATCACTGTAACAGGGCCCAGACGGGGGCCACATCACTGTACAGAGGGCCCAGACCGGGGTCCACATCACTGTACACAGGGCCCAGACTGGGGGCCACATCACTGTACAAGAGGGCCCAGACTGGGGGCCACATCACTGTACAGAGGGCCCAGACCGGGGGCCACATCACTGTACACAGGGCCCAGACGGGGGCCACATCACTGTACAGAGGGCCCAGACGGGGCCACATCACTGTAAGAGGGCCCAGACCGGGGGCCACATCACTGTACACAGGGCCCAGACTGGGGGCCACATCACTGTACAGAGGGCCCAGACGGGGGCCACATCACTGTACAGAGAGGCCCAGACCGGGGGGGCCACATCACTGTACAGAGGGCCCAGACCGGGGGCCACATCACTGTACACAGGGCCCAGACGGGGGCCACATCACTGTACAGAGGGCCCAGACCGGGGGCCACATCACTGTACAGAGAGGGCCCAGACCGGGGGGGCCACATGACTGTACAGAGGGCCCAGACCGGGGGCCACATGACTGTACAGAGGGCCCAGACTGGGGGCCACATCACTGTACAGAGGGCCCAGACCGGGGGCCACATCACTGTACAGAGGGCCCAGACCGGGGGCCACATCACTGTACAGAGGGCCCAGACCGGGGGCCACATCACTGTACAGAGGGCCCAGACCGGGGGCCACATCACTGTACACAGGGCCCAGACCGGGGGCCACATCACTGTACACAGGGCCCAGACTGGGGTGGCTACATCACTGTAAAGAGAGGGCCCAGACCGGGGGCCACATCACTGTACACAGGGCCCAGACCGGGGCCACATCACTACACAGGGCCCAGACCGGGGGCCACATCACTGTACACAGGGCCCAGACCGGGGGCCACATCACTGTACACAGGGCCCAGACTGGGGGCCACATCACTGTACACAGGGCCCAGACCGGGGGCCACATCACTGTACACAGGGCCCAGACTGGGGGGGGCTACATCACTGTACAGAGAGGGCCCAGACCGGGGGCCACATCACTGTACACAGGGCCCAGACTGGGGGGGCTACATCACTGTACAGAGAGGGCCCAGACCCGGGGCCACATCACTGTACACAGGGCCCAGACTGGGGGGGCTACATCACTGTACAGAGAGGGCCCAGACTGGGGGGGCTACATCACTGTACAGAGAGGGCCCAGACTGGGGGGGCTACATCACTGTACAGAGAGGGCCCAGACTGGGGGGGCTACATCACTGTACAGAGAGGGCCCAGACCGGGGGCCACATGACTGTACACAGGGCCCAGACCGGGGGCCACATCACTGTACACAGGGCCCAGACCGGGGGCCACATCACTGTACAGAGGACGCAGACCGGGGGCCACATCACTGTACACAGGGCCCAGACCGGGGGGGCTACATCACTGTACACAGGGCCCAGACCGGGGGGGCTACATCACTGTACACAGGGCCCAGACCGGGGGGGCTACATCACTGTACACAGGGCCCAGACCGGGGGGGCTACATCACTGTACACAGGGCCCAGACCGGGGGGGCTACATCACTGTACACAGGGCCCAGACCGGGGGGGGGGGCTACATCACTGTACACAGGGCCCAGACCGGGGGGGCTACATCACTGTACACAGGGCCCAGACCGGGGGGGCTACATCACTGTACACAGGGCCCAGACCGGGGGGCTACATCACTGTACACAGGGCCCAGACCGGGGGGCTACATCACTGTACACAGGGCCCAGACCGGGGGGCCATATCACTGTACACAGGGCCCAGACCGGGGGGGCCACATCACTGTACAGAGGGCCCAGACCGGGGGGGGCCACATCCCCGTACAGAGGGCCCAGACCGGGGGTCGCATCCCCGTACAGAGGGCCCAGACCGGGGGTCGCATCCCCGTACAGAGGGCCCAGACCGGGGGCCGCATCCCTGTACAGGGGGGCCACCACCTCCCCCACCGGGAGCCACATCACTCTTCAGGGGGGCTACGGTAAACTTGCAGATTAGGTGTCCTTAGGTCACTTCCGGCTCCGGGATGGCACTTCCGGTTTCGGGCGGCGGCTCCTGTAAGGGCTGTGGCAGGCTGGGCGCGGCTCCAGGGAACCCAGCAGGACTTTCGCGTGCTACTGCCCGCGGCCGGTGACCAGGAGGAGGGAGGGAACAGGTGTTCCTCGTTGGGGGCACGGTACTTCTGGATAAGTACCCGCCGGAAGCTACACCCAGGTAAGGCAGATCCCTGAAACATGGAGGGTGATAGGCTTCCACCTCTGCTTCTGCAGAGCCCAGCGTTCCCCCAGCTCATGTAAGTGTTTCTGGGGGTGGTCACAAGGGGTAGAGTTATTTAGGCCCTGCACTCACACTGGGACCCCCTTCTCTTCCCTCTTTGTCTATAGGGAGACGAGGGCCGTCTGTGAAAGGGAGCAATAATGTGGCTGCGGCACAAAATTTCCCTCTTCCTACAACAAGGTGTCGGCCATGACTGACAGGGTTGTCAGGATGGACTCCCCATCCCTGCTTGAGGAGCTCCAATCCATTAGGGAAGAGGTGCAGGCTTCTATCTCGGCACTGCGGGGTTTTGCTGCAGCTTCCGGGCCTTCCCCTCCGTAAGAGAGGAAGCTCCAGGATTGTGACTCTGTGGATCTCATGGAGGCTGGCCAGAGCTCAGCGTTAGAGGACGGCGAGGATATTGCCGCTGTTGCCTCTGTCCAGACACGAGAATCTGGACACTACTATTTTTCCACGGAGTCCATGGGTGCATTGGTGGACACTGTCCATTGTACCATGGGAGTAGAAGTGGTGGAATCCCCTTCTTCTGTGCAGGACTAAATGTTCAGAGGCCTGAAGGCTAAGCGGCTCACCCCATCCGAGTGGATTGGAGGGTGATGACTTTGTCTGGGAGGTCCCGAAGGTGGACATCCAGGTGGCCAGGGTAGCAATCAGCTGCCATTGTAAACCCATTGTGCATGCCCTTGACACACTGTTAAATGAGAGACCCAATGGAAATCTCTATGGAAGTCTCTATAAAGTCAATGGGACTTCTAACATGAAGGTCTATGGCAGTATTCCATTTGGGAAGCTTAGCATATAAGACCGCGTTGCCTTTTGAAGATTCCTCCCGGTTGAAGGACCCCCTCGTTCGTAAAATGGAGAGTGTCCTCAAAAAATCCTGGGAGGTGGCAGCTATGTCTTTAAATGTGAACATTTCCTCTATATGTGAGCAGGTCTCTCTTTAAGTGGCTCACCCAGCTGGGAGAATTCATCCTGCAGGGTACTCCCAGGGAGGAGCTTTGGACTCCATTCCACTTCTGAGACGTGCTACGGGATTCCTGGCTGATGCCTCTGCTGACTCGTTCCGCGTTGGCGCCAGGTGCGCAGTGTTGGCTAAAACAGCTCGCAGGGCAGTGGGGCTTACAATATGGAATGGGGAGGTCACGTCTAAGCTCCAGCTGTGTGGCCTCCCCTTGCAAAGGGCATTGGATGACATCCTGGAAAAGGTGTCAGACCGGAAAATGTGTCTCCCGGAACAGGAGCCCTTTCGGAGGCAGTCCTTTTGGCCTGAGCGCAGCCAACCCTCCCAGTCTAAAGGGAAGGGTAAGTCTGGTCGCTGGGCATTCCAGTACGGGGACAAGACCCGTAATATCTTGCTCCCCCAGCAGCGGCATCTCCAGCCGCCCCTAAACAAGGCCGCCTTCCCATTGCGGGGCGGCTCCTGCGGTTTCTGCCACAGTGGCAAGCAATCTCCTTGTGCCCTTGGATCCTCTCGACCATTTGGGAGGGTCTACGCTTGGAATTCGAGAGCCAGCCCCTCCGTGTCTTAGAGTCCTCTCCCTTCCTCAGGGGGACTCTCGCACGGTTTTTCTTGTCGGGTCTGCGACACCTGTTGGATTCGGGTGTGGGGTCCCCAGTTCCTCCTGGAGAGGAGGGCCAGGGGCGCTACTCCAGGTTGTTGTGGACCTCCAGAACGCGTATTCTCATGTCCCCATTCACCCGTCCCACAAGCGCTTTCTGCGATTCACGATCTCCGGGGCAGGCGGGACGGTCCATTCTCGGCTTAATGTGCTGCCCTTTGGGGTTTCGTCGGCCCCAGAGGTTACCAAACTCATGGGGGAAGCGATCACATTCATCCAGACCCAGAGGATATGTATGCTTCCCTATTTTAGACGACATGTTGGTGGTGGCTCCTTCGGCAGTGCTTCTGCGCACAAAGGTCTCCAACACATTGGAGATTCTTCAGTCCCTGGGATTGGGTACCCAATGTTCGGGAATCGGAACGGGTACCTGCAACCCGACGTCAATTTTTGGGAGTCTTGCTGGCCTCCTCCAGACAGACCTCGTTCCTTTCTGCGGCATATCAGCTTTTGCGCCGCGTGAATCTGACCCACTTCCGGGCAAGGGGGTCACCCTCCTTGCGGGAAGCAATGTCCCTGTTAGGGGCCATGACGGCCTGCATTCAGTAGTAACATGGGCTCAGGCTCCTTCCCGACTGCTCCAGGAACATATACTGAGTTCCTGGGACAGACGTCAGGATTCCTTAAACTCGCGGGTCCGGACCCTGGGGCGGGTGGTAACCTCGCTTTCCTGGGGATGAATCCCAGACACCTTCCTGTGACCTCCGTTCCCACTGATGCCAGCGGTTCCGGTTGGGGCACGATGGTAGTTCGCACACTGTTCCAGGGGATTTGGAGTCGCTCGGTCAGTCGTCAGTCTTCAAACTTCTGGCAGTGGAGGAAGCACTTCTTGCTGCAGCTCACGTTCTCCGGGGTCATCATGTCAAGGTCCTGTCAGACAACGTGACTACGGTTGCTTTCTTGCGGTACTCGTGGCTTACACTTGCAGGGGCTGGCAAGACTGTTCTTTTTGTGGGCAGTACGCCATCTTCTCTCCTCGGCAGTACATCTGAAGGGAATGGCCAATGTACAGGCAGATTCTTGAGCCGCACAGAGGTCCACCCAGGAGAATGGTGCTTCCATCCGGAAGTATTTCGCTCTCTTACGGACAGGTGGGGTGTCCTTTCGATCGACCTGTTCGCTTCGGGCTTGAATACAAAGGTGCCAACCTTTTTCTCCCCGACGCGGTTGGACCATCCTCGGGGGCTGGACGCTTTTTGCCCATCCCTGGGACTTCGGTTGGTGTATGCATTTCCTCCAATCCCACTACTTCCCAAGACGTTGCAACGGATTCGGGCGGAGGGGGTGACACTATCCTGGTGGCTCCCCTGGGGCCCAAACTGGCGTGGTACGACGCCATCCGAGACCTGGGCCTGGAGGGACCAATTATGTTAGCCCAGTCTCAACCTACTGTCCCAGGGTCCTCTGTTTCACCAGGGCCCTCAGTGGCTCATTCGGGCGGCCTGGCTGTTGCGGCCGGGATCCTGAGGATCAAGGGTCTCTCCCAGGCAGTGATCCGCACGCTTCAGCAGAGCAGGAAGCCTGTGACAAATGCTATTTAGGGGAGGGCAGGAATCGGTTCCTGTCCTGGTGTGCTCCATGCATCATCCTAATGTGGCCCAACTCTTGGATTTTGCAGCGTAGCTTGGATTTGGGGCTTCGGCCGAGCACTCTTTAAGTCCAGAGGTCGGCACTTGGGGCGGTTTTTGCCCAGGATCTTGCTTCCCATCCATGGCTCAAGTAGTTTTTTACTTCTGCTTGGGGGTGGCGTCCCCGGTATCGGCCTTCTGTCCCTCCCTGGGATTTGATGCTGGTTCTCCAAGGGCTTGCTCGAAGTCCCTTTGCACCCTTGTCTGCTGCATCCCTTACGTCTTTCTCTCACAAGGTGGCGTTTTTGGGGGCCATCACTTCTGCTCCCAGAGTTGGAGAACTGCAGGCACTCTCTGTCCGGGCTCCGTGCCTCGTGGTGTCCGTTGTTCGCATTACGCTTCGGTTGCATTCATCTTTTCTTCTGAAAGTTGTCGGCTTTCCATCGGTCCCAGGATGTGGTTCTGCCTTCAATTTGTCAATCTCCTGCTAATGCGGCTGAGGCCGTGTTTCACTCCTTGGATGTTCGTCGGACTGTCCTCCTCTATCTCCGAGAGTCTGCTTCCTGGAGGTTAGATCAGAACCTGTTTGTTCGGCTTTTGGGAATAATACAGGGAAGACGACTTCCCAGGCTACCATCACTTCCTGGATCAAGAAGGTGATCTGTAAGGTCTACGTCGCTTCGGTCCTTGCTCCTCCGGTGGGGTTGAAGGCTCCTTCAACTCGGGCTGCTGCTACTTCCTGGACGGAGCAGGCTGGAGCTTCATCGGAGCTGATTTGCAGAGCGGCTACGTGGTAGCCTCTCCTCACTTTTTCTCGCCTCTATAGGTTAGATCTGTCCTTCAGTTGGGGTCTGTCCTTTGGTAGGAGAGTCCTACAGGCAATAGTCCCACCCTGAGGAGTATCGGTGGTATTCCTCCAATGCTGTCGTGGAAGGCGAATGGAGAAAACTGAATTAGTCCTTACCGGTAATTCCTTTTCTTGGAGCCTTCCACGACAGCATCAGTTCCCCCCCCTTGTTGGTGTTTGGTTCCGGTTTGTATCAGATAATCCATGGCTAAGGGTACCTTTACACACGGCTACATTTGTAGCTTGTCACCAGGTAACTTACTGGTTGCAGTGAAATCATGGATACATGGTTCTATTTTGTTGCTGTGTACAAATGGAATCATGTATCCATGATTTCACTGCAACCAGTAAGTTACCTGGTGACAAGCTACAAATGTAGCCGTGTGTAAAGGTACCCTAAGGGTGATCTTGGTAAACACTGGAGTACTGAGGAAGGGGAGGGGCTTTTAACCTCTCTGTGTTCCTGTCCCCCAATAGGGCGTGGACGACATCCTCCAATGCTGTCGTGGAAGGCTCCAAGAAAAGGAATTACCGGTAAGGACTAATTCAGTTTTTCATGCTCTCATCGTCTCCCGCCTTGACTACTGCAACCTCCTGCTCACCAGCCCCTCCCGCTGCTTCCCTTGCACCTCTCCAATCTATCGTAAACCCCGCTGCTCATATAATCCACCTGCCTTCCCCCCTCTGCCAAGCCCCTCACTGCCTCCCCATCTCTGAGATCCCGATTTAAAACCCTAACCATTACGTACAAATCCATCCATTACCTGCCCCCCCCCCCCATACATCTCCGCATTGGTCTCCCACCACCTGCCCACACGCAACCTATGATCCTCCCAAGAGCTTCTCAACCCCCCCCCCTTATCTCATTCTTTCACAACCGCATTCAAGACTTCTCCCGTTCATCTGCCATACTCTGGAACTCTCTGCCCCAACACATCAGACACTTGCCTACCCTTGCTAACTTCAAAAGAAACCTGAAGACCCACCTCTTCCGACAAGCCTACAACCTACAATGAGACTCGACCGCCGCACCGTCTCACGAACTGCACTTCTGCCTCCTACTGTTTCCTCGCCCGCCCTTGTAGACTGTGAGTTTTCATGGACAGGGTCCCCTCCTGTATCTAAAACTGGATTGTCTGTTCTGCATTTGTTTGCGTTTCTTCCCTCTTCATATGTAAAGCGCCATGGAATCTAATGGCGCTATATAAATAAATGCTGCCATCTTCCTCATCACACTCAGACATCGGTCACATCTACATATACTGAGCTCAGACTGGTGATGAGTGATGACAATATTATAGTGGAGACACAGAGCCATCACTATACAGCAATCTGCCCCTACAGGATCGTGTGATCGGCTCTTCTGCCCCTACAGGATCGTGTGATCGGCTCTTCTGCCCCTACAGGATCACGTGATTCCATGTCAAAGGAAATAAACAGGTCAATCTTCAGCAGCATTACATGTGGCTGCAGAGCAGTGAACACGTGACCCCTCAGGGATCATGCCTGTGCTGTGTTACGTCTTCCTCAGGTGGTTACTAGGAGCGGCTCCTTCTTTTGGGGATGATCTATCAGGCAACGGCATTCTTCCAGCAGACACAGCTTTCATCAGACTCTTCTGCAATCTTGATGAAGCGTTGATTAGGTTCATCCATGAATAGTAATGTCGGCCTTTAGGCTATGTTCAGACGCGGCGTAATAGCCATGTATTCCTGCATTTTGCCGCATATTTTTGCGCAGGCGCTTTCACTGCAAATGCGCCCGCACAAAAAAAATTATCAAGGCAATTCTTGGCGCTTTTTTCGGCGCACTTTTCCCATAGGCTACATGTTATCATGGCCTCGGAAAGCGCGCTGAGAAAAGCGCGGCGTCAGCATGTAGTGGCGCTTTTTTGCGTGCAAAAAATGCCCCACTGCCAAATACGTGGCAAAGAGGGCTGCGTCTGAACGTAGCCTTACTTATCAGGTCGCAATTTCTAGAGTTGGCGGTGAAGTCTCTTTCTGGACTTCGCTAGTGAAGAACAGACCTATGTTATTTTGGTTCAAATGACCAAAAATTCAGGACATTCGTTTTCCTAGTGCGAACAAAGGATCAAGACATCATCAATATATCTCTCCTACAGTAACATGGAGGAGGTCTATCTCTCCATGTCCTCGGAGAAGACAATTCAATTCTCCACCACCCAAGGTAGAGGTTGGCAAAACTGGGCACAGGTGCTACCCAGAGCCGTCATAAGTTTGTGGTAAAGGTGACCGCCAAAAGTAAAGACATTACTTATACTTTGGGTTGTTGTCCTGCTTGATCACTTTCGTCCTTTCCATTACCATAGTACTTGAGTGTATGAAGTAACTCGTCTTGTAGGATCCTCACAGAGAACTGAGACCCCATCAATCCTGGTCAAGTATTCAACGTTTTTGGCTGTGAAACATCCCAAAATCATCAGGCTTCCTCCACCGAACAGATCCTTAAATTTCCCGATTCTTTAGCTTCTTTGTCTCTTACACATTTGCAGCAGTCAGGACCGTCTATTGATTCGTTTCCAACCTTCTACTATCCACTTTTAGTAGGAGGTGTAAGAAGCCGTGTGTGTGTGTAGGGGGCACATACGGAGCAGAGCCGTGTGTGTGTGTGTGTGTGTGTGTGTGTGGGGGGGGGGGTGCATATGGAGTCACACGTGTGAGGGGGCGAGCAACGGTGTGGGCGCGCACATGCGGAGCTGCTCGTGAAGGGGAGGTATACAGAGCAGAGCCATGCGTGTAGGGAGGTATGGGGCGGAGTGGTGTGAGTGGGGGTTCGGCGCGGAGCAATGCATGTGGTGGGTACGGAGCAGGGGGGCCAGGAATGGAGCGGAGCTGCGTGTGTAGGGGGGGTGTGGAGTGGAACTGCACTTGTAGGGAGGGGGGTGTGGCGTACGAAGCGGAGCTGCGTGTGTATGAGATGTTCGTAGCGGAGCCGCATATTTACATTGTGTAGTCATACTCCATACTTGTGATGGGAGTCTCCAGTAATTGTATTATTCCACAGGATCTTTCTGATGTTCCATCATCATCTTCCCCCATTCAGGTCTCTACAATATCGGATCCTCTCACATCTTCTATAGAAGGGGAATTCTCCTGATTGACCATCAAGGATGGATCTGGACAGGGACAAGATGGCGGAGAGGATCTTATCCCTCACCCTAGAGATCCTCTCCCTTGTTACTGGAGAGGTGAGAGATGACAATGTCACATGACATCATTCTTATCTATGGACAGAATAACGGACAGGACTGGAGAGGTTAGGACTCTGGAAATGTCTGGAGGGAGATTTATTAATGTGTCTCTCCATAACCAGGATTACACAGTGGTGAAGAAGAGCTGGAGTGATCTGTTCTGTCAGGACCCTGTACAGTGTGAGGGAAGACCCCTGAGCCCAATCACTGGGCCTCCATCTCACCCCTGATACATGAGGACATCAATGACCAGAAGATCCTAGAACTCACCTACAAGATGATGGAGCTGCTGACTGGAGAGGTGACACTGCTGGGAATGCTGCTGGGACATTATACAGTAACGCTATGAAGGGATCGGGGGATGATGACAATGGTATCATTGTATGTGTCAGGTTCCTATAAGGTGTCAGGACGTCTCCGTCTATTTCTCCATGGAGGAGTGGGAGTATTTAGAAGGACACAGAGATCTGTACAAGGACATAGTCATGATGGAGGTTCCCCTCACATCACCAGGTAATAGGACTAAATGCACACGGCCTATAATGATCTGTATGTAAGGAATGGATTCAGTCCTGTATGTGTCTCCTCCAGGTCTATCCAGTAAGAGGACAACACCAGAGAGATGTCCCCGTCCTCTTCTCCCACAGGACTGTAATCCAGAAGATCCCGATGTTCCTCCGGATGATCAGGTAGATGGAGAGAAGGTGTGATGAGATCTCCCTATGATGTGTAGACGCTGTGAAGATCTTGTCTCAGTCTTGTTTTCTCCCCCACTATTAGATGTGTTATACTTGTGTAATGAGATGGGTGGAGATGGCAGATTACAGCTGATCACAGATGGGACTTCTCCATCTGTCTGTGACTTTTACAATCTTTGTTTCAGGGTGAAGATCTGCCCCATATTAATCCTCCAGAGACCTATGTGAGGGGTGATGAGCGGAGGACAGAGGAGATCCCTACAGATCACCGCCCAGGTGAGTAGTGGCCTCTACAGTCACTTATTCTCCGCTTGGTACAATGATGTGTTGGGTTTTGTATCTTCTATGTAACCCGTTCCCTGTTCTGTGCTCCGACCTCACAAGCTGCTCTGCACTTCTCAGCAGTCTATTAAGCAGTTGGGGGGTCTCAGGCCCTGGACATCCCCCCACCTGCAGACAATTACACAGGAACCTCCATCGTATTTATTAGTGTAAACTGTATATATCACTAAGAAGGGCAGAGGGGCTGATTACAGGTTGTGTTGTCTCCACTGTATTGCAGAGATTTGGGCTATTAAATTGTAGGAGCCCAAGATGCAAATATCCCCTCAACCAAAGGGGCATTACCAGAGATTCCTCGGTGGAGGAGGGGGGCGTTACCAGCGATCCCTTGGTGGGGGCGTTACCAGAGATTCCTTGGTGGGGGGGAGGGGCGTTACCAGAGATTCCTCGGCGGGGGGGAGGGGGCATTACCAGAGATTCCTCGGCGGGGGGGAGGGGGCATTACCAGAGATTCCTCGGCGGGGGGGAGGGGGCGTTACCAGAGATTCCTCGGCGGGGGGAGGGGGCGTTACCAGAGATTCCTTGGCGGGGGGAGGGGGCGTTACCAGAGATTCCTTGGCGGGGGGAGGGGTCATGACTTTTTCTGCTCTGACACTGTCCAATCATAGGAAGGTGGAATCAGAGGGGGAAGATAAACAGAAGCCCCCAGAGAATGTCAGAGCAGACATTTGTATCTCTCCCCTGTGAGAACTCTTCCTCCTCGCTCCTCCTGTCATTACAGAGCTGGAGAGGAGGAGAGCTGCAGTGTGGAGCCTGGAGCAGTGAAGATCATGGTGTGAGTAGCATTGTCACATACAGCGCTCTGGACCTACTGCAGGGATCCAGCCTCAATACCATCAATCTCTTTATTCCCCCATACCTGGAGCAACTCCAGAGTAATATATGTAACACACGCGGCTCCACAATCATCTTTACGCCTCTGGCAGGACGCGCTGGTGGATTTTATATATTTTCCTCGGTGGAAGGGAATTTTCTTCCCCTCAAGCAGCAGAACAAAATACATAATCTTATCAGTGAAGAATTAGAGGGCGGCTATTGGGTGTTCCCTCCAGGAAAAGAACATTATGGATCGTGAAGAAGCAATGGCTCCTTTTACCCGTCCAGAAATGATTCCTCATTGGGAGCTTATTGTTAGATTTTCTCTGTGCAGGGCAGGATCCCTTCTCCGGAGCAGCTCAGTATGGAACATAATAGACTGTGAACTGCAGGAGAGATCACATAATACAGTGTTGCCCCTAAGGGTGCTTTCACACCACGATTTTTGTATTTCCGATGCTGTCCGAAAAAAATCGGACAGCATCGGACCGATTTTCGGATCCTATGGATCCCTATGGGGATCGGACCGAATCGGATGTGCACTAAATGCCATCCGATTTGGTCCGATCCGATTCTGCCCGATTTTGGCCGATTTTTTTCAGGAGAAAAAAATCGTTGCCTGCAACGATTTTTTCATCCGATTACAAAATCTGACAGAGTCGGATCGGACCAAATCGGATGGCATTTAGTGCACATCCGATCTGACCCGATCCCTAACATGGGGCCCTATGGAGAAAGGTCCGAGGAAATATGTGATGTTTCCTCGGACCCCATTTTACTGTACTGAGCAAGCTCAGTACAGTAAAAATGCTCCTGGGAGCACAAGGGTTAAAAAGAAAGAAAAAAAAAAGTTATTCTCACCTCTCCCCGAGCCCCCGCCGTCTTCCGCCATCTTCCTCTAGGCTCCCGGTGGCTCCCGCAGGCTGCCGCAGGCTCCGGTGTCAGCAGAGGTGTACCTCTGCTGTTCAGGACCTGCGGTGATGTCACAGTCATGTGACCGCGGGTTCACCATGGTGAATGGTGAACCCGCGGTCACGTGACTGTGACATCACCGCAGGTCCTGTGTACAGCAGAGGTACACCTCTGCTGACACCGGCAGCCTGCGAGAGCCACCGGGAACCTAGAGGAAGATGGCGGAAGACGGCGGGGGCTCGGGGAGAGGTGAGAATAACTTTTTTTTTCTTTCTTTTTTTGCAGCCTCCGGCGCCGATTTTATGCCGGAATCGGATGCCTATTTGGCACCCGATTCCAGGCATCAGAAGGGAGCCGATGCTGTCCGATTTATATCGGACAGCATCGGCTCCCTAAAAATCGTGGTGTGAACGCACCCTAAGGGAGCATGGAAATGAAAAGAAAAAAAAAAAAAAAAAAATTTCAAATAAAAAAACAAACACACAAACAGTTGACAGAAGTTTCCATCCACTATCGAAAGGGACACAGCTGTATGTTTTTTTTTCGCTGTCTGACCAGAAATCAGAATAAACCTTTCCCGTTTTAGGTCAATTAGGATTAACATAATTATTAATATTGGCCAAATGCCAGAATAACGAGGGAGAGAATGTTTTAAGACAATTTTTATTTTACTTTCTGCAGTCACAAGTTTCCATACATTCGTTAGTATTTGGCACCATTGCCCTTACCCTGTATGTCTTAGGTGAAACATTTTGGATCCTTCCACAAGCTTCTCACAGTAGTTGATAGGATATTAGGCCCATTCTTCCTGACAGATCTGGTGTAACTGAGCCATATTTGTAGGTTTGTTGCTCGCGGCCTTTTTAGCTTTGCCCATAAATTTTTATTAGGATTGAGATCAGGGCTTTGTGAGAGCCGCTCCATAACATTGACTTAAAGGGATCCTGTCACCCCCAAAACACCTTTAAACCTATTAAAACCTGTCCCTAGAGCATATTAACACTTTCCCTACACTCCTTTTAGCTCCTAAATGCACAGAGTCAAAGTGAATATAAACGTTTTATAAGTACCTCATTAGTGATGATAATGAGTGACTATGCTATTCATAGTCACTCATTCAGGCTGCCCCTCTTCATACTATGACGCCTCCATAGGCGTGATTTTCATGAGAGATTCAAATTGCCGCCTCCCTGCGCGCCTCCCCGCTGTGGCTTGTGTCGGCCGGGCTTCAGCGTGGGGCTGTATGACGCGATCCGCGTCATTTCCGGCGCCGGGTGACGTATACAGCCGTCGCCGCTCTGTCAGCTTCAAAATGCGCACTGCTCATGCGCATGCGCAGTGCGGGACTTGAAGCCAACAGCGGCGCCGGTGTAAATACGTCACCCGGCGCCGGGAATGACGCGGATCGCGTCATACAGCCCCACGCTGAAGCCCGGCCGACACAAGCCACAGCGGGGAGGCGCGCAGGGAGGCGGCAATTTGAATCTCTCATGAAGATCACGCCTATGGAGGCGTCATAGTATGAAGAGGGGCAGCCTGAATGAGTGACTATGAATAGCATAGTCACTCATCATCACTAATGAGGTACTTATAAAACGTTTATATTCACTTTGACTCTGTGCATTTAGGAGCTAAAAGGAGTGTAGGGAAAGTGTTAATATGCTCTAGGGACAGGTTTTAATAGGTTTAAAGGTGTTTTGGGGGTGACAGGATCCCTTTAATACTTAAGCCACGTTGAAACCACTTTGGCAGTAGCTTTGGGTCATAATCTCCTTTCCTCATGATGCCATCTATTTTGTGAAGTGCACCAGTCCGTCCTGCAGAAAAACATCCCCACATCATGATGCGGCCACCTTTGTGTTTCACAGTTGGGATGGTGTTCTCATGGGGTTTTTTGTGCCTTCCTCTGGATCAACATGTTAGGCTATGGGTTGAACTAGATGGACTTAAGGTCTTCCTTCATAAATCATGTTACTGTGTTACAATGCTGCCTCCACCATGACTCACTATGGAGAGGGGGATCTTTAGTGATGCACACTGCTGCCCCCACCATGCCTCACTGTGGGGAGGGGGATCTTTAGTGATGCACACTGCTGCCCCCACCATGTCTCACTGTGGGGAGGGGGATCTTTAGTGATGTGCACTGTTCTATGGATTATAGACAAATATTTCCAGCTCTGTGCGGCTATAAAGCTTACATTTAGCTACTGGCAGAGCTGGTAACAGCTGATCGGTGGTGCTGAGTGTTGGACCCCACTGATTTCATATTGGGGGTCTATACTAAGGATGGGTCCTCCACATCATAGTAGTGGATAACACATTTGAGGCTGCTTTCATATGTTTAGCACAAAAATTTCCATAAACAGTGCACCCATTCGGAAGTGGGTGCTCTGTCAGCTACTCGAAGTTGAATGAAAACGAAGAAGAAAAGAATATAGCTTATAGTTACATCAAAGTGTTTTTATTTAAACTGACTTAGAGGACAGGTGAGGGCGGTGGTCAGTAGCCCCCACACCAGCAGTACAGTGGTAAAAAGGTTCACTTTGGAGCAAACAATCGTAAAATAGATTAAATGGTTATCACCAGTACAATTCAAAGGTGTTACAATATAATGCCCACATGGGCAGATCACTGAGTACAAACATGCTGGTGGTAGCAAACTCATTTTCTTTACTAAGAGCACTTCAGCCTTTAATTATTTTCATGAGGAATACAGAGTATTTACATTATCTCAACTTAACCCACATGAACTTGTATAGACAGAAGAGAATTAACCAACACAGTATTTAAACCAGTTTTATTATTATTATTATTATTATTTATTTATATAGCGCCATTGGTTCCATGGCGCTTTACATAAGCAGTGGGGGTAACAAGGACAGGTACAGTACATATGAGCAGTACATATGACAATGCTTGCTGATACACGACGGGAGAGGTTCCTGTCCACGAGGGCTCACAGTCTACGGGGGTGGGGGAGGGACACAATAGGGGGGGTAAGCGCCAAGCGGTTGGTGGAGCGGCGCTGGGTCTCATCATGGGTTATAGGCTTGTTGGAATAGATGAGTTTTCAGGTTCTTTTTAAAGCTCTTGAGGGTAGGCGAGTGTCTGACGTGCTGGGGGAGGGAGTTCCAGAGTCTAGGGGAGGCGCGGGAGAAGTCTTGTATGCGGTTGTGGGAGGATGAGATGAGGGGGGAGGAGAGGAGGAGTTCTTGTGAGGAGCGTAGGTTGCGTGCAGGTTGGTATTGGGAGACCATGTCGGAGATGTAAGGGGGGGACAGGTTGTGGATGGCTTTGTAAGTCAGTGTTAAGATTTTAAATTTAGATCTTTGGGGGGTGGGGAGCCAGTGGAGTGCCATGCGGAGAGGGGAGCTAGGGGAGTAGCGGGGAGACAGGTGGATTAGACGGGCAGCTGAGTTCAGGATAGAGTGGAGAGGTGCAAGGGAGGAGGCAGGGAGACCGGTGAGCAATAGGTTGCAGTAGTCCAGGCGGGAGATGATGAGGGCGTGGACGAGAGTTTTGGTGGTGTCGTGGTTAAGAAACGGGCGGATGCGTGAGATGTTCTTGAGTTGGAGTCGGCAGGAGGTGGCAAGGGCTTGGATGTGGGGCTTGAAGGAGAGGGAGGAGTCGAGGGTGACCCCGAGGCACTTTGCGTGGGGGACTGGGGAGAGAGAGCAGTCGTTGACTCGGATTGACAGGTCTGGCAGAGGGGGAGGGCGGCTCGGGGGGAAGACGATGAACTCTGTTTTGTCCATGTTCAACTTGAGGAAGCGAGCAGAGAAGAAAGATGAGATGGCGGACAGGCATAGGGGGATTTTAGACAGAAGGGAGGTGATGTCGGGCCCGGAGAGGTAGATCTGGGTGTCGTCGGCGTAGAGATGGTACTGGAGGCCATGGGACTCAATGAGTTGACTAGGCCGAGGGTGTAGATGGAGAAAAGTAGCGGTCCAAGTACCGATCCCTGGGGGACGCCGACAGTAAGGGGGTAGGACGAGGAAGAGGTGTCGGCGTGGGTGACGCTGAAAGTGCGGTCCGTAAGGTATGAGGAGATCCAGGAGAGGGCGAGGTCGGTGATGCCAAGGGATTCTAGGATTTTGAGTAGGAGGGAGTGGTCGACTGTGTCAAAGGCGGCGGATAGGTCGAGGAGGAGGAGGACGGAGTAGTGTTTTTTCCTCTTAGCGGTCAGGAGGTCATTGGTGACTTTAGTAAGGGCAGTTTCGGTGGAGTGATGAGGTCGGAAACCAGATTGCAGGCGGTCGAAGAGGGAGCGGGAGGATAGGTAGGACGACAGTTCAGAGTGGACGTGTTGTTCGAGTAGTTTGGAAGCGAAAGGGAGAAGGGATATTGGGCGGTAGTTGGCGACGGATGATGGGTCGAGGGAGGGTTTTTTGAGGATGGGTGAGATCAAGGCGTGTTTGAAGGAGGAGGGAAAGACGCCAGTAGTGAGTGACAGGTTGAAGAGTTGGGTTAGGGCAGGGATGAGGGCGGTGGTGAGGTTTGGGATGAGATGGGTAGGGAGAGGGTCGAGGGCGCAGGTGGTGAGGTGAGATCGTGACATGAGGGTGGAGAGCTGGGCTTCAGTCATGTTGGAGAAGCTTCCTTTGGTCGAGGAGGGTTGGGCGGTAATGGTGGTGGGTTGGGTGGACGTTGGGCCAAAGCTTTCTCTAATTTTATCAATCTTGTGTTTGAAGAAGGTGGCGAAGTCGTCAGCGGAGATGAGGGGGGAAGGAGGAGGTGCTGGGGGACGGAGAAGGGAGTTGAAGGTTCTGAATAGTTGTTTGGGGTTTCGGGACAGTGTGTTGATTAAAGAAGAGAAGTAGGTTTTTTTTGCGGCAGTGAGTGCGTCCTTGAAGTTGGAGAGGGATTGCTTGTAGATTGTGAGGTGGGCCGTGGAGTGGGATTTCTTCCATCTCCGTTCAGCGACCCTGGACGTTCGGCGAAGCTCTTTTGTGAGAGGGGTGAGCCAGGGTTGTCTGTTTGTGCGGGTTTTGGTGTGTGTGAGGGGGGCAGCCTGGTCAAGAGCCGCAGTTAGTGTGGAGTTGTAGAGGGTGGCGGCAGTGTTAACGTCGGGTGAGGAGGCAAGGTCCGTGAGAGGGAGGAGGGAGTGGGAGAGTGAGTTGAAATCGATGGCTTTTAGGTCTCTGCGTGGGTGACTGAGTTTTCGGAGAGGGGGGGGTGAGGAGGGGGGGAAAGAGGGAGGAGAAGGTCAACAGGTTGTGGTCAGATTGGAAGAGGGGTGAGTTTGAGAGGTCGGTGAGGGAACAGAGGCGGGAGAAGATGAGGTCAAGCGTGTGGCCGTCTTTGTGAGTGGCTGAGGAGGACCTTTGGGAGAGCCGAAGGAGGTGGTCAAAGATAGGAGTCGGGAGGTAGGCGGATCGGGGGTGTCGATGGGGATGTTGAAGTCGCCCATGATGATGGTGGGGATGTCGGAGGAGAGGAAGTGGAGAAGCCAAGTGTTGAAGTGGTCAAGGAAGGAGGTAGTGGATCCCGGGGGTCGGTAGATGACCGCGAGTTGGAGGTTGCAGGGGGAGAAAAATGCGAATAGAGTGCAGTTCGAAGGAGGGAAAGGAGGCGGAGGGAGGAGGTGTAGTAGGGATGAAGGAGCAGCTGTCGGACAAGAGTATACCCACACCGCCCCCGCGGGTGCTATTGGGGCGAGAGGTGTGGGAAAGCGTGAGTCCGCCGTAGGAGGGGGCAGCAGGGGAGGCTGTGTCGGCGGGGGTGAGCCAAGTTTCGGTGATGCCGAGGAATTTGAATTTGTTGGAGATGAAGAGGTCATGGATGTAGGAGAGTTTGTTGCACACTGAGCGGGCATTCCAGAGTGCTCCAGGCAGGGGGACTGGGGTTGGGTGAATGGGTATGAGGTTGCGGGGGTGCGAGAGTTTGTGATGGGGGATGGGCGAAGATTGGAGGTGAGTGGAGGGATGCGGTGGGGGGGTCCAGGGTTGGGGGATATGTCACCTGCAAGTAGGAGAAGTAGCGAGAGGGTTAGGAGGTGGGAGCAGGAGAGTTTGCGTGGGGGCCGTGCGTGTGTGGAGAAGAGTGATTGGGTATGGAGGAACAGTTCGGAGTAGGGGTGAGATGGGTGGGTAGGAAGGATGGAGAGATCGCTATGGCCTTGGTGGGTGGAGGGATGTGCGGGGTTAGGAGGAAGTGGAGCAGGATGGGGGTGAGGGTGAAGAGGAGGGGGAAAAATTGTGGGCAGCTGGTTTTGGCGGTGAGAAGTGACAGGGGTGGGGTTGTGGCAGGTGAGGTGCGTGGATGGAGAAGGGGTGTGGGTAGAGCTAGGGGGTGGCGGAGGACGGGGTGGAGTCGGGGGTGGCGCGCGGTGTGGTGTGGCCAGGGGTAGGGTGCAGTCAGGTGGTGGGTGGAGTCAGGGATTGTAATAGGAGGGGTGGGGTGTAGCTGGGGGTGGATGACAACTGGGGAAGTGGTACAGCCGGGGATGCGTAAAAGCCAGGGATGGGGTACAGCAAGGGGGTACAGTCGTGTTCACAAGTGGGGTGCAGTCCGTGATGGCGTGGTGCAGCTGGAGATGAGATGATGGAGCCGGAGACGAGATGATAGAGCCGCAGACGAGATGACGGAGCGCGGAGGCGAGATGACGGGGCCGGGTGGTGCTGTCGGATGACGGGATGGTGCCGTCGGATGATGGAGCCGGAGACGAGATGATGGAGCCGGAGACGAGATGATGGAGCCGGGTGGAGCTGTCGGATGATGGGATGGTGCCGTCGGATGATGCCGCCGGAGACAAGATGATGGAGCCGGTGACAAGATGATGGAGCCGGAGACGAGATGGCGGAGCCGGGTGATGCTGTCAGAGTTCTCCACATGTGTGACATATCATAACATAGCATTAGATCAGTGAGACGATACAATCACCACAAGTAGGCTATGGGTTGAACTAGATGGACTTAATGTCTTCCTTCAACCTTAAATCATATGTCACTGTGTTACAATGCTGCCCCCACCATGCCTCACTGTGTGGAGGGGGATCTTTAGTGATGTGCACTGTTGTCCTATGTATTATAGACAAATATTTCCAGCTCTGTGCGGCTATAAAGCCTACATTTGGCTACTGACAGAGCTGGGAACAGCTGATCGGTGGTGCTGAGTGTTGGACCTCACTGAATTCATATTGGGGGTCTACATCAAGGATGGGTCCTCCACATCATAGTAGTGGATAACACATTTGAGGCTGCTTTCATATGTTGCAGTCATGATGTGGTTTTGCTACATTGCAGTTATTGCACATAATGCTGCTAAGTTTGCAGCCAGCGGTGAGGTTTTGTTGCAGTATAGAAATGCCTGGAGCACGGATCACATCACTTACAGTTGGAGAAATTCGTATGTGCAGTCCAGATAAAGCTTCCCTGATGGAGGGCCCTTCAGGGGTCAGTTCTTGTGGGACACACTAGTAGTATGGAGGGACCAACAGTTTTAGGCTCTACTGTTCCTATTTATGGGGTAAGAAGGACAAAGTTTGTGTATAAACAGGAATCCAAAGGATTGTACAACTGATGATCCGTGCTGGTGTCCAAGAACGAGGACCACACAGGGTCTGGAAGCAATGATGGTTTTATCTGAACACGTTTCCGGAGCTGTCCTAGCTGCTTCTTCAGGTTGCATACAACCAAAGTTTGTTTTATTTGAAATCATACTGTACTGGTTTCTTTCTGGAAGCGAATAAAGAATCCCGTATAAGGAGAACCTTGTTCAGCTTTATCTCAACCTGACATATGAAGCTTCACTCCTTTGTGGAGGCAACTATATGAAAAAGATGTCTCCTCACATATACTAATAATTAGATTGCTGGTGAGAAGGTCATGCTTCATGCCGCCTGGCCTGGTCTGGTTTGTACACTTACAGGAGTTGTCAGCACTGAGTGCAGAAGCATACCCCACGGGGGTCTATGGCACTTGTGGTGAGGAGACTAAAACCTTATGTTTCATAATCACAACTCCTAACTCAACAGCACCCACAGGAGTTTCTGAAACAAACTACGGCTGCACCACAACTATAATCACTCAGCAGTAGTAGAATGATACCAGGATACCCACAACTAATCATCCTTTAACAGTAGTAGAATGGAACAGGACATCCACAACTACATTCACTCAGATCAGTAGTAAATGATACAAGGACACCACAACTAGTAACACTCAGCGAGTATAGAATGGTAACAGGACACCACAACTACATCACTCAGCAGTATAGAATGGTAACAGGATCACCACAACTACATCACTCAGCAGTATAAATGGTAACAGGACCACCACAACTACATCACTCTAGCAGTAGTAGAATGGTAACAGGACACCACAACTAACATCACTCAGCAGTAGTAAATGGAAACAGGACACCACAACTATTGGGTTAGGGCAGGGATGAGGGCGGTGGTGAGGTTTGGGATGAGATGGGTAGGGAGAGGGTCGAGGGCGCAGGTGGTGAGGTGAGATCGTGACATGAGGGTGGAGAGCTGGGCTTCAGTCATGTTGGAGAAGCTTCCTTTGGTCGAGGAGGGTTGGGCGGTAATGGTGGTGGGTTGGGTGGACGTTGGGCCAAAGCTTTCTCTAATTTTATCAATCTTGTGTTTGAAGAAGGTGGCGAAGTCGTCAGCGGAGATGAGGGGGGAAGGAGGAGGTGCTGGGGGACGGAGAAGGGAGTTGAAGGTTCTGAATAGTTGTTTGGGGTTTCGGGACAGTGTGTTGATTAAAGAAGAGAAGTAGGTTTGTTTTGCGGCAGTGAGTGCGTCCTTGAAGTTGGAGAGGGATTGCTTGTAGATTGTGAGGTGGGCCGTGGAGTGGGATTTCTTCCATCTCCGTTCAGCGACCCTGGACGTTCGGCGAAGCTCTTTTGTGAGAGGGGTGAGCCAGGGTTGTCTGTTTGTGCGGGTTTTGGTGTGTGTGAGGGGGGCAGCCTGGTCAAGAGCCGCAGTTAGTGTGGAGTTGTAGAGGGTGGCGGCAGTGTTAACGTCGGGTGAGGAGGCAAGGTCCGTGAGAGGGAGGAGGGAGTGGGAGAGTGAGTTGAAATCGATGGCTTTTAGGTCTCTGCGTGGGTGACTGAGTTTTCGGAGAGGGGGGGGTGAGGAGGGGGGAAAGAGGGAGGAGAAGGTCAACAGGTTGTGGTCAGATTGGAAGAGGGGTGAGTTTGAGAGGTCGGTGAGGGAACAGAGGCGGGAGAAGATGAGGTCAAGCGTGTGGCCGTCTTTGTGAGTGGCTGAGGAGGACCATTGGGAGAGGCCGAAGGAGGTGGTCAAAGATAGGAGTCGGGAGGTAGGCGGATCGGGGTGTCGATGGGGATGTTGAAGTCGCCCATGATGATGGTGGGGATGTCGGAGGAGAGGAAGTGGAGAAGCCAAGTGTTGAAGTGGTCAAGGAAGGAGGTAGTGGATCCCGGGGGTCGGTAGATGACCGCGAGTTGGAGGTTGCAGGGGGAGAAAATGCGAATAGAGTGCAGTTCGAAGGAGGGAAAGGAGGCGGAGGGAGGAGGTGTAGTAGGGATGAAGGAGCAGCTGTCGGACAAGAGTATACCCACACCGCCCCCGCGGGTGCTATTAGGGCGAGGTGTGTGGGAAAGCGTGAGTCCGCCGTAGGAGAGGGCAGCAGGGGAGGCTGTGTCGGCGGGGGTGAGCCAAGTTTCGGTGATGCCGAGGAATTTGAATTTGTTGGAGATGAAGAGGTCATGGATGTAGGAGAGTTTGTTGCACACTGAGCGGGCATTCCAGAGTGCTCCAGGCAGGGGGACTGGGGTTGGGTGAATGGGTATGAGGTTGCGGGGGTTGCGAGAGTTTGTGATGGGGGATGGGCGAAGATTGGAGGTGAGTGGAGGGATGCGGTGGGGGGGTCCAGGGTTGGGGGATATGTCACCTGCAAGTAGGAGAAGTAGCGAGAGGGTTAGGAGGTGGGAGCAGGAGAGTTTGCGTGGGGGCCGTGCGTGTGTGGAGAAGAGTGATTGGGTATGGAGGAACAGTTCGGAGTAGGGGGTGAGATGGGTGGGTAGGAAGGATGGAGAGATCGCTATGGCCTTGGTGGGTGGAGGGATGTGCGGGGTTAGGAGGAAGTGGAGCAGGATGGGGGTGAGGGTGAAGAGGAGGGGAAACATTGTGGGCAGCTGGTTTTGGCGGTGAGAAGTGACAGGGGTGGGGTGTGGCAGGTGAGGTGCGTGGATGGAGAAGGGGTGTGGGTAGAGCTAGGGGGTGGCGGAGGACGGGGTGGAGTCGGGGGTGGCGCGCGGTGTGGTGTGGCCAGGGGTAGGGTGCAGTCAGGTGGTGGGGTGGAGTCAGGGATTGTAATAGGAGGGGTGGGGTGTAGCTGGGGGTGGATGACAACTGGGGAAGTGGTACAGCCGGGGATGCGTAAAAGCCAGGGATGGGGTACAGCAAGGGGGTACAGTCGTGTTCACAAGTGGGGTGCAGTCCGTGGATGGCGTGGTGCAGCTGGAGATGAGATGATGGAGCCGGAGACGAGATGATAGAGCCGCAGACGAGATGACGGAGCCGGAGGCGAGATGACGGGGCCGGGTGGTGCTGTCGGATGACGGGATGGTGCCGTCGGATGATGGAGCCGGAGACGAGATGATGGAGCCGGAGACGAGATGATGGAGCCGGGTGGAGCTGTCGGATGATGGGATGGTGCCGTCGGATGATGCCGCCGGAGACAAGATGATGGAGCCGGTGACAAGATGATGGAGCCGGAGACGAGATGGCGGAGCCGGGTGATGCTGTCAGAGTTCTCCACATGTGTGACATATCATAACATAGCATTAGATCAGTGAGACGATACAATCACCACAAGTAGGCTATGGGTTGAACTAGATGGACTTAATGTCTTCCTTCAACCTTAAATCATATGTCACTGTGTTACAATGCTGCCCCCACCATGCCTCACTGTGTGGAGGGGGATCTTTAGTGATGTGCACTGTTGTCCTATGTATTATAGACAAATATTTCCAGCTCTGTGCGGCTATAAAGCCTACATTTGGCTACTGACAGAGCTGGTAACAGCTGATCGGTGGTGCTGAGTGTTGGACCTCACTGATTTCATATTGGGGGTCTACATCAAGGATGGGTCCTCCACATCATAGTAGTGGATAACACATTTGAGGCTGCTTTCATATGTTGCAGTCATGATGTGGTTTTGCTACAATTGCAGTTATTGCACATAATGCTGCTAAGTTTGCAGCCAGCGGTGAGGTTTTGTTGCAGTATAGAAATGCCTGGAGCACGGATCACATCACTTACAGTTGGAGAAATTCGTATGTGCAGTCCAGATAAAGCTTCCCTGATGGAGGGCCCTTCAGGGGTCAGTTCTTGTGGGGACACACTAGTAGTATGGAGGGACCACAGTTTTAGGCTCTACTGTTCCCTATTTATGGGGTAAGAAGGACAAAGTTTGTGTATAAACAGGAATCCAAAGGATTGTGCTACTATGATCCGTGCTGGTGTCCAAGAACGAGGACCACACAGGGTCTGGAAGCAATGATGGTTTATTCTGACACGTTTCGGAGCTGTCCTAGCTGCTTCTTCAGGGTTGCATACAACCAAAGTTTGTTTTATGGAAATCATACTGTACTGGTTTCTTCTGGAAGCGAATAAAGAAGCCCGTATAGAGGAGAAACCTTGTTCAGCTTTATCTCTCCTGACTATATGAAGCTTCACTCCTTTGTGGAGGCAACTATATGAAGAAAGATGTCTCCTCAGCATAGACTATAATAGATGCTGGGAGTAGTAGTGCTTCATCCGCCTGCCTGGTCTGGTTTGTACCAGCTTACAGGAGGTGTCAGCACTGAGTGCAGAAGCATCTCCCACGGGGTCTATGGCAGCTTGTGGTGAGGAGACTAAAGACCTTATGTTCATATTCACACTCCTAACTCACAGCACCCACAGGAGTTCTGAAACATCTACGGCTGCACCAACTAACTAATATAATCATCTCAGCAGTAGTAGAATGGTAACAGGACACCACAACTACATCACTCAGCAGTAGTAGAATGATACCAGGACACCACAACTATATCACTCAGCAGTAGTAGAATGGTAACAGGACACACATCATACAGCGTAGTGAATGTAACCATCACTCAGCAGTAGTAGAATGGTAACAGGACACCACAACTACATCACTCAGCAGTAGTAGAATGGTAACAGGACACCACAACTACATCACTCAGCAGTAGTAGAATGGTAACAGGACACCACAACTACATCACTCAGCAGTAGTAGAATGGTACCAGGATACCACAACTACATCACTCAGCAGTAGTAGAATGGTACCAGGAAACCACAACTATATCACTCAGCAGTAGTAGAATGGTACCAGGAAACCACAACTATATCACTCAGCAGTAGTAGAATGGTACCAGGACACCACAACTATATCGCTCAGCAGTAGTAGAATGGTACCAGGACACCACAACTATATCGCTCAGCAGTAGTAGAATGGTACCAGGACACCACAACTATATCGCTCAGCAGTAGTAGAATGGTACCAGGACACCACAACTATATCGCTCAGCAGTAGTAGAATGGTACCAGGACACCACAACTATATCGCTCAGCAGTAGTAGAATGGTAACAGGACACCACAACTACATCGCTCAGCAGTAGTAGAATGGTACCAGGACACCACAACTATATCGCTCAGCAGTAGTAGAATGGTACCAGGACACCACAACTATATCGCTCAGCAGTAGTAGAATGGTACCAGGACACCACAACTATATCGCTCAGCAGTAGTAGAATGGTAACAGGACACCACAACTAATCGCTCAGCAGTAGTAGAATGGTACCAGGACACCACAACTATATCGCTCAGCAGTAGTAGAATGGTACCAGGACACCACAACTATATCGCTCAGCAGTAGTAGAATGGTACAGGCACACAACTTACGTCAGAGTAGTAGATGTACAGGACACCACAACTATATCGCTCAGCAGTAGTAGAATGGTACCAGGACACAGCACTGGGCAGTATCTGGAATGGACATTAGTAGAATTGATTGTTTATGCAATCTTCACCCCATGTACAGTAATTACGGTTTTGCTTTGTACCTTGTAATTTGTATGACATTTTTTAATTTTTATTTTTTTAATGTTATATTTAGGTATATATAATATTTTAGGTTATATTATTAAAAAATAACATGTTTTATTCTTTGCAGATGACTGCACCAGGAGCTCCAAGGAACATTTGATATTTTTAGATTTTAAAGCAGATGATTGCGGTATCTCACAAGATACGTGTACACAGCATTCCAAAATCTCCAATATACCCCCAGCCGCTCACAGCAGAGATCAATCATCTGATGATTTTGATGAAGTATTATCTCCAAATTCATCACAGACTTTTAAACAAAATATAAGATGCAGAAGAAATGATGAAGATAAAAGAGCTTCTACAAGGGAGAAGACATATTCTTGTTCAGAATGTGGGAAATGTTTTACAGATAAATCAGCTCTTGTTAGACATGAGAGAATTCACACAGGAGAGAAGCCATATTCATGTGCAGAATGTTGGAAATGTTTTGCACAGAAATCAAATCTTGTTACACATGAGAAAACTCACACAGGAGAGAAGCCACATTCATGTTCAGAATGTGGGAAATGTTTTATTCATAAATCACATCTTGTTACACATGAGAAAACTCACACAGGAGAGAAGCCATATTCCTGTTCAGAATGTGGGAAAGGTTTTGCACATAAATCAGCTCTTGTTAAACATGAGAGAATTCACACAGGAGAGAAGCCACATTCATGTGTAGAATGTGGGAAATGGTTTACAACGAAAGCTAGTCTTGATACACATGAGAGAATTCACACAGGAGAGAAGCCATATTCATGTGCAGAATGTGGGAAGCGTTTTGCTAAGAAATCACATGTTAGTAGTCATGAAAAAATACACATAGGAGAGAAGCCATATTCATGTGCAGAATGTGGGAAATGTTTTACTCATAAATCAAACCTTGTTATACATAAGAGAATTCACACAGGAGAGAAGCCATATTCATGTGCAAAATGTGGGAAATGTTTTACTCGGAGATCAGATTTTGTTAAACATGAGTGGATTCACACAGAAGAGAAGCCATATTCATGTTCCGAATGCGGGAAATGTTTTATTCAGAAATCACGTCTTGATAGACATGAGAGAATTCACAAAGGAGAAAAGCCATAGTCATGTTCAGAATGTGGAAAATGTTTTACTCAGAAATTAGGTCTTATGGCGGGTTTACACGTCGCGATATCGCAGTACAATTTCAATCAAAAGTCACGTGGTTCGCTCGTTGGACCCGATATCGTTCCTGCGTTGTATGGTGTGAACGTCCAATGCGATGCAGGAACGATGTCAATGCGATATCGGGGATCGAATGAGCGTGCTATTCAATGCCCCGATATTGCATAGCGATTGAAGCCGGATCGTGCTGTGTAAACGCCCAATTACGATGCGATTTGATACGTCACCCATTCACTCCCATGTTAACTATGCGATCCTGGGTTGGGAGGCGGAGACATCGCACGGACGTTGTATTTCGATATCGCAGCGTGTAAACAGTCAATGCGATGCGGGTGAAACGTGCACTAATTGCGCGCTCCCGCGCCATTGAGTTGCGATATCGAAACGATATCGTGGCGTGTAAACCCACCATTACACATGAGAGAACTCACACTGGAGAGAAGCCATTTTCATGTGCAGAATGTGGGAAATATTTTTGAATTACATCTAAACGTGTTAGACATGAGAGAATTTTGAGATTCTTTTAAATGAGATCATTTATGTTCAGAATTTGATAAATGTGGAATTTGGAAATCAGCTCTTTATAAGCATAAGAAAATGTACATAGAATCTGACTATAAAAAGGCTTCACTAACAACACGGCAGCAGGGACAGGTGTCCCTGGTGCTGAACACACAGCGGTGGACAGCTCTGCATTTACAGTGACAGAGCGGAGGATACTGTAATGAATGTCATTACAGCACCTTGGACAGTTCAGGCAAGGAGATGCCTGGTCTGTGCCGTACGTAAATAGCGTACAGCACCTTGAACAGCTCCATGCAGGAGCCTGTACCAATGTACAGTACGCTAATTGTGTAAAGACCCGTCGCCGGCTTCTTCTGTTCAGAAAATGCACCCGACAGTTAGCTCCTATAAATTTACTTAGCAGTTAACCCCTCAAGACCCATGGTGTGATGACACCATGTGTCAAGAGAGTGAGGACACTGTCTTGACACATGCTGCCACCACACCAGCATGTTATTAACCCCTCGCACACCGGTTTATGAACCGCATCGGCAGCCTCTGTGCAGACGTGCCGTGCAGAGGCTGCTGATGTGGTTAATAGCCACAGAAAGGCAGAAAATAATTAAATTTGACTTTATCTGTTTCTTAACTAATCGTCTTGTACCGCTGCTGTCACAGTGGTACAAGATCATTGGTTACTGTAATGGCACCGCGGGTTTATTCAAAACACGAGTGAGAGTATCCCACTGTGTGGTGTATGGGTGCGAGTTTGACTCGCACCCATATACTTTTGATGCCCACTCGTGCGTGGAAATCGCGTGCAATCGCAGCATGCTGCGATTCCACTCGCATTTCCATCGCAATGCGAAAAAATCACATTGATGTGACCTGTATCATTTAAAGATACAGGTCTGAGTGCAATGCGATTTGTTTTTTTTCACATTACACTTGTGCGAGTCAAACACCAGTGTGTTTCCAGCCTAATCTTTGAAAGTTCTTGGAGAACAGGACAAGCCCCAGATAACTAGAGAAAAGCAAATGTTGTCCCTATCTTTAAAAGGGGAAGAAAGGACCCAGGGAACTATAGGCCTGTGAGGCTGACTTCTATACCATGAAACTATGAACAAATTATTAAACAACATGTCTGCAAATACCTGGATGAGAATGAAGTGACGACTGAACGGGAGGCTCCTTCAATATTTTCAGCAGAATGAGGCTGGAGGATTCTCCCCCCAAATATTTTGGGAAGCTCATAAGTCGGTGATAAGAGGTGAATTGATATCTATAGCATCTTATCTTAACAAAAAGCGTCACGAAGAAATCCAAAAGTTATATGATGAAATTATTCAACTGGAGTCACTTCACAAAAAAAATATTGACCAGTCTACCCTAGACGCCCTCACATGTAGGAGGCAAAAACTCAAAGATATCCTGAATGTCAATTCCGCAAAATTATACGCGTCTTGGAAAAATAAAATGTACGCGCATGGTGACAAAGCTTCCAAATTTCTACTGTCGCAGCTTCGCAAACGACAAGCTCGCACTCAAATATATTCTACTAGTAAAAAGGCCCGATGCAATTGCATCGGGAGCAGGGTGAAATGAATTGTGTGTATACAGGCGGGCCAGTGGGTAGCAGAGTATACAGGGGGCTCTGTGGGTAGCAGAGTATACAGGCGGGTCTGTGGGTAGCAGAGTATACAGACGGCTCTGAGGGTAGGAGATTATACAGGTGACTCTGTGGGTAGTAAAGTATACAGGCGGCTCTGTGGGTAGAAGAGTATACAGGTGGGTCTGTGGGTAGTGGAGTATACAGGCGTGTGTGGTGGTGGTGGCAGAGTATACAGGCGTCTGTGCTGGTGGCGGCAGAGTATACAGGCGTGTGTGGTGGTGGCAGAGTGTACAGGCGTGTGTGGTGGTGGCAGAGTGTACAGGTGTGTGTGGTGGTGGCAGAGTGTACAGGCGTGTGTGGTGGTGGGAGAGTATACCGGCTTGTGTGGTGGTGGCGGCAGAGTATACAGGCGTGTGTGGTGGTGGCGGCAGAGTATACAGGCGTGTGTGGTGGTGGCGGCACAGTATACAGGCGGGTGTGGTGGTGGCGGCAGAGTGTACAGGCGTGTGTGGTGGTGGCGGCAGAGTGTACAGGCGTGTGTGGTGGTGGCGGCAGAGTGTACAGGCGTGTGTGGTGGTGGCAGAGTGTACAGGCGTGTGTGGTGGTGGCAGAGTGTACAGGCGTGTGTGGTGGTGGCAGAGTATACAGGCGTGTGTGGTGGTGGCGGCAGAGTGTACAGGCGTCTGTGCTGGTGGCAGAGTATAGAGGCGTGTGTGGTGGTGGCGGCAGAGTGTACAGGCGTGTGTGGTGGTGGCGGCAGAGTGTACAGGCGTCTGTGCTGGTGGCGGCAGAGTATACAGGCATGTGTGGTGGTGGCAGAGTATACAGGCGTCTGTGCTGGTGGCGGCAGAGTATACAGGCATGTGTGGTGGTGGCAGAGTGTACAGGCGTGTGTGGTGGTGGGAGAGTATACCGGCGTGTGTGGTGGTGGCGGCAGAGTATACAGGCGTGTGTGGTGGTGGCGGCACAGTATACAGGCGGGTGTGGTGGTGGCGGCAGAGTGTACAGGCGTGTGTGGTGGTGGCGGCAGAGTGTACAGGCGTCTGTGCTGGTGGCGGCAGAGTATACAGGCATGTGTGGTGGTGGCAGAGTATACAGGCGTCTGTGCTGGTGGCGGCAGAGTATACAGGCGTCTGTGCTGGTGGCGGCAGAGTATACAGGCATGTGTGGTGGCGGCAGAGTATACAGGCGTCTGTGCTGGTGGCGGCAGAGTATACAGGCGTCTGTGCTGGTGGCGGCAGAGTATACAGGCGTGTGTGGTGGTGGCAGAGTGTACAGGCGTGTGTGGTGGTGGCAGAGTGTACAGGCGTGTGTGGTGGCGGCAGAGTGTACAGGCGTGTGTGGTGGCGGCAGAGTGTACAGGCGGTGTGGTGGCGGCAGAGTGTACAGGCGTGTGTGGTGGCGGCAGAGTGTACAGGCGTGTGTGGTGGCGGCAGAGTGTACAGGCGTGTGTGGTGGTGGCGGCAGAGTGTACAGGCGTGTGTGGTGGTGGCGGCAGAGTGTACAGGCGTGTGTGGTGGTGGCGGCAGAGTGTACAGGCGTGTGTGGTGGTGGCGGCAGAGTGTACAGGCGTGTGTGGTGGCAGAGTATACAGGCGTGTGTGGTGGTGGAGTATACAGGCGTCTGTGGTGGTGGCAGAGTGTACAGGCGTGTGTGGTGGTGGAGTATACAGGCGTGTGTGGTGGTGGCAGAGTGTACAGGCGTGTGTGGTGGTGGAGTATACAGGCGTCTGTGGTGGTGGCAGAGTGTACAGGCGTGTGTGGTGGTGGAGTATACAGGTGTCTGTGGTGCGCTCGTGCAAGGCAGGGGTTAAAAAAAATAAAAAAAGATTATGCTCACCTCACCCCGAGCCCCCGCCGTCTTCTGCCGTGTTCCGCCGTCTTCTGCCGTGTTCCGCTAGGCTCCCGGTGGCTGTGCAGGCTCCCGGTGCCTGCAGTGATCTTCTATCTACTGAGAGTGAAGGACCTGTGGTGATGTCAGAGTCACGTGACCCGCGATTTGCCTGGAGTAAGCCGGTGTCACGTGACTCTGACATCACCACAGGTCCTTCACTCTCAGTAGATAGAAGATCACTGCAGGCACCGGGAGCCTGCACAGCCACCGGGAGCCTAGCGGAACACGGCAGAAGACGGCGGGAGACGGCGCGGGCTCGGGTAGAGGTGAGGATTTTTTTTTTTTTTAGAGTAGTGCGGGTCTGCGGCTCGTGATGACGCTGCGCGTCATCACTCGCAGTCCCGCGCAAAGCATGTTGGGATTCGGCTACAACACCCGAAATCCCAACTGCGGATTATATAAGTAGATTATGAACTCTAAGGGAGTGATTGGCCAAAATTTTGCTCATATTGAGAAGGCTTTCTTAGGGTGCCTTCACATTAGCGTTTGCCGCCGCAGCGTATGATGCGCATGCGTATCCGCAAGGCAATATGCATGCATACGCAGTGAAACGCACGTTTTTTTTATATGCAAGTGCATCCAAAATCCTATTAAAAAATGCAGCGTTTCCTTGCGTATGCATGCGTTTATGCATCCGCATGCGGATGACAAAACTTTCGGAAGTATCCACCTTCCTGCTTCATAGGAACTCCCTATGGGCAGAGGCATGGGTGGAGAGTGGTTTGTCTACCTTTAAACCTTTTCTGGGCATGCGCACTATGCTGTCCGTATGCGTCCCAAAACAAGTCATACGCAATGTGTTGCTTAGCCTTGCGTATCCATAGACAGCAATGCTAATAATATCCGCAGTTTTCCGCATGCGGATGGTTGCGGATTTTTCATACTCCAAAAAATGCAACATGTTGCGTCCAGAGGCGGAGGATTTTCAAGAAACTCGTACGCATACGCGGCCATACGCACCAAACGCAGCAACTTGCGGATGATAGCGGACTCCATGTTAAATATAGGTGCGCAATCCGCATGCGGATTGTTTAATTATTATCTGCAACGAACGCTGCGGCGGCAAACGCTAATGTGAAAGCACCCTTAGACTATTACAGGCAGCTCTATAATCTAAGGCCGGATGACTCGGAGGCTCATAAGATTAAAAGAAAAACAGACATTATCCATTCTCTACAGAAGCTGAACCTCCCCACCTTATCAGAACCATAACAAGACAAAATAAGTCAGCCTTTTACGCTATGTGAAATCTGCCCTGTCGAAGTGCCTCAAAGGTAAAGCACCTGGACCAGATGGGTTCCCGGCACAGTATTATAAATCCTTCTCCTCTCTTCTGCTCCCACACCTTCTCAGAGTATGTAATGACACAATTGAGGGTCAACCTCTCCCTCAACATATGCTGGAAGCCAAAATATCATTATTGCACAAGGAGGGAAAAGACCCGGCTTTATGAAGTAGCTATAGGCCAGTATCTCTATTGGATGTTGACCTTAAGCTCTTAGCTAGCATGATAGCGCGACGCCTTTCCGAGTTTTTACCAAATTTGATTTCATTGAACCAAACAGGCTTTGTGAGTGGGAGAGAGGGACAAGATAATACACATAAAATACTGCATCTCATCCAGTACACCAAAGCCCATAAAATACCGTTGGTGTTGCTGGGCACTGATGCGGAAAAAGCCTTCGGCAGGGTGGACTGGGTTTACCTGGAGGAAACGCTCTTGCGCTTCGGCTTACCTTCCACTTTAGTCACAGCCATTATGGCTATGTACCATAATCCGACAGCACGCATTAGAATTAATGAATCCCTGACGGACACGTTCACTATTCAAAACGGAACCAGACAGGGGTGCCCGCTATCTCCATTATTGTTTGTTTTGACATTGGAACCCTTACTAATATCTATACAAGAAAGCCAGGGTATCGAGGGCGTCAAAATAGACAAGTCACATTTAAAAATTGCAGCTTATGCTGACGACCTCCTGATTCTGCTAACTAACCCCCTGAAGGGATTCCCAGTTTTGATAGACCTCATAGAGCATTATGGCACCCTTTCATATTTTAAAATAAACATGGCCAAATCGGAAGCTCTTAACTTGCATATATCCTCACATACGTTATCGAAACTGAAAATGCTATACCCCTTTACCTGGCCTACAACCTACATCACCTATCTTGGTGTGAAGTTGGGTAGATCAGACACAGACTTGTTTAAAATGAATGTCCTCTACATGATTCCGTTGCTACACTTATTAAGCAATGGAAGGACACCTACCTGTCCTGGATGGGTAGGAAGAATATACTGAAGAGTCTGATTCTTCCTAAGTTTACCTACTTATTCCAAATGCTACCCATCAAGATACCAATGTCTTTCCTTCAAAAAGTTAACTCTCCTTTTTCCACCTACATTTGGAAACATAAGTCACATCGTGTGTCTTACCACTCATTGACACTTCCAAAAACCAACGGAGGAATGGGTGCGCCAGATATACATAGATATTATAAAGCTGCAATCTTGACTAGGACAGTTGACACAATTAGAGGAACTAGGGATAAACAGTGGATTGAGGTGGAGGAGGCCCTTGCACCTTTCCCTCTCAGATCGATCTTTTTACTGCACGCACATAAAATATCCAACATACGTTTATTAAACACGGATACAAAAGCGACATTAAAAATTTGGCGGGAATCTGTAAATATAGCGCCGCCTTTATCTCCTCTAATCAATCTCACAGACATACTTGCTCACTCAACTCCATCTCCAAAATCATTTGGAAAGAACTTAAGATACTCAAACATCGCTCTTGACCAATTGATCCAAGATGGTGCAGTCCCGTCGTTACACGATCTACAATAGATTGCGGGTTTATCAACCCTAAATTTTGTTCAATTTGGCTCGATTAAAAAGCTATTACATGAACATATTAAAAACTCCAACCTAACTAGGCCATTAACCACATACGAAACTCTGTGCGCGAAAACATCTAGGCCTAAGAAAATAGTCTCAATTATCTATCAGACCTTAATAACTGCTGACAGCTGTCATAAAAGGGCGTACATCTCGCACTGGGAGCGAGACCTGGGTTACACATTCACACCTGCCCAGGTTCTTTACATCTACAAGCATTCTCATGGCCCATCCCAGTGTGTTCGTGCGCAGGAGAATTCATTTAAGATAATCGCGAGATGGTATCTATCTCCATACCAAAGTTCAGGTTGGGGAGTGGATGTCTCTTCTTCATGCTGGAGGTGTGGGGAGATGCTTGGCAGCTACTTTCACATTTGGTGGCTATGCCCTGTCGTTGCAAAATTCTGGCAGCAAGTTGAAAGCCTTTTCCGAACTGTGTTACACAGAGACCTAAAGTTGCAACCTGAGACGGCCCTATTGAATTTTCTGATATGGCCAGAACACAGACGAGCATCGGTCTTGGGCGGCCGTCACACATATCTATATCGTGAGCGATATTGTAAGCGATCACGTGCACGCGCGATCGCTAACAATATCGCTCACATCGCTGGTGAGATGTCACACAGACAGACTCACCAGCGATGTGGGCCAGCGAGATCGCTGGTAACTATAGTACACATCGGGTTACTAGGCGCCGCGCGTCGCTTAGTTACCCGACGTGTACCATAGTTACCATCTCCCAGCATAGGCTCTGCCGCTGGGAGATCGTTCATCGTGGTGTCATACACCACGATGAAGCAGATTGTTCAAGCGTTTATCGCTTGATTTGAGCTCCGGCTCTCATATCTGCGATGTCACGATCAAGCGATTTTACATTGTAAAATCGCTTGATTGCACGCAGCGATGCACAAACGATATCGCTTAAGCGATCAAAAAGCAGATCACTTAAACGATATCGTTCGCAATATTGAACCGGTGTGACGGCTGCCTAGGGTCAATATAGCATCACTGCGGCCAAGGTACTAATACCGATTTGCTGGAAGTCTCCTAATTTACCTACGTTAGCACAGTTGCAAGATAAAGTTCATTTATTATACCATGTAGCGCAAACAGTTTCATTGGTGAATCCTACTCAAGATGCCTTTTTAGATATTTGGCGCCCATGGATGAATTTTAGATCTTTCATGCTGACTCAATAAGCTTTGAATTGCATGTTTTTCTCCAAAATTGCTGGTGCTCAATGTGCCATTCTACCCCCTCCCTCCCCCCCGTATCCTTTCTATCCTCTTCCTTCTTTTCTATACTTCTCGCTCTTACCTCTACTTTTCTTTTTCTCTATTTTAATTTAATTGATGATATTCGTAACTGCCATACAGGTTTGTGTTCTGATAATCCTCAGGTGAAATCGAATTATATGAGCGTTCTCATAGTCCTTTCAAGTTATCTTTCTAGTGGACTTATTACCTGATATGCGATATGTTCCTTTGCGATACGTTTCCTTTCCTGTTCTATCATCTCGATTTAGCTATAATTATCCAAGACTATTGATATTGGTTCATCGCTCAGATCTTTTGCCTTAATCTACCCTGACTTGATTCGTTTGTATGGCTTATAATTCTTGTACAGTGGATTTGTTATGTATTTCTTTTCTGTCTGCTTTATATTTAATAAAAAGAATTTTGAAAAGAAAAGAGAATGAAGTGATAACCAGAGCCAACATAGGATCTAACTAATAAGGCATGTCAGACTACCTTCATTTCCTTCTATGACAGAATCACTGACTGGGTGGATCAGGGAATTGCAGTAAATATAGTACATTTTCCCTTCAGCAAAGCATTTGACAAAGTATCTCATACCATCCTTATTGAAATAATGACCAAGTATAGAAAGGACAAGGCAACTACTAGGGTGGATTCATAACTGCTTTAGGGTTCGGACTAAAAGAGTGGTCATAAATAGCTGCACATCCAGTTGGAAGAATGTCTCAAGCGGGTTACCACAGGCCTCTATCCTGGGCCCAGTCTTGGTCAACATCTCCATTAATAATTTACATAAAAGAATTGAGGGTAAACTGACTAAATATACTGATTACACAGAGCTAGAAGGGATAGCTAATACTGGAGAAGAGAGAGGATTCAAAAAGATCTAAATAAACTGGAACAGGGGGCAGCAACTAACAGAATGGTTTATAACAGAGAAAAGTCAGATATCTGGGCAAGAAAAATGAATTGAGCATCTAAAGAATGGGAGGAATAGGGATAAACAACAGCACGTGTGAGAAAGACTTGTGTAAACTAATAGAAACTCACAGGGAACAGGGAATAGGAGTAAGCTCACCCCTCCTTCTCAGAAGATCCAGTCAGGTGCTGCAGCTGACGGCCGGCCACCGCCCAAGTCAAGGAATATAATGAAGATATGCTGGCACCTTCATCCGATGAAAAAGTTTTTACTTTATTATGTAATTCACAACATTAAAATAAAAGCATCTTGGTGGCTGAGCATGCCCCGTCAGACGCGTTTCGATAAAAATCTTTATCAATGACAAAGAGGCAACAAAACAACATGCAATATATATATACAAAAAACATTACACCTGTGAGATTACAAACGAGTGTCACCTGAATGGGTTAAGTAAGAAACAATGACTTGAATGGTCTCATTATAGAATATAGGAAAAAAGTTCTCTAAAATGCAAAGGAAATACTTTATATTACAACATGAAGGATAGCAGCAAAGATACAAGAACATGTGCATATGTATAATGTATATAGCAATAGATTAAATGAATAGTGGCAATGTACAGAGAGAGGGGATACACTTAACGCAAAATATTATACACAATTGTTAGATGTACTGGATATAACCTGGATTAGGAAGAAAAAGTAGGAGCCTGTCCTGGTATAAGGATGTATATGAACAGGACTAGTTAATTTCAACAAAAAGCACTTGTATTAATAAAAATACATCAAATCGCTCCTATAATTCATTCCCCAGGAAATCTGCTGTTCAAGCATAATATCCAGAAACTTTCGCGATTTAACATGTCTCGGATTCGATCCCCTCCTCGTACTGAGCTCCTCACCACCTCCAATCCTTTAACAGACAACTTGCTGGTGTCGCCACCGTGATATTCAGAAAAATGCTTAGATAAGCCTGACATAGAGCGTCTATTCCCTGAGGATGAAGGGTTGGCTGCTGATATATGTTCTGAGATACGTTTTCTTAGAGGCCGACTGGTACAACCAATATAGTCTAAATTGCAGGACATGCAAGAAGCCATGTAAACCACAAAGGTGGTCGCACAGTTAATGTAATTTTTTATTTTATAAATTCTACCGCTAGATCTATCCTGGAATACATCTGTTTTTTTCATGTACCTGCATAGATTACAACGAGGTTGACCACATTTAAAATTGCCAGTGTATCGTAGCCAAGTGGGTTTGCTGTGGCAGTCCACTTGCTTAAAGAGACTCGGTGACACATGACTGGCAAGATCGCGACCCTTCCTAGCAACGCACCTGAATCCATAATTTAGAACCTTGCGCAATGATGTATCTTGATATAGCATCGGAACATATTTATGTAAAATGTCCACGATGCCGTTGTAATCAGTGCTAAATGGGGTAGAAAAGGTAATGGGTTGTTTCCTATTTTGAGATAAGGGACGTTGATTATGTTGTTTATGACAGTCCATCAACTGCTCTCTGGTTTTACTTTCGACGATTTTTTTGGCGCGATTGACAACCCACCCTTTGTAGCCCCTGGTTTTCAGTCTTTGTTCTATGTCAGTAGCCTGTTTATTATAATCACTCTCTAGGGTACACATGCGTTTGGCTCTAATGAATTCTCCTACCGGTAAGTTTTTAACCGTATGAGGAGAATGGCAACTATCAGCATGCAGTAATGTGTTGCCGGATATGGGCTTTCTATAAAGATTGGTGATGACCCTACCAGACCCAGCATCCCCTGTAAGTGTACAATCAAGAAAGGGAGCAGAGGTACCATGATCCTGCATAGTGAACTTTAAATTCATGGCATTATCATTACAAAAATCAAAAAATGATGTGATACTGGGGTTGGATGAACCTCCTGGGGGTACACCCCAAACAAAAATGAGATCATCAATATAACGTCCATACCACTTAGGGAAAAGATGGTATGGATTGTTTGGGGAAAAAAGGAACTCCCTCTCCCACACAGACATGTAAAGGTTGGCCAATGAGGGGGAAAATTTCGCCCCCATTGGACAACCGCATGTCTGGAGGAAGAAGGAGTTCTCAAATTTGAAAAAATTATTCTTTAGGAGAAATTGTACTGCCATGAGAATGAAGTTCACCATGTCCTAATGGCTGTAGCTGTTGATCTACCCACAAGAATTTATTTCCACCTCCTCTTAGACCTATAGTGGCTGGGATTGGTTCTTTAATTGAACCTTTATCAGAATGGGTAGATCAACAGCTACAGCCATTAGTTGTCTCCTCTCTTGGTTATGTTAGGGACACTAAACATCTACTATATGCTTTAAAGGATTTTAAATGGGCTCGCGGTGACAGATGGGTCACACTTGATGTGATATCATTATATTCTTGTATCCCACATGAAAAAGCATTGCAAGCTCTAAGTATTGTTTTTCAGGACTCTCCTTTCTCACAGGACATGGTGAACTTCATTCTCATGGCAGTACAATTTCTCCTAAAGAATAATTTTTTCAAATTTGAGAACTCCTTCTTCCTCCAGACATGCGGTTGTCCAATGGGGGCGAAATTTTCCCCCTCATTGGCCAACCTTTACATGTCTGTGTGGGAGAGGGAGTTCCTTTTTTCCCCAAACAATCCATACCATCTTTTCCCTAAGTGGTATGGACGTTATATTGATGATCTCATTTTTGTTTGGGGTGTACCCCCAGGAGGTTCATCCAACCCCAGTATCACATCATTTTTTGATTTTTGTAATGATAATGCCATGAATTTAAAGTTCACTATGCAGGATCATGGTACCTCTGCTCCCTTTCTTGATTGTACACTTACAGGGGATGCTGGGTCTGGTAGGGTCATCACCAATCTTTATAGAAAGCCCATATCCGGCAACACATTACTGCATGCTGATAGTTGCCATTCTCCTCATACGGTTAAAAACTTACCGGTAGGAGAATTCATTAGAGCCAAACGCATGTGTACCCTAGAGAGTGATTATAATAAACAGGCTACTGACATAGAACAAAGACTGAAAACCAGGGGCTACAAAGGGTGGGTTGTCAATCGCGCCAAAAAAATCGTCGAAAGTAAAACCAGAGAGCAGTTGATGGACTGTCATAAACAACATAATCAACGTCCCTTATCTCAAAATAGGAAACAACCCATTACCTTTTCTACCCCATTTAGCACTGATTACAACGGCATCGTGGACATTTTACATAAATATGTTCCGATGCTATATCAAGATACATCATTGCGCAAGGTTCTAAATTATGGATTCAGGTGCGTTGCTAGGAAGGGTCGCGATCTTGCCAGTCATGTGTCACCGAGTCTCTTTAAGCAAGTGGACTGCCACAGCAAACCCACTTGGCTACGATACACTGGCAATTTTAAATGTGGTCAACCTCGTTGTAATCTATGCAGGTACATGAAAAAAACAGATGTATTCCAGGATAGATCTAGCGGTAGAATTTATAAAATAAAAAATTACATTAACTGTGCGACCACCTTTGTGGTTTACATGGCTTCTTGCATGTCCTGCAATTTAGACTATATTGGTTGTACCAGTCGGCCTCTAAGAAAACGTATCTCAGAACATATATCAGCAGCCAACCCTTCATCCTCAGGGAATAGACGCTCTATGTCAGGCTTATCTAAGCATTTTTCTGAATATCACGGTGGCGACACCAGCAAGTTGTCTGTTAAAGGATTGGAGGTGGTGAGGAGCTCAGTACGAGGAGGGGATCGAATCCGAGACATGTTAAATCGTGAAAGTTTCTGGATATTATGCTTGAACAGCAGATTTCCTGGGGGAATGAATTATAGGAGCGATTTGATGTATTTTTATTAATACAAGTGCTTTTTGTTGAAATTAACTAGTCCTGTTCATATACATCCTTATACCAGGACAGGCTCCTACTTTTTCTTCCTAATCCAGGTTATATCCAGTACATCTAACAATTGTGTATAATATTTTGCGTTAAGTGTATCCCCTCTCTCTGTACATTGCCACTATTCATTTAATCTATTGCTATATACATTATACATATGCACATGTTCTTGTATCTTTGCTGCTATCCTTCATGTTGTAATATAAAGTATTTCCTTTGCATTTTAGAGAACTTTTTTCCTATATTCTATAATGAGACCATTCAAGTCATTGTTTCTTACTTAACCCATTCAGGTGACACTCGTTTGTAATCTCACAGGTGTAATGTTTTTTGTATATATATATTGCATGTTGTTTTGTTGCCTCTTTGTCATTGATAAAGATTTTTATCGAAACGCGTCTGACGGGGCATGCTCAGCCACCAAGATGCTTTTATTTTAATGTTGTGAATTACATAATAAAGTAAAAACTTTTTCATCGGATGAAGGTGCCAGCATATCTTCATTATATTCCGTAAACTAATAGACACAGACTGAACAAGAGTCAACAGTGTGATGCAGCAGCAAAAAAGGCAAACACAATTCTGAGATGTATTAACAGAAGCCACAGTCTAGATAACGTGAAGTCATTATCACCCTCTACTCCTCTTTGGTCAGACCTCATGTGGATACCGTGTCCAGTTCTGGGCTCCATATTATATAAAAGACCTCAACAAACTGGAGCAAGTTCAGAGCAGAGCGACCAGAATGGTGACCGGTCTGCAAGCCATGTCCTATGAGGAACGGTTACTTGGTCTGGGAGTGTTTAGCTTGCAAATAAGAAGACTGAGAGGAGACTTAATAGCTGTCTACAAATATCTCGAGGGCTGTCACACAGTAGAGGGATCAGCTTTACCCTCAAGGAAAGACTAGAAGCAATGAGATGAAACTGAATGGAAGAAAAAACATTAGTTATAAAAAAACCCCTTTTTTTACGAATTCTCTAACACACCAGGGAGAGCCTTGGCTAGATTTATTCACCCTCGACTTCCCTCCACGTACGTACCATCTATTAGATCAAAAACGGGGGAGCTCCTCCATAGGCCCCGTGAGATAGCGGATTCGTTTGGGGACTATTATAAATCTCTATATAATCTTAGTTGCCCTTTAGCTGACATGTCTCCCACAGACTTTCTTTGACGTGTCGAGGATTATGTGGCAGACACGTCACTTCCCCCTATCGGGAAGGAGGACTCGGAGAACTTAGAGGCCATTTTTACGGAGCAGGAAGTGATCGATACCATCTCTGCGCTCCCCAATGGGAAGAGCCCAGGTCCTGATGGCTTTTCGGCAAACTTCTATAAACTGTTTGTGCATGACTTGGCACCACAATTAACAGCTCTCTTCAACTCTATCTCCGACTCCTGTCCCTTCGCCCCTCAGACTCTAGCAGCTACAATCACAGTGATCCCGAAGCCGGGTAAGGACCCCCTCTCCTGCGCTAGTTACCGCCCCATCTCCATTTTGAACCTAGACGTCAAGATCTTCGCTAAGATCTTGGCTTTGAGACTAGGATCCTTGCTGCCGGCTTCTATTCACAATCACCAAACTGGATTTATCATGCACCGAGAGGCAAGACATAACACCATCAAGACATTACTCATTGCGGCTTAGATTCATAGCCACGGCATCCCTGCTTGCCTTCTTTTGGTCGATGCCGAGAAGGCATTTGACCGCTTAGGATGGGACTTTCTCTTTGCCTCCCTGAAGCAGTTGGGCTTGGGCCCGGTCATTGTGGGGAGAATCCGAGCGTTATAATGTGGTCCCACCGCTCGGCTCAGAGTCAACGGGCTTCTCTCTCCTGCCTTTGGAATTTCCAATGGCACGCGACAGGGGTGTCCGTTGTCGCCCATGCTATACGCCATTGCAATGGAGCATCTGGCCTGTGCCCTCAGGAGATCCACAGATATTAAGGGCGTACAGATCCAAGGTGCCCATTTCAAACTGGCCCTCTATGCTGACGACCTTCTGATATACGTTTCAAACCCCCAGGTCGCCTTCCCGGTCATCATACGAGAGTTCATGAGATTTGGCGATGTGTCAAACTTCAAAGTAAATTATTCCAAGACAGAGGTAATGAATCTTACGCTACCAGACGCCCTGGTCCATCGGCTTCGTTCTTCCTTCTCTTTTCGATGGGTTGATAGAGGCTTGAAGTACTTGGGCATCACTATACCCAAAGATCCTAAAGATCTTTTTGCCCTTAATTATGCTCCACTCTTACAAGCCACATTACGCAACCTGAAAAGGCTCTGTGGCACGCAGCTTCTTGGTTCGGTCGAATTAATGTTATCAAGATGGATATCTTGCCTAGATTCCTGTATCTTTTGCAAACTGAATGTACCAATGACTCTAAAGCAATTTAGAAAAAATTTGACAGGTGTCAATGGTGGGGAAGATTTTGACCAAGATATGCTTAAAGATATTTATTATGTCATCAAGGATAATGAAATCGTATTGCCTGAGGAACAGACAGGCGTGGTCAAGGAGAATTACATGTGGCGAGTGCTGCCACAGATGAAGGCATCTTCTTGCCGGTCTCACCTAACACCATGTCTCACCATGATGTGTTCACTATGACCTGCGGGCTAACCATCACTGCATTGTCCTATGTGTTTGACAAAAGTATGGAGGAGACCATCATTCAAGAAGTCATCTCTGGATTCAGGAAATGTGCGATGATATCTGCACACTATAAGTTGAGTGATGTTTTTGACAGTCTTATCATTTCTCTTTGCAAGTTTACAACTCTCAGTAGTGAGGCTGAAAATATACCTATGGTTTTTGATAGCAACCCCAAAGCTCAGATTGCATTAAAAACGTTTTTCCAGCTTGTCCATCAGTATGGAGATATTCTGCGCGAGGGCTGGAAAAACATAATGGACTCCATGTTGCAGTTGTTCCGTGCCGAGCTGTTGCCTAAGGCTATGATCGAGGTTTGTGATCCAGAAAAACGTATCACCCAGAGCAAGTTTCTACAATTAGAGTCTTTACATGAACTAATGAAGGTCTTCCTAAAGCATTTGTCTACATTGCTGACTCTAGATACCTTTAAAGAATTATGGTCAACCGTTTTACATATTATGGGCACGTACATGGACACCGCCTCCAGTGACTTACTGTTGGGAACAATACATGAAGCATTGAAGAACATGCTGCGAGTGATGGACACAGCTGGAGTCTTCCGTAGAGCAGATTCCCACAATGAATATTCAGAGCTAGGGGAGTTAACATGTGTCATCCTAGACTACTACTCATTACAGCTAAGAGAGCAGTTTTTCACCCAGAAAGTTATACAAGGTGCCGAATAGTCCTGTCATTAAGGGAGTTCACATGGTGTTTTTTTTTTTTTTAAGTGGAGAGCCCGTGTAGGAAGAAACCTGGACCAGCTGGGTTACCAACAGGGACGGACTGTCAGTGGGAGACTGAAGAGCCTCGGTTGGGCAGGATGTCCTGTTGGCCGAAAGAGGCCTAGACTTTTTGTTTTGGAGTGGTTATGTTTTCCCCCTTCCAAGTTTGTGCCTGTTGCACACATGCCTATAGGATTAGAAGAACTCTGACCCCTGTTTGCTGGGGGATCTGCCTCAGCTAGGGACTTGGAAGTTTTTAGCTCTCAGATTGTGCCCAACCTTAAAGGGAGGGTGCCATGTTTTTATAGTGTGTAAGAAAATGAAAAATGTTAAATTATTTCAAGAAAAAAAACAAAAAACTTTTTGACAGTGAGGGTGATCAACGAACAGGCTACCACGAGAGGTGGTGATTTCCCCTTTAATGGAAGTTTTCAAACAGAGACTGGACAGACATCTGTCTGGGATGATTTAGTGCATTCCACTTTGAACAGGGGGTTGGACCAGATGACCCAGTAGGTCTCTTTACACAATGACGCAGGAGGTTCCGAGGTTCATTCCAACTCTACCTTTCTATGATTCACACTGCTGTGGGCCGCCCAATTCACAGCTGTGAGGCTTTGTGCCATTGTATGCTTGCCACAGCACTGTCCACTGGGCTCCACTTATCTTTTGCCACTAGGACCTGTAACCCATAAGCAGTACTGTCCTCCTCTTGCATAACAGGTCCTGGGTTGTGAGGAGGACAGGCTGCAAAAAACTGAGACTGGAGTACAGTGTAGATGGAAGATCAGCAGTGAAGATCTTGAAGAGAAAAACAGGATTGGAGAAGCAAAAAACACCAGAAGGGCAGTGAGGACTGGAGCAGTGAAGACAGCAGGGGCCGTGGCGGTGACATCATCTTTGGTATGTGAGGAGGTGAAGTATATCATGTGAGAGGGTAGGCATGGAATTAGAGGGGAGAAGACATTAAATGTGAGGGGAGGCATGGAATGTGAGGGTGGTGGGCAGGGGTGAACCTACAAAATCTGGGCCACTTCAATGTGGCAGCTGGCTGGCACTTCAGACCTGTCCTCCATGAAGCACCGTCCACACACCACATGCAACAACCTGCAGTTTGAGCATCAACAAACAGCCACTGCACTAAGCTCCTTCTCCCAAAACAATTAGCCAATCACAAGTGCTGCACATAGGGTGTCCAAAGCGAATAGCAGGGGCCTTCCCAATGGGTTGAGCAAGTGATGTGGGAGCGGGAAGGGGGACATATGCCACTGGCCAAGCACTGCTCAGGAGAAACATGGATGCCTGTATGTACCAAGGGGGGCACTGGACCTGATGTGTAAGTTATAGCCAATCAGTCCTGCAGCAAAGGCGCATGTGAAAGGAACAATGCATTATGCAGCACGAGTGTACATAGAAATCATAGGGCCCCATACCAGAAGTTCTAATTAGGCCTCACCTCCTCCCAAAACAAAATAATATTTGGCTGGGTCACATAGGTACATATCTCACATCTTTGCAGTCATTACATATATAGACGTCTGTTAGAATCACTGCACACACACACTTCTAGTCTTTTTGCTTATTGGTGGATGTTTATTCAGAAGGCGCTCTTATTTGAGCTGCGACAGTATGACGTTTCGGACGATTAGGTCCTTGATCACAAATATCGCCTTGGAATAGTTTGCGTTTCAATTGCACGATGTATCCCTTATGGTCCCGTACAGGGTACAGAGTATGCCCTGAGAGATACTGCACTTGAATGTAGCCTCTTTTGGCTGAGTATTGGTCACAGTGCCTATGGCAGTCAGGAGCGGTCGCTCTGTGGACGGTGGTGGCACAGCAGTGGGGTGTGTTCACACCCTGGGAGATCACACCCCACTGCTGTGCCACCACCGTCCACAGAGCGACCGCTCCTGACTGCCATAGGCACTGTGACCAATAGTCAGCCAAAAGAGGCTACATTCAAGTACAGTATCTCTCAGGGCATACTCTGTACCCTGTACGGGACCATAAGGGATACATCGTGCAATTGAAACGCAAACCATTCCAAGGCGATATTTGTGATCAAGGACCTAATCGTCCGAAACATCATACTGTCGCAGCTCAAATAAGAGCACCTTCTGAATAAACATTCACCAATAAGCAAAAAGACTAGAAGTGTGTGTGTGCAGTGATTCTAACAGACTTGAATACGGGACTCATGAGCCCCCTTCACTAGCACCACATCCCCTCATATGCTGTGTGCTAACCTTTGAATTAGATACATATATAGACGTCATCACTCCCTGCCTGCTGAGCAGTGCAGAGCGGCCAGCAGTCTACAGCTCACGGGGCCCAGACAAATTAATTTACACTGTATGAGCGGGAATGGCACCCACAAAGGGCCCGCGCTACCACCAGGCCCCCTGTGGATGCTGAACTCAGGTGGCCCTGCCTGAGAAAACCGACTCAACTCGCCTCATGAATGGTGTTGCCCTTGGGGGTGTGGCATAGAATACCAGGGGTTGGGGAAAGGAACGTGAAGGGGGACACATGGTAAAACGTGAGTGGACGAGGAATATGTGAGGGGGAGACATGGGACATGAGGCGAGGAATATGTGAGGTGGAGGCATGGAATATTTCACTCCATTGTAGTGATAGAATGGGTGCGCAGATAGAATACCACTCCCAAGAAATGGGGCACTCTAAATAAAAGAAGACAATATTTATATTATAGTAGCTATCCAAAATGACGTTTCGATCTGCGACTCAGACCTTCATCAGACTTAGGAAAACATAAGAAAATACAATAAACGTAAAGGTACCGTCACACAGGGAGATATCGCCGGCGATGTTGCCGGCGATCGCGGGAGCGCGCATCCCTCACAACATCGCCGGGGAGATGTCAGACTGAGCAACTTACCGGCGATGTCGCCGGCTAGTTGCTGCGGCTATCGCTCGCTGGGTTGCCCAGCAACCCAGCGAGCGATAACTCGCAATGTTGGAGATAGGCGGAATCGCCCGCAACATTGCAGGTTGCCGCGTTACACAGGGCGATCAGGCATGATTCGCCTGACCAACATCGCCAGGTTTCCCAACATTGTTGGGAAACCTGGCGATGTTACTCAGGCGATTTTTCGCCTGATTATCGCCCTGTCACACGCGGCAATTCGCCGGTGATGTCGCCGCAACCTGACCACGCCCCTCAGTTGCCGGCAACATTGCCGGCGATATCTCCCTGTGTGACGGTACCTTTAGGGTGAGACCTAAGTATATACAATAAGAACACACATCAATAACATGTAGTAGAAACAATGCAGTTATCATGAAGAAAATATTTGCATACTGGAAATATATATAACCATAATGAGAGTTCATAATATAATTAAGATTAATGCATAATTTAGATACATGCATGTTACTGATAAAACAAACAATGTGTCTGCAAAAGGAACAAATAAAAGGAGAAACCAAAATAGAATAAAAACAATAAAAATGTGAAAATGAGATATAAGTAAAAAAACAAATTAGTAGAAATACAAAGCAAGTCAGAATAGAAAGTATGGCTCACCAAAGAGAGGATATGGAGAGTGAGGGGTCACAAATATAGTACAAAGAATAAAGGAAGGGCTCCACTGAAAAAAAAATGGAGAAAATTAGAAAAAAAACACTAAAGCAAAAATATCCAGAAACCACAAGGACAAGACACTTACAAATAAGAAGAGAAGACCAAAAATGGGAGATACAGCAAAAGAGAATGTGATAATATGCCTGGAGGAATTGCACTATGAATAAAGGTATATAGCATTGAAAGGAAATGGGCGCTCAATAGTGTTTATCTGGTAAAAAAGAGAGTTAAACAAAACAGTGAATCCGCTCACCTGTTTGGGTTGTGAGATATCACAACCCCCTTTATCACTTATGACAACTATAGATGTTAAGCTTTTTTCAGTCTGCAGCAGTTCTTCCACCTGTTGCAATGCAGGATCGTCTATAGGAGAATAGGGATTATTGACCGCGCTCCCGTTCCAAGAAATCCTATTGATTCAAAGTTATTAAAATTCAGATGGTGGTACATCTTGTTGTGTTAAATTTTACAAAGCCGGCACTTGGACGGTCTCTTCAATGTTTCAAATTGCAGCTGTACGGGACTGCGTTCCGATTTGTTTTATCACCCTGAAATACTGAATAAAGAAATTTGAAAAATTGAAGAAACTGTCAAGTGCCGGCTTTTGTAAAATGTAACCTTGTGTAAGGGCTACAGACGCCCTGCTTGGCACTAACAGCTGCCGTGAGTCCGGTCGAGCCATTCCCGTTAACCCTTGTTCCCTTTGATTACATCTTGTTGTGTGGTGTTTCTGAGGAAGGGGTATTAACCCCGAAACGTGTAATAAAAAACACCATCTGAATTCTAATAACCTCGAATTAATGATTTCTTGGAATGGGAGCGTGGTCAATAATCCCTATTCCCCTATACACAATCCTTCTATGAATAAAGGAGAAGGGCCCATAAATAAACGAAGAGGGGAAAAGGATGTGACTATTTTCACATATGGTGGAGTGCACATATCACATACAAGCCAGGTCCAGAGAAGGAGGAAGGTGAGGGGCTGAGTCCAACGATGGAATGCACACATCACCTCTAGAGCACACAAGACATTAGAGAGAGGAGGAAGCGAGGGACAGCATCCAATGGTGGAACACACATCACCTCAGGAGCTTACAGAACATCAGGGGGTGGAGGAAGTAAGGGGCTGCGTCCTACGGTGGAACACACACGTCACCTCCGGAGAACAAAGAACACATCAGGGGCAGAGGAAGTGAGGGGCTGCATCCAATGGTGGAACGCACAGGTCAACTCCGGAGCACAGAGAATACATCAAGGAGAGGATGAAAAGAGGGTCTGTGTCCAAACAGTGGAACACACACGTCACCTCCGGACAACACAGAACACATAAGGGAGAGGAGGAAGTCAGGGCTTGCTCCAACAATGGAATGCACACGTCAACTCTGGAGCTCACAAAACACATCAGGGGAGGAAGATAGCAACTGCGCCCGACCGTGGAACACACACGTCAATTCCAGAGCACACAGAACACATCAGGGGGAGGAGGAACTTAGGGGCTGCGTCCAATAGTGGAAAACACATGTCACTACTGGAGCACACAAAACACTTCAGGGAGAGGAGGAAATGAGGGACTGCGTCCAATGGTGAAACACACACCTCATCTCCGGAGCGCATACAACACATCATGAGGAGGACGAAGTGAGGGGCTGTGTCCAACGGTGGAATATGCAGGTCACATTCACCTATCAAAAGAGTAAGAGGCAAAAGAATATAAAATATAAAACAGAGAAAAGAGATAAGCAGTAAAAATACCATACAGGTGGTACAGAAAGTATTCAGACCCCTTTACATTTTTCACTCTTTGTTTTATTGCAGCCCATTTGGTATATTCAAAAAAGTTAATTATTTTCTCATTAATGTACACTCTGCTCCCCATCTTCACTGAAAAAAAAAAAACAAGAAATGTAGATATTTGTGCAACTTTTTTAAAAAGAGTAACTGAAATATCAAATGGTCATAAGTATTCAGCCCCTTTGCTCAGAACTCATATTTAAGTCACATGGTATCCATTTCCTTGTGATCCTCCTTGAAATGGTTCTACTCCTTTATTGGAGTCCAGCTGTGTTTAACTAAACTGAGAGGACTTAATTTGGAAAGGATAATCTATAAAAGTTGAGAATGCGCAATAGGGTCTTATCTTTTTATAATCAGTTTAAAAAATGGTCTAAATCAGAATTGCTCACCTGATAAGGTTGTGTCACACACAACCAGCTTGATCGCTCAGAAATGCAGCTGCTGCAGGGACCGTACCTCCACAGGTTACTGCGGTAAACAATCAAATATCCGGACATCCTGGATGTTCCCTGAGGAAGGAGCTCGGTAGGCAGCTCCGAAACGCGTCGGAAAATAAAGCTATTCATCACTTTCAACCAGGCATCCCGATGTTTCTGGTGTCATTTACATCTATCCTGCAGCAGCGCGGACCTGAGGTACTTTGTCCGGATATTTAATTTGGAAAGGCACATACCTGTCTATATAAGACCTCACAGCTCACAGTGCATGTCAGACTACATGAGAATCATGAGGTCAAAGCAACTGCCCAAGGAACTCAGAGACAGAATTGTGGCAAGGCACAGATCTGGGCAAACTTACAAAAGAATTTCTGCAGTAATCAAGGTTCCTAAAAGCACAGTGGCCTCCATAATCCTTTAATGGAAGACGTTTGGGACCACCAGAAGTCTTCCTAGACCTGGCTGTCCAGCCAAACTGAGCAATCGTGGGAGAAGAGCCTTGGTGAGAGAGGTACAGAAGAACCCTAAGATCACTGTGGCTGAGCTCTAGAGATGCAGTAGGGAGATGGGAGAAAGCTCCACAAAGTCAACTATGACTGCAGCCTAGCACCAGTCAGCCTTTTATGGCACAGTTGCCCGATGAGCTGGAACCAGCCACAAGCGTAGACCCTGCTTGGTGACTCAAGGTATAGAGTTTAGAGATATTAGTGGCCGATGGATTAGACCTGTCTGACATTAGGATGTCTGCTTGCAGCATTCAAACAAGATGTTTGGCCCATAGAACTGCTTCTATGGTTGAAGTAAGCTACCCCAAGAAACTCATTGCCGTTCTGATTGATACGTGAGGAACTCTGATAAGATGAGATACGCCGTCTTGAAGACTTCAGATTCTCTCGCTGGTCAATGTCACTGTCATGTCTTGGGAGTTGATCATGCATCCAAGAATTTCTTTTATCTGGAAGGTGATAGCCATGATTTCTCTCTGTTGATCAGGAACCATGGGAGATTTGCAGAGTCAGGGCCACCTGTAGATAATCCAGTAACTGAGCTTTGAAGAAGGCTCTCAGTAACAAGTTGTCTAGGTAGAGCACAATGTAAATGCCCTGACGTCTGAGGACAGCTACCCGGACTACTGGTGTCTTGGCAAAGACACTCGAGCCCACCGAGATCCCAAATGGTAGACAAGCGAGTTGCAAATGGTGGAGATGACCACCTTGCTGTACCGCGATTCAAAGGAACCTGCGATTAAACGTAAGAATTGGGAGATGCAGATACAGTGTTGGCCAAAAGTATTGACACCCCTGCAATTCTGTCAGATAATACTCAGTTTCTTCCTGAAAATGATTGCAATCACACATTCTTTGGTATTATTATCTTCATTTAATTTGTCTTCAATGAAAAAAACACAAAGAGAATGAAGCAAAAAAGCAAAACATTGATCATTTCACACAAAACTCCAAAAATGGGCCAGACAAAAGTATTGGCACCCTCAGCCTAATACTTGGTTGCACAACCTTTAGGCAAAATAACTGCGATCAACTGCTTCCGGTAACCATCAATGAGTTTCTTACAATGCTCTGCTGGAATTTTAGACCATTCTTCTTTGGCAAACTGCTCCAGGTCCCTGATATTTGAAGGGTGCCTTCTCCAAACTGCCATTTTTAGATCTCTCCACAGGTGATCTATGGGATTCAGGTCTGGACTCATTGCTGCCACCTTAGAAGTCTCCAGTGCTTTCTCTCAAACCATTTACTAGTGCTTTTTGAAGTGTGTTTTGGGTCATTGTCCTGCTGGAAGACCCATGACCTCTGAGGGAGACCCAGCTTTCTCACACTGGGCCCTACATTATGCTGCAAAATTTGTTGGTAGTCTTCAGACTTCATAATGCCATGCACACGGTCAAGCATTCCAGTGCCAGAGGCAGCAAAGCAACCCCAAAACATCAGGGAACCTCCGCCATGTTTGACTGTAGGGACTGTGTTCTTTTCTTTGAATGCCTCTTTTTTTCTCCTGTAAACTCTATGTTGATGCCTTTGCCCATAAATCTCTACTTTTGTCTCATCTGACCAGAGAACATTCTTCCAAAACGTTTTAGGCTTTCCCAGGTAAGTTTTGGCAAACTCCAGCCTGGCTTTTTTATGTCTCGGGGTAAGAAGTGGGGTCTTCCTGGTATCCTACCATACAGTCCCTTTTCATTCAGACGCTGACAGATAGTACGGGTTGACACCACTGTTGTACCCTCGGACTGCAGGGCAGCTTGAACTTGTTTGGATGTTAGTCGAGATTCTTTATCCACCATCCGCACAATCTTGCGTTGAAATCTCTCGTCAATTTTTCTTTTCCGTCCACATCTAGGGAGGTTAGCCACAGTGCCATGGGCTTTAAACTTCTTGATGACACTGCGCACGGTAGACACAGGAGCATTCAGGTCTTTGGAGATGGACTTGTAGCCTTGAGATTGCTCATGCTTCCTCACAATTTGGTTTCTCAAGTCCTCAGACAGTTTTTCGGTCTTCTTTCTTTTCTCCATGCTCAATGTGGTACACACAAGGACACAGGACAGAGGTTGAGTCAACTCTAATCATTGTCAACTGGCTGCAAGTGTGATTTAGTTATTGCCAACACCTGTTAGGTGCCACAGGTAAGTTACAGGTGCTGTTAATTACACAAATTAGAGAAGCATCACATGATTTTTCTAACAGTGCCAATACTTTTGTCCACCCCCTTTTTTATGCTTGATGTGGAATTAGATCCAATTTGGCTTTAGGACAATTCTTTTTGTGTTTTTTCATTGAAGACAAATTAAATGAAGATAATAATACCAAAGAATTTGTGATTGCAATCATTTTCAGGAAGAAACTGAGTATTATCTGACAGAATTGCAGGGGTGTCAATACTTTTGGCCACAACTGTATGTGTTTTAAACATTTGTAACAATGCAGCAAAATAATGTGAGGCAGACTATTGATCCCATGCAATGGCCACTACTTTAGCTTATGAAAACCCAAAACTATTATATGGTCAAAATAAGACATGTTTAAAGGTTGGTCCAATCAGTATTGAAACTTAGCTTAAACAAATGATCATGTGGACTTCATACCATATATTATTTTTACTGCTGTTGGGCCCATTATGATCATAGCAACATTAACTGTGTACATTGTTAAGTCAAAATTTGCACCTATTCTGACAGTAGCCCACTTGTAAAACACAGGCCAACCAACAATAACATGACCTACATTAGAAGGTAACCATACTTACAATAGTGTAAATACACATTAAACAAGTGACACTACAGAGCTGCACACCTCCCGTCAAGGCACCAGTGAGATCCACACAAGATGTTACCACAATCGGAGATATCACAACGCCCAGCAGGAACTCCTAAACACCTTGTTTTTAAAGGTCGGTAGTCCAATGGCAATGCTGGTGCCTCATTACTAATCAATTGTCAGGGCGTCTGATTGCGTACGCCACACCCATTTGATGACGCAGCTGCGACATGATTGGCTCATTGTAGCTTTAGCACCTGGATTTGGCGCCCAGATTGGAAATTGCTAATTGAAGACACCGGGTGGCCATGCACAACGCACATTTGCACACGCAGCCACAATGTCATTGGATTTTGAAGGCAGACAAACAGCGGCGCAAGTGCGTTTATCTGCTTTGAAGACCCACTTTTCACAAACAGGATATCCAGTCAAGTTCAGAGAAGTTGGGAGAAAAAGCGTCGCACCACAGACTAATGTGAGTCCTCTTTGACGCATACTCTTTTAAATAATATACTACTGTGTAATGCACTATTGAGCTAGTTTACTATTCTGGGGAGGAGTTGCTGTCCCTAACAACAAGTGCTTCATATTTGGCAGCACATGAACATGTGTATATATATATATAGTATGTCCATATGATGATGGTACTGCTTGACTAAACTGTACTGATAGAAACCGGAGCATCATGTATGAAGGTTAACATTATTTGCAGCATAAACATCCATCATTAGCCTATGGTGTCTCCGTAGATAGGACTTTATTAGTGTAGTGAGCGGTTTTATTTACATCATTCAGCAGTGTGAAAGGCTTTTATGGGTGAGAAATGTATGTGCCGGTAACCATTGTAAACAATAAACTGGATGTTCCATATGGTGTCAACAACACCCCATGCGTTTTACGCAGACTCCATATTGCAGCCTCTTTCACCACATATCAGACTACAGGCTCTGGCCCTTCTCCTCTCCTCCTCTGTGAGTTCCAGCATGTACATGAAAAGTCATGGCATCAGCCAAACCTCACACCACCACGTACAAACACAGGCTGTATCCTGAAGGCTGCCAAACCACTTTTCTGTATATTGTGCCAGTCTTGTACGAGGTGACTGATTGCCTTTACATGTTTCACTGGAGTGGCTGGACCAGAAATATGGCGAAGCCCCATGTCGTTTTTTAAAAAAAAATTAATAAAGTAATACTTAAAAAAAAATGCAGGAGAGGTGACGACCAGGACACGGTGTCTCCGTATCTTGTGAACATGCTCTAAAAGTGAGAAATTGTGTGAAAAAAGAAAATGTTCAATATGACGTTATCAAATTCTGTGAAGTAGCTGTAGGTTTCAAATGCTCACTATACCCCTAGATATAATCCTCTAGTTTCAAAATGGGGTCACTTGTGCGGGAGCTCCAATGTTTAGGCACATTGGGGCTCCTCATATGCGACATGGTGTCCGCTAACTATTGGAGCTAATTTTCCATTCAAATTGTTAGCAGACACCATGTCGCATATGGATAACACCTATGTGCCTAAACATTGGAGCTCTCCACAAGTGACACCATTTTGGAAACTAGACCCCCCAAGGAACTTATCTAGATGCATAGTGAGCACTTTGAACCCTCTGGTGCTTTACAAATTGATCCGTAAAAATGAAAAAGTACTTTGTTTTCACAAAAATTTTCTTTTGTTCTCAATTTTATCATTTTCACATGAGCAACAGGATAAAATGGATCCTAAAATTTGTTGGGCAATGTCTCCTGAGTACACCAATAACTCATATGTAGTCATAAACCACTGTTTGGGCGCACACCAGGGCTCGAAAGGGAAGGAGCGCCATTTGACTTTTTGAATGGTAAATTGGCAAATAGCGCTCCTTCTCTTCTGAGCCTTGCCGTGCGCCCAAACAGTGGTTTATGACCACATATGAGGTATCAATGTACTCAGGAGAATTTCACAACAAATTTTAGGATGCATTTTATCCTGTCGCCCATGTGAAAATGAAAAAATTGAGGCTAAAAGAACATTTTTGTTGGAAAAATTAATATGTCCATTTTTTCCTTCCACGTTGCTTTAGTTCCTGTGAAGCAACTGAAGGGTTAATAATCTTCTTGAATGTGGTTTTGAGTAGCTTGAGGGGTGCAGTTTTTGGAATGGTGTCACTTTTGGGTGTTTTCTGTCATGTACACCCCTCAAAGGGACTTCAAATGTGATGTGGTCACTAAAAAAATGGTTTTGTAAATTTTGCTGGAAAAATGAAAAATTGCTGATGAACTTTGAACACTTATAACTTCCTGACCCAAAAATTTTTTTTTCCAAAATTGTGCTGATGTGAAGTAGACATGTGGGAAATGTTATTTATTAACTATTTTGTGTCACATAACTCTCCGGTTTAACAGAATAAAAATAAAAAATTTGAAAATTGTGAAAATTTCAAAATTTTTGCCAATTTTTTTATATTTTCACAAATAAACGCAAAAATTATCGACCTAAATTTACCACTAACATGAAGCCCAATATGTCACGAAAAAAACTATCTCAGAATCGCTAGGATCCATTGAAGCGTTCCAGAGTTATTACCTCATAAAGGGACACTGGTCAGAATTACAAAAAACGGTCTGGTCATTAAGGTGGAAATTGGCTCCGTCACTAAGGGGTTAAATATGGACCAGTAAACCAGAGGACTGGTTGTGGTAAAGACAATTTTGTATAAAGTTCATCATCAGCCAGCGGTGGAAGGACTAAACGCTGTAGTGACAGTGTTTTTCCTAATTTTTCTTAGTTTTTGTAATTTTTCTGTACACGTATTTACTGTTATTGTTATTTTGATGTCTTTATGTTTCCTCAGTCTAGGAGTACTGAATTTTACTGTGGGAGAATGTGGCACCCATTGCCTCCCTCGGGGGGTAATGTTGTGCTTGGAAGCAAGAAAGTGTATCCACACCAGGTAAGCCCACTGCATGAAACACTTTTCCAGACCAGAAGGGGGAGTTCTACAACCTGAGTTCAGGGGAGCTTCCCTATAAATTCTGGCCTAGGGGAGGGGTTAGGCAGTTCAGTTCCTAGGAGGACTGTGCAGATGACCTGTGGACTGGAGCAGTGCTGAGCTCGTCCCAGGTAGAATTGAGAGTGAGGAAAAGCAAGTGTGAGGTACCCATAGGAGAGGATTTGAGGAAGGAGAGAAGCAGGCTTGGGGAGTAGAGCCAGTTATCTGGCTCAGCCCAGTGCAGAGTACTAGAAGTGGACACCGGAGTCTGAGGTTGTCAGGGTATTCCAGGCCCATCAGCCAAAACCGGAGGGCGGGAGAATCCAAGTCTCCTGGCCACAACAAAACCCAGGAGGCAAAGCAACATCAGAGAGCTCAGGGACAGTAACCAGAGGAGGGGTGCTCAGGAAGGGCTCAAGCTGCCTGCCATATGGGTTAGAGACTTGAATGCAGAGGACGAGAGGGTCACAGCTTAGCTACAGGCAGCCAGGACCAGCCAAGAGTAGTGCAACAGGGAGGCCTTTGAACTCACCGGGTGTGATCCCCGACTTGCTTCCAGGCCACCCGGATTCACAAAATCACCTGTGGTCAGTACCCTGGTTTCTACCTGCAACTACCAGTAAAAGTAATGGAGACTATGTACTGTGTGTGTCGGTTATTCCCCGTCCTCAGTCCTGCACCCCCAACGGCCTACCACCGCCATATACCGGTTGCCGCGGGGAACCGCTCCACCCGTGGGGAGCGATACCACCCTAGCTGACCTCCTATTATCCCCGGACGTCTAGCACCACAGCACCGGCCATCAATAGCCGAACACCACAAGTGGCGTCATGACCACCATCCCTAAATCCCAATTTCCCGAACTTTTAATGACACCACCAGGGTCATGGAGCTGGGCCTCGACCCCTGTGACTCCCCAGAACTGTTGCCCGGTTCTGAGTACCCCACGGGCCTAGGGGGGTGTGTCATATGCCCCCACCTCCTTCTGCCTGTCTGTGCTTGTGTGTGCTCCCACCTCCCTGTGCCCCTGTCTCTGTGCCTGTGTATGCCCCTTATATCCCTGTGCCTGTGTGGCCACCCCCTGCCTCCCTGTGCCCCCCGACCTGTGTTCTGTGTGCCTTCCTATGCCCCCCGACTCACTGTGTCCCCCTGTGTCTGTCTTGTGACCCTCCACCTATCTGTGCTTGTGTGGGCCCCCACCTCCTTGTGCCTGTCTGTGCCCCTGCCTCTCAGTGCCACCCAGCCTCTCTGTTCCGTCTGTGGCCCCCTGCCTTCCTGTTCCATCTGTGCCTCTGCACACAGGCCCTGTGGTGATGTCATGGTCATGTGATCCATGACCGAGACATCACCAAAGGTCCTGTAGCAGTGTCTCTGTTAGTCTATTGGGGTTTGTGGTGGGCTTTGGCGTTTGGGGTGCGTCGTCGTAGTGTTCAGCGTGCCCAATGGTGGTACTGGTGAAAGTGCTGGTACCGCCAGCGGGAACGAAATTAGCACTATAATAATAAATATGGCTTCTGGCGGCACAGTGAATCTGTCGGATTTGTGGACATCGCCTTGGAAGTTGATGACGAACGCCACAAAGTAAGTATATAATAGATGACCCACTATAGAATGGACAAGACAATGGTTAGGTGGATTCATAACTGGCTCAGTGATCGGACCCAAAGAGCGGTCATAAATGGCTGCACACCCAGATGGAAGAATCTGTCTGTCCTGGACCCTGGTGTTGTTCAACATCTTTGTTAAGGATTTTGATGAATGAATTGAGGGTAAACTGACTAAACATACTGATAACACAAACTAAGGATGCATAGACAATACTAGAGAAGAGAGAGGATTCAACAAGATCTAAACACACTGGAACAGTGGAAGCAACAGAATGATTTATAACAGGGAGAATTGCAAAGTTCTACATCTAAGAAAGAACAATGAAAAAGAATCTACAAAATGGAGGAATAGAGCTAAACAACAGCACGTGTGAAAAAGACTTGTGTATATTAATAGATCTCCAGACTGCACAGGAGTCACCAGTGTGATGCAGCAGCAAGAAAGACAAATACAATTCTGGGATGTATTAACAGAAGCCACAGTCTAGATCACATGATGTCATTATCACCCTCTACTCCTCTGTGGTCAGACCTCATCTGGCTACTGTGTCCACATTTTAAAAGACATCAACAAATTGGAGCAAGTTCAGAGAAGACTGACCAGAATGGTGACCGGTCTGCACACCATGTCCTATAAGGAACAGTTACAGGATGTAGAACTCTTTAGCTAGCCAAAAAGACTGAGGAGACTTAATAGCTGTCTACAAATATCTCAAAGGGCTGTCACACTGTAGAGTGATCAGCTTTATTATCATTTGCTTATGGAAAAACTAGAAGCAATGGATTGAAAATGAATGGAGACGCAGATTAGATATTAGAAAAATCTTTTTGACAGTGGGGATGATCAACGAGTGGGACAGGCGGCCAGGAGAGGTGGCGAGTTCTCCTTCAATGGAAGTCTTCACACAGAGGCTGGACAGACACCTGTCTGGGATGATTTAGTGAATCTTGCTTTGAGCAGGGGATTGGACCAGTTGACCCAAGAGATCCCTTCCAACTTTACCTTTCTGATTCTATTATCAGTTTTAACTAATGTAATGCGTACCCTGCAGGTTCTGCATTCTATAATCCTCTTTAGATATGCTAAAAAGGAAGAAGGGTTTATCAAATAGAAAGAGGGAGGCATGTTTAAATTCTGTGTTCATCCATCTTGGTTTACTTAAAAGCTTCCTATTCTTACCTTTTATAGGGATTGGGCTTTGAGATTCTCATTTTTCAAAATTTCCCATCCTTCCTGGACATTTTTGTCCTTACAGACATCCGGTCAATGGATCCATTCTATCCTCGGAGTCCCTTAAAATCTGCCTTTCTGAAATCTTACCTTGAAGTCTGAGTCTTCACAGATCTTCCTCCTCTAGTTATCCAAAACTCTATTTCTCCACTGACGGAGCTGTATGATGGTCTGTTTCACTGGTCAACAAATTTTCACAAACGTCATGTTACTGAAATAAAATTAGCGTCCAAGGTAAGATCACTGCTCACTCATATGAATTTGCAAAAAATAAAGTCTTTATAATAGATCAACATATGCAACTATGGAGTTTTTATCGTTTTGGCTATGTAAAGCTTTGTTCACATGAGTCACTGCAAGAAAGAACTACACAACAAGTAAACATTTTTTAAAAATACAATTATATACAATAATTACAATGGTTATCACTGCCAACAAAAGAGGAACGGCGTAGTTTACCTAGAAGTTATACATTTAAATATATAAAATCTCATAGTGCCTTTGGAATATATGAAGCCAGAGAATTAAGTATAGAGTACCGTATATAGGGAGAAGAGAGATAAGACAGATTAGAAACTGAGCAAATAAATGAAACTACTCTTATAGAGCTGTGCACCTATAGAATCTGCAACTCAGGGTTTAGTGCAGTATCTATTGTAGGGTATCCTTGAAGGTCCCGTGTTAATGTCATGGAAAGCCATGTCAATCACTTGTTATCCATATAGATCCATATGTAAATATATGGCACTCAAAGAGATGGCAGATAAAAGTAGGTAAAATATTTGGTCCTATTAAATGTGGCAACATACCTATTGCTTTTCTCCAGTGTGAATTATCTTATGCCTAACAAGAGCTGCTTTAAGAATAAAACATTCCCCACATTCTGAACATGAATATGGCTTCTCTCCTGTGTGAATTCTCTCATGTGTATCAAGATTTGATTTATGTGCAAAACATTTCCCACATTCTGAACATGAATATGGCTTCTCTCCTGTGTGAATTCTCTCATGTTTATTAAGGTTTGATTTATGTGCAAAACATCTCCCACATTCTGAACATGAATATGGCTTCTCCCTTGTATGAGTTCTCTCATGTATAACAAGATTTGATTTCTGTGCAAAACATTTCCCACATTTTGAACATGAATATGGCTTCTCCCTTGTATGAATTCTCTCATGTATAACAAGAGATGATTTATCAGTATAACATTTCCCACATTCTGCACATGAATATGGCTTCTCTCCTGTGTGAAATCGCTCATGTATAACAAGAACTGATTTCTCAGTAAAACATTTCCCACATTCTGCACATGAATGTGGCTTCTCTCCTGTGTGAATTTTCTCATGTCTAATAAGAACTGATTTATCAGCAAAACATTTCCCACATTCTGAACATGAATATGGCTTCTCTCCTGTGTGAATTCTCTCATGTATAACAAGATTTGATTTCTGTGCAAAACATTTCCCACATTCTGAGCATGAATATGGCTTCACCTTTGTATGAATTCTCTTATGTTTAACAAGATTTGATTGATGTGCAAAACATTTCCTACATTCTGAACATGAATATGGCTTCTCGCTTGTAGGAGCTCTTTTATCTTCATCATTTCTTCTGTGACTTTTATTTTGTTTCACAGTCTGTGATGAATTCGGAGATAAACCTTTATTAAAATCATCAGATGATTGATCTCTGCTGTCAGCAGCTGGGGGTATAGCTGAGATGTGGTCATACTGTGTACATGTATCTTGTGAGATTCTACAAACATTTGTTTTAAATTCTAAACATATCAGATGTCCCTCAGAGCTCCTGGTGCAGTCATCTGTCAAGAATAAAATTTACATTTTTAATAATAAAACCTTCAATATTATAAGTATCTAAGTATAACAAAAAAATATTAAAATACATATATATATAAAAAAGTCCTATACAAATTGCATTATTAACATAATGGATTAAAATGTCATTTACTTTGGGTGAAATTAAAAAAAGATTTACGAAGATCCATGCCGGATCATTGTCCGGTATAAGTGTCAAAGCAGAAACAAAAGATCAACAAAATGATCATTGATATTGTATTTTATAAGCATAAATATTATCAAGAGTCGGCAGCACATCCCTCTGTATAAATAGAGAATGTGCTGCTGACAATAATAAAAATACATAAGAGGGAGAAATCCATCACTGATAATGAAAGAACAATCATCTTCCTCCATCATCACTCGGTGCTTGTTAGAGGCCATTATCTGCCTGTGTAAAAGGATCTGAGGCCACACATGTGTTACTACAGGGTGGTGTTTCTATACCGCAACAAAACCACCGTTGGCTGCAAAATTAGCAGAATAATGTGCAATAACTGCAAGGAACACATCATGGCCGCAACGTATGAAAGCAGCCTCGAAGGTGTTATCACCGAGAGTGAAATAGTTACATTTCTATTTAGTTTCTTTCTTGAATATTTGTTAGTGGTTATCACTTGTCTCCATAAACATTCTTGTTTGTACAATAGTTGGTGATGAACGGATGGAGTCTGGCTGCTCAAGTGGAGAGAAAATTCCCCTTTTGGGGTTTAACGATGGGAAAGTCCAGACTTCTATTTCTGCCAAGGACAAACTGTTTACGGGGGGATTTTACGACGTAGTTTAGGCTCTATAAAGACAATCCATCATATTATAAATCAATATTTCTGCCAAATCGGCATAAGTATTGCTAAAGACAATAGTTATGGAGCCGTTCTGCAATCACTTACAGTTGTGGCCAAAAGTATTGACACCCCTGCAATTCTGTCAGATAATCCTCAGTTTCTTCCTGAAAATGATTGCAATCACAAATTCTTTGCTATTATTATCTTCATTTAATTTGTCTTCAATGAAAAAACACAAAAGAGAATGAAGGAAAAAGCAAAACATTGATCATTTCACACAAAACTCCAAAAATGGGCCGGACAAAAGTATTGGCACCCTCAGCCTAATACTTGGTTGCACAACCTTTAGCCAAAGTAACTGCGATCAACCGCTTCCGGTAACCATCAATGAGTTTCTTACAATGCTCTGCTGGAATTTTACACCATTCCTCTTTGGCAAACTGCTCCAGGTCCCTGATATTCGAAGGGTGCCTTCTCCAAACTGCCATTGTTAGATCTCTCCACAGGTGTTCTATGGGATTCAGGTCTGGACTCATTGCTGGCCACCTTAGAAGTCTCCAGTGCTTTCTCTCAAACCATTTTCTAGTGCTTTTTGAAGTGTGTTTTGGGTCATTGTCCTGCTGGAAGACCATGACCTCTGAGGGAGACCCAGCTTTCTCACACTGGGCCCTACATTATGCTGCAAAATGTGTTGGTAGTCTTCAGACTTCATAATGCCATGCACACGGTCAAGCAGTCCAGAGCCAGAGGCAGCAAAGCAACCCCAAAACATCAGGGAACCTCCACCATGTTTGACTGTAGGGACCGTGTTCTTTTCTTTGAATGCCTCTTGTTTTCTCCTGTAAACTCTATGTTGATGCCTTTGCCCATAAAGCTCTACTTTTGTCTCATCTGACCAGAGAACATTCTTCCAAAACATTGCAGCCTTTCTCAGGTAAGTTTTGGCAAACTCCAGCCTGGCTTTTTTATGTCTCGGGGTAAGAAGTGGGGTCTTCCTGGGTATCCTACCATACAGTCCCTTTTCATTCAGACGGCAACGGATAGTACGGGTTGACACTGTTGTACCCTCGGACTGCAGGGCAGCTTGAACTAGTTTGGATGTTAGTCGAGGTTCTTTATCCACCATCTGCACAATATGGTGCTGAAATCTCTCGTCAATTTTTCTTTTCCGTCCACATCTAAGGAGGTTAGCCACAGTGCCATGGGATTTAAACTTCTTGATGACACTGCGCATGGTAGACACAGGAACATTCAGGTCTTTGGAGATGGACTTGTAGCCTTGAGATTGCTCATGCTTCCTCACAATTTGGTTTCTCAAGTCCTCAGTTCTTTGGTCTTCTTTCTTTTCTCCATGCTCAATGTGGTACACACAAGGACACAGGACAGAGGTTGAGTCAACTTTAATCCATGTCAACTGGCTGCAAGTGTGATCTAGTTATTGCCAACACCTGTTAGGTGCACAGGTAAGTTGCAGGTGCTGTTAATTACACAAATTAGAGAAGCCTCACATGATTTTTTAACAGTGCCAATACTTTTGTCCACCCCCTTTTTTATGTTTGGTGTGGAATTAGATCCAATTTGGCTTTAGGACAATTCTTTTTGTGTTTTTTTCATTGAAGACAAATTAAATGAAGATAATAATACTAAAGAATTTGTGATTGCAATCATTTTCAGGAAGAAACCGAGTATTATCTGACAGAATTGCAGGGGTGTCAATACTTTTGGCCACCACTGTATGTAACCAGCCCCACATATAAAGATTCCACATTTAATGTCGACCATAAACTGTACAAAACCAATGAGAAACAAACGGAAATATTTTGGGGAAGATTAAAAAAAAAACTAAAATATTGTGGTTAAACCCCCTCTATAATTGGGATGTGGTTGTGTCCAGAATCAGCCAATCACAGCCGCTGTCATTTACAGCGATTCTGATTAACCCAGAGAAAGTGTTGCTGTTCTAGGAGGATTTTCCTGACATTTTCTGGTTCATAAACTGCTGACAACACAGCAAAAGATCTCACTGTGGCAAGCTATCAGTCAGTAGAAGGTACAAAAACATTTCCCAGGCATTAGATCTTTCATGGACACTGTGTAAACATCAAGAATGAGCTGAAATTTGAAACAACAGTGATGTCATGTTCATACATGCAAGCGGGCATGGACCCACTGGGCCGCAGAACCAGACTTGACCTTCAATAAATGCCCAGGTTTACATTGATATTTTGGACACGTCTTATCCCATCAATTGGAAAAGGATGTTTGGGGATGAAGAAATTATTTATCAAGATGATAATGCATTCTGCCATAGAGAAAAAACTGTGAAAACATTCCTTGAAAGAAGACACATAAGGTCAATGTCATGGCCTGCAAATAGTCCGGATCTCAATCCAATTGAAAATCTGGTGGAAGTTGAAGAAAATGGTCCATGACAAGGCTCCAACCTGCAAAGCTGATCTGGCAACAGCAATCAGAGAAAGTTGGAGCCAGATTGATGAAGAGTACGATTTGTCACTCATTAAGTCCATGCCTCAGAGACTGAAAGCTGTTATTAAAGCCAGAGGTGGTGCAACAAAATACTAGTGATGTATTGGAGTGTCTTTTGTGTGTTTATTTTTCATGATTCCATATTTTTTTCCTCAGAATTGAGTGATTCCACAATTTTTTCCCTCTGCTTGGTCTAAAAAAAGTTACCCTTACTGACTACCACATTTTTATCTTGATTTCTTTTAGTGTTTCTTAAAGCCATAAAGTTGCCATTTGAAATGACTTTACGTTTTGTGCCATGTCTGTGATCTGCGTTTTTTCTACAACATTAAACAACTGAATGAACATCCTCCATGCCAGGGGATTCCATCATTTTTGCCAGGGGAAGATATAAATACAACCCCTTTCTGGTCTTTCCATCACCGCAGGGGGGCAGGGCTAAACGGCCATTTCTGGGGGAAAAAAACAAAAAACCCTGCATTATGCTGCAGAAGAGGGAGACAATGATTGGCAGCGGTGGGTAGATTACACATGGAGGGGGAGTGAATCTGCCCTTTGGCTGCAGCCTCTAGCCACTTCCTTTATGGCTGCATGATGTAAGTTTTCTAAGTGTATTTACTCAGGGTACAGGGCTGCTCAAGTGCTGGGGGACCCCTTGCCTGGATGCAGCAGACATGCTGCATCCAATGTTGTAATTAGATCACCATGCCTGGTTTGGTGACAGGTCCTCTTTAATCTTGCAAAAGAGCTGGATATTGACTGAAAGGGCCACTTAATATGGTGGTTATGGTGTTCTCCGCAAGGAGCCACCCCTTAGCTGGGTCCTTCCCTGGAGGGATATCTGGCTGGTCCTGTGTTTGAGACTCCTAATCGAGGCTCCACAGACTCAATTTGCATATAGGAATAAAATGAACTGATTAAGAGACCACTGCACAATGTTCAGTTTCTCTGATTTTTCTCTTTATAGGTGTATTTTTGAGTAAAATGTACATGGTTCCTTAATTCTATAAACTACTGACATCATGTCTCTGAAAGTCAAAGCTAAAAATGTATTTATTTATTTGCAGCAAATGAGGAATTGTCAAAATAATAAAAAAAAACACATCACACCTCAAATAATGCAAAAAAAAACAAACAAGTTCATATTCATTTAGAAACAATACTAATGTTTTACCTCAGGAAGAGTTCAGAAATCAATATTTGGTGGAATACCCATGATTGTTAATCACAGCTTTCATGCGTCTTGGCCGCTTTCCACCAGTCTTTCACACTGGTTTTGGGTGACCTAATGCCACTCCAGGCACAGTAATGTAAGCAGTTCTTTGTTTGATGGCTTGTGACTATCCATCTTCCTCCTGATTACATTCCAGAGGTTTTCAATGGGGTTCATGTCTGGAGATTGGGCTGGCCATGACAGGGTCTTGATGTGGTGCTCCTTCATCCACACATTGATTGACCTAGCTGTGTGGCATGGGGCATTGTCCTGCTGGAAAAACCAGTCCTCAGAGTTAGGGAACATTGCCTGAGCAGAAGAAAGTGTTTTTCAAGGAGAACCTTGTACGCGGCTTGATTCATACGTCCTTCACAAAGAGTAACCTGCCCAATTCCAGCCTTGCTGAAGCATCCCCAGATCATCACCGATCCTCCACCAAATGTCACAGTGGGTGCAAGACACTGTGGCTTGCACAACTGTCCAGGTCTCCATCTAATTATTAGACGACCAGGAGATGGGCAAAGCTGAGAACTAGACTCATCAGACAATATTACCTTACTCCAGTCCTCTATGGTCTAATCCTTATGGTCTTTGGCAAACTTCAGCCTTGCTCTCCTTTGCGTCTCATTGATGACCTCATTCAAGACTTTTCTTTTCAACTCCTTTGGCATGATTAAAAATTATTTTTTCATTCAAATTACTTTTGGGCTATTCCTAGCACTTGTTTTGCCATCCAGCTTGTCCTGTTGCAAGAGGATTGTGAAGACCACAGCAGTGTTTTTTTATACTTTCTCTCGTTAACTAAGATTTGGTTCAGGTGATCACCTAATCAGAAGCACATTAATTAGAATGAGGTGAACTGTGGCTGGAATTCAGCTGACACTGGAATGGAATGGCTGTCACACATGGAGAGAAAACTGTGCAGTGGTCTCTTAGTTTTTTCCAGAGTGGTATAATAAATTAAGTTCAGGAGTTCAATGCAGAATGTGCTGAATATTATGAATTATTACTATGTTATATCTAAATATCTTTATTGTTGTATCATAATGATGATTAAAGGCCAGATGTTCACATTATACTACAATAAATTTATCATTTAAACATGAGCTGTGCATGAAGAAGTCGGAGTCGGGGAAATTCAGCAGTTGGGAGACTGTGGTGGCACCGACTCCACAGCCCTGGTGCAGCCATCATACAGCTCGGGAAGGAGACGGGTTCTGTGTCCCACAGATGAACAAGCTTTGGTCTGACACGTGCATATCACCCCAAGAACAAAAGCAAAACACCTTTGGAAGATAATGGCAGCAACCGATAAAATTGTGTCATGTTAGGTTTGGAGGAAAAAGGGTGAGGTTTGGCTGCCTAAAAAACACCATCCCAACTGTGAAACATAGAGGTGGCAGCATCATGTTGTAGGGCTGTTTCGATGAAGGATGGGCTGGTGAACTTCACAAAATAGATGGATCATGAGGAAAAAAAGACTGTGTGGCAATACTGAAGGAACATCTCAAGACATCAGACAGGAAGGTAAAGCTTGGGAGGAAATGGGTCTTCCAAATGGACAATGACCAGAAGTATACTGCCAAACTGGCTACAAAGTGGCTTAAAGATAAAGTCAATATTTTGGAGCGGCCACCACAAAGCCCTGATCTCAATCCTATTGAACATTTATGGGAAAAGCTGAAAAGGCCGCGAGCAACAAACCTACAAACATGGCTCAGGTACACCAGATCTGTCTGGAGGAATGGGCCCAAATTCCTACAACTATTGTGAGAAGCTTGTGGAAGGATCCAAAACATTTCACCTAAGTCATACAGTGTAAGGGCAATGGTACCAGATACTAATGACATGTATGGAAACTTGTGACTGCAGACAGCAATAAAAACGTCTTAAAACATTCTCTCTCTCGTTATTCTGGTATTTGGCAAATATTAATAATTATGTTAATTCTGATTGACCTAAAACAGGAAAGGTTTATTCTGATTTCATTTCACAGTGAGAATCATAAACTTGTCTCTTTGTCTATAGTGGATGGAAAACTGAATTAGTCCTTACCGGTAATTCCTTTTCTTGGAGCCTTCCACGACAGCATTGGAGGATGTCGTCCACGCCCTATTGGGGGACAGGAACACAGAGAGGTTAAAAGCCCCTCCCCTTCCTCAGTACTCCAGTGTTTACCAAGATCACCCTTAGCCATGGATTATCTGATACAAACCGGAACCAAACACCAACAAGGGGGGGAACTGATGCTGTCGTGGAAGGCTCCAAGAAAAGGAATTACCGGTAAGGACTAATTCAGTTTTCTCCATTCGCCTTCCACGACAGCATTGGAGGAATACCACCGATACTCCTCAGGGTGGGACTATTGCCTGTAGGACTCTCCTACAAAAGGACAGATCCCGACTGAAGGACAGATCTAACCTATAGAGGCGAGAAAAAGTGAGGAGAGGCTACCACGTAGCGTCTCTGCAAATCAGCTCCGATGAAGCTCCAGCCTGCTCCGTCCAGGAAGTAGCAGCAGCCCGAGTTGAAGGAGCCTTCAACCCCACCGGAGGAGCAAGGACCGGAGCAACGTAGACCTCCCAGATCACCTTCGTGATCCAGGAAGTGATGGTAGCCTGGGAAGTCTTCTTCCCTGTATTATTCCCAAAAGCCGAACAAACAGGTTCTGATCTAACCTCCAGGAAGCAGACTCTCGGAGATAGAGGAGGACAGTCCGACGAACATCCAAGGAGTGAAACACGGCCTCAGCCGCATTAGCGGGAGATTGACAAATTGAAGGCAGAACCACATTCTGGGACCGATGGAAAGCCGACAACTTACAGAAGAAAAGATGAATGCAACCGAAGCGTAATGCGAACAACGGACACCACGAGGCACGGAGCCCGGACAGAGAGTGCCTGCAGTACTCCAACTCTGGGAGCAGAAGTGATGGCCACCAAAAACGCCACCTTGTGAGAGAGAGACGTAAGGGATGCAGCAGACAAGGGTGCAAAGGGACTTCGAGCAAGCCCTTGGAGAACAAGCATCAAATCCCAGGGAGGGACAGAAGGCCGAATCCGGGACGCCACCCCCAAGCAGAAGTAAAAAACTGCTTGAGCCATGGATGGGAAGCAAGATCCTGGGCAAAAACCGCCCCAAGTGCCGACCTCTGGACTTAAAGAGTGCTCGGCCGAAGCCCCAAATCCAAGCCATGCTGCAAAAATCCAAGAGTTGGGCCACATTAGGATGATGCATGGTCGGGATGGAAGGAGCACACCAGGACAGGAACCGATTCCAGCCCTCCCGTAAATAGCGTTTGTCACAGGCTTCCTGCTCTGCTGAAGCGTACGGATCACTGCCTGGGAGAGACCTTGGTCCTCAGGATCCCGGCCGCAACAGCCAGGCCGCCCGGATGAGCCACTGAGGGCCCGGGTGAAACAGAGGACCCTGGGACAGTAGGTTGAGACTGGGCTAACATAATCGGTCCCTCCAGGCCCAGGTCTCGGATGGCGTCGTACCACGCCAGTTTGGGCCCCAGGGGAGCCACCAGGATAGTGTCACCCCCTCCACCCGAATCCGTTGCAACGTCTTGGGAAGTGGCGGGATTGGAGGAAATGCATACACCAACCGGAAGTCCCAGGGATGGGCAAAAGCGTCCAGCCCCCGAGGATGGTCCAACCTCGTCAGGGAGAAAAAAAGGTTGGCACCTTTGTATTCGAGCCCGAAGCGAACAGGTCGATCGAAAGGACACCCCACCTGTCCGTAAGAGAGCAAAATACTTCCGGATGGAAGCACCATTCTCCTGGGTGGACCTCCGTGCGGCTCAAGAATCTGCCTGTACATTGGCCATTCCCTTCAGATGTACTGCCGAGGAGGAGAGAAGATGGCGTACTGCCCACAAAAAGAACAGTCTTGCCAGCCCCTGCAAGTGTAAGCCAATAGTACCGCCTTGGTACCTCAAGAAAGCAACCGTAGTCACGTTGTCTGACAGGACCTTGACATGATGACCCCGGAGAACGTGAGCTGCAGCAAGAAGCGCTTCCTCCACTGCCAGAAGTTTGAAGACTGGCGACTGACCGAGCGACTCCAAATCCCCTGGAACGGTGGGCGAACTACCATCGTGCCCCAACCGGAACCGCTGGCATCAGTGGGAACGGAGGTCACAGGAAGGTGTCTGGGATTCATCCCCAGGAAAGCGAGGATACCACCCGCCCCGGGGTCCGGACCCGCGAGTTTAAGGAATCCTGACGTCTGTCCCAGGAACTCAGTATGTGTTCCTGGAGCAGTCGGGAAGGAGCCTGAGCCCATGTTACTGACTGAATGCAGGCCGTCATGGCCCCTAACAGGGACATTGCTTCCCGCAAGGAGGGCGACCCCCTTGCCCGGAAGTGGGTCAGATGCACGCGGCGCAAAAGCTTATATGCAGCAGGAAGGAATGAGGTCTGTCTGGAGGAGGCCAGCAAGACTCCCAAAAATTGACGTCGGGTTGCAGGCACCCGTTCCGATTAACGAAGATTGGGACCCATCCCAGGGACTGAAGAATCTCCAATGTGTTGGAGACCTTTGTGCGCAGAAGCCCTGCCGAAGGAGCCACCACCAACATGTCGTCTAAATAGGGAAGCATACATATCCCCTGGGTCTGGATGAATGTGATCGCTTCCCCCATGAGTTTGGTAACCTCTGGGGCCGACGAAATCCCAAAGGGCAGCACATTAAGCTGAGAATGGACCGTCCCGCCTGCCCCGGAGATCGTGAATCGCAGAAAGCGCTTGTGGGACGGGTGAATGGGGACATGAGAATACGCGTTCTGGAGGTCCACAACAACCTGGAGTAGTGCCCCTGGCTCTCCTCACCAGGAGGAACCGGGGACCCCACACCCGAATCCAACAGGTGTCGCAGACCCGACAAGAAAAACCGTGCGAGAGTCTCCCTGAGGAAGGGAGAGGACTCGAAGACACGGAGGGGCTGGCTCTCGAATTCCAAGCGTAGACCCTCCCAAATGGTCGAGAGGATCCAAGGGCACAAGGAGATTGCTTGCCACTGTGGCAGAAACCGCAGGAGCCGCCCCGCAATGGGGAAGGCGGCCTTGTTTAGGGGCGGCTGGTGATGCCGCTGCTGGGGGAGCAAGATATTACGGGTCTTGTCCCCGTTTGGAATGCCCAGCGACCAGACTTACCCTTCCCTTTAGACTGGGAGGGAAGGCTGCGCTCAGGCCAAAAGGACTGCCTTCGAAAGGGCTCCTGCTCCGGGAGACACCTTTTCCGGTCTGACACCTTTTTCATGATGTCATCCAATGCCCTTTGCAAGGGGAGGCCACACAGCTGGAGCTTAGACGTGACCTCCCCATTCCACCTTGTAAGCCACACTGCCCTGCGAGCTGTGTTAGCCAACACTGCGGACCTGGCGCCAACGCGGAACGACTCAGCAGAGGCATCGGCCAGCAAGCCCGTAGCACGTCTCAGAAGTGGAATGGAGTCCAAAGCTCCTCCCTGGGAGTACCCTGCAGGATAAATTCTCCCAGCTGGGTGAGCCACTTAAAGAGAGACCTGCTCACATGTAGAGGAAATGTACACCTTTAAAGACATAGCTGCCGCCTCCCAGGATTGTTTGAGGACACCCTCCATTTTACGAACGAGGGGGTCCTTCAACCGGGAGGAATCTTCAAAAAGGCAACGTGGTCTTATATGCCAAGCTTCCCAAATGGAATACTGCCATAGACCTTCATGTTAGAAGTCCCATTGACTTTATAGAGACTTCCATAGAGATTCCCATTGGGTCTCTCATGAGGTCTCCCATCCAGCCCGTGACTGAGGCTCCTGCTGCTTAGCTTCAACAGTGTGTCAAGGGCATGCACAATGGGTTTACAATAGCAGCTGATTGCTACCCTGGCCACCTGGATGTCCACCTTCGGGACCTCCCAGACAAAGTCATCACCCTCCAATCCACTCGGATGGGGTGAGCCGCTTAGCCTTCAGGCCTCTGAACATTTAGTCCTGTACAGAAGAAGGGGATTCCACCACCTCTACTCCCATGGTACAATGGACAGTGTCCACCAATGCACCCATGGACTCCGTGGAAAAATAGTAGTGTCCAGATTCTCGTGTCTGGACAGAGGCAACAGCGGCAAGATCCTCGCCGTCCTCTAACGCTGAGCTCTGGCCAGCCTCCATGAGATCCACAGAGTCACAATCCTGGAGCTTCCCCTCTTACGGAGGGGAAGGCCCGGAAGCTGCAGCAAAACCCCGCAGTGCCGAGATAGAAGCCTGCACCTCTTCCCTAATGGATTGGAGCTCCTCAAGCAAGGATGGGGAGTCCATCCTGACAACCCTGTCAGTCATGGCCGACACCTTGTTGTAGGAAGAGGGAAATTTTGTGCAGCAGTTGCTCCTGCAGCAGTTGCTCCCTTTCACAGACGGCCCTCGTCTCCCTATAGACAAAAAGGGAAGAGAAGGGGGTCCCAGTGTGAGTGCAGGGCTTAAATAACTCTACCCCTTGTGACCACCCCCAGAAACACTTACATGAGCTGGGGGAACGCTGGGCTCTGCAGAAGCAGAGGTGGAAGCCTATCACCCTCCATGTTTCAGGGATCAGCCTTACCTGGGTGTAGCTTCTGGCGGGTACTTATCCAGAAGTACCGTGCCCCCAACGAGGAACACCTGTTCCCTCCCTCCTCCTGGTCACCGGCCGCGGGCAGTAGCGCGCGAAAGTCCTGCTGGGTTCCCTGGAGCCGCACCCAGCCTGCCACAGCCCTTACAGGAGCCGCCGCCCGAAACCGGAAGTGCCATCCCGGAACCGGAAGTGCCACACCCGAAACCGGAAGTGCCTCCACGGCACCTCTGATGCATGCCCCAGGGACCGCAGCTGGAGGAGGGAGTCGCCGGAGAGCTGAACAGGCCTCCGGCGTTGCAATACACGGCCTGCTTTGCCCCGTAGGACGCAGGAAGGCCGGATGGTCCCACCACGGGAGCCCCGAGAAGGAGGAGGAGGCCGCCCCCGACGTCCATCCCTGGCCCGGCTGTAAGTACACCCCAATGCTGCCTCTGCCGGCCTGACAGCACTGGAACCTCTCCATGCCCCAAGGGGGACAGGAAGACACTGGAGTACTGAGGAAGGGGAGGGGCTTTTAACCTCTCTGTGTTCCTGTCCCCCAATAGGGCGTGGACGACATCCTCCAATGCTGTCGTGGAAGGCGAATGGAGAAATTTGTGGTTTTAGCTGTATGTGTCTATTTACCAGTTATATTTTTTATGGGGAGAAAGTGAAGCGATTTAAACTTATGGTTTTGTTGTTTAAACTTTTTTCCCCCATTAGGACACTTTAACACTGTACTGTCTGATGGCTCCTGCCGTTCACAGTCTATTATGTTCCATACTGAGCTGCTCCTGAGAAGGGATCCTGCCCTGCACACAGAAAATCTAACAATAAGATCCCAATGAGGGATCATTTCTGGACAGGTAAAAGGAGCCATTGCTTCATCATGATCCATAATGTCCTTTTCCTGGAGGGAACGCCCAATAGCCGCCCTCGACCGTGTGTGTGACCGTGCGTGTGTGCGACCGTGTGTGTGTGCGACCGTGTGTGTGTGCGACCGTGTGTGTGTGCGACCGTGTGTGTGTGCGACCGTGTGTGTGTGTGACTGTGTGCGGGGGCTGTACAGTGGGCTGTGTCTGTGGGGGGGGGGGGGGAGGGCTGTACAGAGGGCAGTGTAACTGAGTGGGGCAGGTTGTACAGGGGGAAGTGTGTCTGTGTGGGGAAGATGTATGCTATATGGAGGGCTATGAGGCTAAATTATTGTGTTATACTATATGAAGGGCTGTGACACTGCATTACATTATCTGGAGGGCTGTGACACTGCATTACATTATCTGGAGGGCTGTGACACTGCATTACATTATATGAAGGGCTGTGACGCTGCATTACATTATATGAAGGGCTGTGACGCTGCATTACATTATATGAATCGCTTTGATGCTGCATTACATTATCTGGAGGGCTGTGACGCTGCATTACATTATCTGGGGGGCTGTGATGCTGCATTATATTCTCTGGAGGGCTGTGATGCTGCATAATATTATATGAAGGGCTGTGATGCTACAGTATATCTGGAGGGCTGTGAGGCTGCATTATATTGTCTGGAGGTCTAGGAGTCTGTATTATATTATATGACAGGTTATGAGGCTGCATTATATTATATCAAGGGCTATGAGGCTGCGTTATACTATAATGGAGGATCATATATACCAGGATAAGGGCATATTCCAGGAGGAGGACCATTTAAAGTAGGATGAGGGACAGTAACACATAATGAAGCGGAGAGAGGTCAATTCGTGAGTCTTTATAGGATTTAGAACATTACATGGGGCCAGTGGCATAGCGTGGGGGGAGGCGGTCTGCCCCAGGCGGCACGTGTGTGGGGGCGGCAGCAGAGACGCGGATTTGAAGTTCCCGCCTGGGCAGCACATCCGACGGCGGCGGTGGCTCAGGCAGCGCTGCGCCGGGTAAGTGTGTGAGGAGCAGGCGGCAGTGCGGGTACAGCTTCAATGCCGGTATCAGTACACTGTGCATCGATTCGTGCTGTGATCTAGTAGCTGGGAACAGCCGAAGATGGGGCACAGGGGTGCAGGGATGGGTCACAGGGGTGCAGGGATGGGGCACAGGGGTGCAGGGATGGGGCACAGCACAGAAATATGGATGGGGTGCAGGGATGGGGCACAGGGGTGCAGGGATGAGGCACAGGGATATGGATGGGGCACAGGGGTGCTGGGATATGGATGGGGCACAGGGGCGCAGGGATGGGGCACAGGGGTGCTTGGATATGGATGGGGCACAGGGGCGCTGGGATATGGATGGGGCACAGGGGTGCAGGGATGGGGCACAGGGGTGCTGGGATATGGATGGGATATAGAAGTGCTGGGATATGGATGGGGCATAGGGGTGCTGGGATATGGATGGGGCACAGGAGTGCTGGGATATGGATGGGGCACAGGAGTGCTGGGATATGGATGGGGCACATGGGTGCTGGGATATGGATGGGGCACATGAGTGCTGGGATATGGATGGGACAGGGGTGCAGGGATATGAATGGGACAGGGGTGCAGGGATATGGATGTATACAGGGGTGGTCCGGGTGCCTGGTGCTGGTGCCGAGTGCAGGCGAGCTGGAGACCATGAGCCACAGAGGAAGAAGCTGCTGCGATGAGGGATCTGGAATCAGGAGCGTGGAGTCAGGTAAGGCGCTGTTACAGCCAAAGATAGCAGCCTGGGGGGACAGATTGGTATAGATGGATAGATGGGGCGGCCTGGAAGAGGAGGCAGAATGGATGGATGGGGCAGCCTGGAAGAGGGGGCCGAATGGGATGGATTAATGGATGGACGAGGCGGCTTGGAAAAGGGGGCAGAAGATGGATGGAGGAGGGGGGCATGGAAAAGGGGGCAGAAGATGAATGGTTGGATGGGGGAGAAGGTACATGGAACGTAGGGGAGAAGCTACATAGATGAGGGAGATGCTGCGTGGAACATGGGAGGGGTATGGGGGGTAAGTATAAAACTGCATGGAACATATGGATGGTGAATGAGCTGCATGGGACATATGGGGGGTGAACAGTATGGGATGATGTATTGACTGGTTTTGGCGATGTATTACTGTATCGACAATGGTTCTGGCAATATACTGACAGGGGTTCTAGTAATGTGTTATTGTATTGCCGGTGGTTCTGGTGATGTAGTCATGGGGATGTTGTAATCTTTAATTTAACAGACTTGATCCTAACACATTATAGACATTGCTTCCGGATTATCAACGACCAAAAGGGCGGCAGTCGAGGCAAATTTTTCAACCGCCCCGGGCGCCACAAACAGTTGCTACGCCACTGCATGGGGCCTATACATCTGACCAATGTAGGCGCGCGGGGTAGTGGGGGGGGCCCAGGTCCAAATTTCGCATCGGGGCCCTTCGGACTCTAGTTACGCCACTGGCGGAGAATAAGTCACTGTAGAGGCCACTACTCACCTGGGCGGTGATCTGTAGGGATCTCCTCTGTCCTCCACTCATCACCCCTCACATAGGTCTCTGGAGGATTAATATGGGGCAGATCTTCACCCTGAAACAAAGACTGTAAAAGTCACAGACAGATGGAGAAGTCCCATCTGTGATCAGCTGTAATCTGCCATCTCCACCCATCTCATTACACAAGTATAACACATCTAATACTGGGGGAGAAAACAAGACTGAGACAAGATCTTCACAGCGTCTACACATCATAGGGAGATCTCATCACACCTTCTCTCCATCTACCTGATCATCCAGAGGAACATCGGGATCTTCTGGATTACAGTCCTGTGGGAGAAGAGGACGGGGACATCTCTCTGGTGTTGTCCTCTTACTGGATAGACCTGGAGGAGACACATACAGGACTGAATCCATTCTTTACATACAGATCATTATAGGCCGTGTGTATTTAGTCCTATTACCTGGTGATGTGTGGGGAACCTCCATCATGACTATGTCCTTGTACAGATCTCTGTGTCCTTCTAAATACTCCCACTCCTCCATGGAGAAATAGACGGAGACGTCCTGACATCTTATAGGAACCTGACACATACAATGATACCATTGTCATCATCCCCCGATCCCTTCATAGCGTTACTGTATAATGTCCCAGCAGCAGCATTCCCAGCAGTGTCACCTCTCCAGTCAGCAGCTCCATCATCTTGTAGGTGAGTTCTAGGATCTTCTGCTCATTGATGTCCTCATGTATCAGGGGGTGAGGTGGAGGCCCCGTGATTGTGCTCAGGGCTCCTCCCTCAGACTGTACAGGGTCCTGACAGCACAGATCACTCCAGCTCTTCTTCACCACTGTGTAATCCTGGTTATGGAGAGACACATTAATAAATCTCCCTCCAGACATTCCCAGAGTCCTCACCTCTCCAGTTCTGTCCGTTATTCTGTCCATAGATAAGAATGATGTCATGTGACATTGTCATCTCTCACCTCTCCAGTAACAAGGAAGAGGATCTCTAGGGTGAGGTGTAAGATCCTCTCCGCCATCTTGTCCCTGTCCAGATCCATCCTTGATGGTCAATCAGGAGAATTCTCTTCTATAGAAGATGTGAGAGGATCCGATATTGTAGAGACCTGAATGGGGGAAGATGACGATGGAACATCAGAAAGATCCTGTGGAATAATACAATTACTGGAGACTCTGATCACAAGTATGGAGCATGACTACACACAGTATACACAGCTCCACTTCGTACGCCACCCCCCCCCCCCTACACGTGCAGTTCCACTCCATTCCTGGCCCCCCCCCCACGTATGGCTCCGCTCCGAACCCCCACATGTATGGCTCTGCTCCGTACACCCCCCTATATGTGTAGCTCCACTCTGTACCCCCCTACGCGCTCAGCTCTGTACGCACACATGCCATGCGGATCTGGGAAATGTTCTTGAGTTGGAGGCGGCAGGTGGCGAGGGCCTGGATGTGAGGTTTGAAGGAGAGGGATAAGTCGAAAGTAACCCCAAGGCACTTGGCGTGGGGGACTGGGGAGAGTGAGCAGCCATTGAAAGTGATGGATAGGTCGGGTAGTGGGGGAGAGCGACTTGGGGGGGGGGGATGGAGAGAGAAAGACGTTGAACACAGTTTTGTCCATGTTCAGCTTAAAAATGCGAGCAGAGAAGGATGAGATGGCGGACAGGCAATGTGGGATTTTGGATAGTAGGGAGGTGATGTCGGGCCCAGACAGGTAGATCTGGGTATTGTCGGCGTAGAGGTGGTACTGGAGGCCATGGGACACAATGAGTTGTCCTAGGCCGAGAGTGTAATTGGAGAAGAGTGACTGTCCCGGAATCCAGTCTTGGGGGACACCGACGAATATAAGGTAGGGCGAGGAGGAGGTGTGGGCGTGTGTGACGCTGAAGGTCCAGTCCGCTAAGTATGAGGAGATCCAGGAGGACCAGGTCAGTGAAGTCGAGAGATTCCAGAATCTGGAGTAGGAGGGAATGGTTAACAGTGGCGACAGATAGGTCGAAGAGGAGGAGGATGGAGTGAGGTCACTTGTTCTTTGAGGTCAGTAGGTCGTTGGTGACTTTGGTTAGGGCTGTTTTGGTGGAGTGATGAGGTCAGAAACCGGATTGTAGGCAGTCGAAGAGGGAGCAGGAGGAGGGGTGAGAGGACAGCTCACAATGGACGTGTTGTTCAAGCAGCTTTAGGGCCCCATATTGTCTAACACGGCCCCGACCTCCGGAAGTCTAATCTGCAAGTTTAACGAAGCGCCCACTAGCTTGCGAACAGTTATGTGACCCCCAGTGGGGGAGGTGGTGGCCCCCGGTACAGTGATGTGACCCCCCAATGGGGAGGTGGTGGCCCCCGGTACAGTGATGTGGCTGCCAGTGGAGGAGGTGGTGGTCCACCTGTACAGTGTTGGAGCCCCCGGTCTGAGCCCTCTGTACAGTGATGTGGCCCCGGTCTGGGCCCTGTGTACAGTGATGTGGACCCCGGTCTGGGCCCTGTGTACAGTGATGTGGACCCCGGGCTGGCTCCTCTGTACAGTGATGTGGCCCCCGGTCTGGGCCCTGTGTACAGTGATGTGGCCCCCGGTCTGGGCCCTGTGTACAGTGATGTGGCCCCGGTCTGGGCCCTGTGTACAGTGATGTGGCCCCGGTCTGAGCCCTCTGTACAGTGATGCGACCCCGGTCTGGGCCCTGTGTACAGTGATGTGGCCCCTGGTCTGGGCCCTCTGTACAGTGATGCGACCCCCGGTCTGGGCCCTCTGTACAGTGATGCGATCCCCGGTCTGGGCCCTGTGTACAGTGATGTGGCCCCCGGTCTGGGCCCTGTGTACAGTGACGTGGGCCCCGGTCTGGGCCCTGTGTACAGTGACGTGGGCCCCGGTCTGGGCCCTGTGTACGGTGATGTGGCCCCCGGTCTGGGCCCTGTGTACAGTGATGCGGCCCCCGGCCTGGGCCCTGTGTAGTGATGCGGCCCCCCGGTCTGGGCCCTCTGTACAGTGATGTGGCCCCCGGTCTGGGCCCTGTGTACAGTGATGCGGCCCCCGGCCTGGGCCCTGTGTAGTGATGCGGCGCCCCCGGTCTGGGCCCTGTGTATAGTGATGTGGCCCCCGGTCTGGGCCCTCTGTACAGTGATGTGGCCCCCGGTCTGGGCCCTGTGTACAGTGATGGGCCCCCGGCCTGGGCCCTTGTCAGTGATGGGCCCCCGTCTGGGCCCTGTGTAAGTGATGTGGCCCCCGGTCTGGGCCCTGTGTACAGTGATGTGGCCCCCGTCTGGCCCTGTATACAGTGATGTGGCCCCCGTCTGGGCCCTCTGTACAGTGATGTGGCCCCCGATCTGGGCCCTGTGTACAGTGATGTGGCCCCCGGTCTGGCCCTGTGTACGGTGATGTGGCCCCCGGTCTGGCCCTGTTACGTGATGTGGCCCCCGGTCTGGGCCCTTGTACGTGATGTGGCCCTCCCTCGGTTGGGGCCCTGTGTACAGTGATGTGGCCCCCCCGGTCTGGCTCCTCTGTACAGTGATGTGGCCCCCGGTCTGGGCCCTGTGTACGGTGATGTGGCCCCCAGTCTGGGCCCTGTGTACGGTGATGTGGGCAGTGTTCTGGAGCTTTCCTGGTTGCAGCCCCGGGCCATATAATGTAATGTAATCCTCCTCTCCGCCTCTTACCCCGCTGCTCCCGGCTGTTTCGGCCTGTGCTCTCAAAAGTGAGGAGGAGACGCCCACTCACAAGCCTCAGCCAATCACAGCCTTCCTGACCCGAGGCTGACTCAATAGCGCGCGTCCATACACAGCTCCTCTGTCCCGACAGCCAATGAGCGGCGGCGTCTTCCTGTCAGTCACACACGGAGCAGAGAAGGGACACGTGACCTGGGCGGAGCTACAGCACAAGCTACACACTGGGATCACGTGAGTTACCGCCCAGTGTGACGTCCCGCCGACTCGTCATGGAGAGGGCGTGAACTCATCGTGCGCCGTGTATCCTGGTGGAGAGCGGAGAAGAACGGTCACGTGTTATGTTCCCGCTCTTTCTCCTCAGTGCGGCTCCTGTGTGGAGGATCCTGGGTTTGTACAATTACTGGGGGGAGGGTGGATGGTGGCGGAGGGAGGTCTGTGGTGGGATTTGGGGGAGGTGGATGATGGCGGAGGGAGGGGTGTCGTGGGATTTTGGGGGAGGGTGGATGATGGCGGAGGGTGTGTGGTGGGATTTGGGGAGGGTGATGATGGCGGAGGGAGGGTGTGGTCTGATTTTGGGGAGGGTTGATGGCGGAGGGAGGGGTGTGGTGAGATTTTGGGGGGAGGGTGGATGATGGCGGAGGGGAGGGGTGTGGTGAGATTTGGGGGGAGGGTGGATGATGGCGGAGGGTGTGTGGTTGGATTTGGGGGAGGGTGGATGATGGCGGAGGGAGGGGTGTGTGGGATTTTGGGAGGGTGGATGATGGCGGAGGGAGGTGTGTTGGGATTTGGGGGAGGGTGGATGATGGCGGAGGGAGGGGTGTGTTGGGATTTGGGGGGAGGGTGGATGATGGCGGAGGGAGGGTGTGTTGGGATTTGGGGGGAGGGTGGATGATGGCGGAGGGAGGGGTGTGGTGAGATTTGGGGGAGGGGATGATGGCGGAGGGAGGGGTGTGGTGGATTTGGGGGAGGGGTGATGGCGAGGGAGGGGTGTGGTGGGATTTGGGGGAGGGTGGATGATGGCGGAGGGAGGGTGTGTGGTGGGATTTGGGGGAGGTGGATGATGGCGGAGGGGTGTGTGGGATTTGGGGGGGGTGATGATGGCGGAGGGAGGGTGTGTGGGATTTGGGGGGAGGTGGATGATGGCGGAGGGTGTGTGGTGGATTTGGGGGAGGTGGATGATGGCGGAGGGGGTGTGGTGATTTGGGGGAGGGTGTGATGGCGGAGGGAGGGGTGTGGTGGATTGGGGGGAGGGTGGATGGGGAGGGAGGGTGTGGTGATTTGGGGGGAGGTGGTGATGGCGGGGGTGTGTTGATTTGGGGGAGGGTGGATGATGGCGGAGGGAGGGGTGTGTTGGATTTGGGGGAGGGGGATGATGGCGGAGGGGGGTGTGTTGGGATTTGGGGAGGGTGATGATGGCGGAGGGGAGGGTGTGTTGGGATTTGGGGGAGGGTGATGATGGCGGAGGGGAGGGGTGTGTTGGGATTTGGGTGGAGGGTGGATGATGGCGGAGGGGAGGGTGTGTTGGGATTTGGGGGGAGGGTGGATGATGGCGGAGGGGAGGGGTGTGTGTGTTGGATTTGGGGGGAGGGTGGATGATGGCGGAGGGGAGGGGTGTGTTGGGATTTGGGGGGAGGGTGGATGATGGCGGAGGGAGGGGTGTGGTGAGATTTGGGGGGAGGGCGGATGATGAGGGTGATGGCGGAGGGAGGGTGTGGTGAGATTTGGGGGGAGGGTGGATGATGGCGGAGGGGAGGGGTGTGGTGAGATTTGGGGGGAGGGTGGATGATGGCGGAGGGTGTGTGGTTGGATTTGGGGGGAGGGTGGATGATGGCGGAGGGGAGGGGGTGTGGTTGGGATTTGGGAGGTGGAGAGGGGAGGTGTGTGCGTGGATTGGGGAGGGTGGATGATGAGTGTGGGATTTGGGGGAGGAGTGGGATGGATGGGGGAGGCGGAGGGGAGGGGTGTGTTGGGATTTGGGGGAGGGTGGATGATGGCGAGGAGGGAGGGGTGTGTTGGGATTTGGGTGGGGAGGGTGGATGATGGCGGAGGGGAGGGGTGTGTTGGGATTTGGTGGGGAGGGGGATGATGGCGGAGGGGAGGGGTGTGTTGGGATTTGGGGGGAGGGTGGATGATGGCGGAGGGGAGGGGTGTGTTGGGATTTGGGGGGAGGGTGGATGATGGCGGAGGGGAGGGTGTGGTGAGATTTGGGGGAGGGGGATGATGGCGGAGGGAGGGGTGTGGTGAGATTTGGATGGGGGGAGGGCGGATGAGTGGCGGAGGGAGGGGTGTGGTGGGATTTGGGGGGAGGGCGGATGATGGCGGAGGGAGGGGTGTGGTGGGATTTGGGGGGAGGGTGGTGATTGATGGCGGATGGCGGAGGGAGGGGTGTGGTGGGATTTGGGGGGAGGGTGGATGATGGCGGAGGGGTGTGGTGGGATTTGGGGGGGTGGAGTGGGATGATTGGGGCGGTAGATGGGAGGGGTGTGGGTGGATGTTGCTGTGTTGATGCCTGTGGTGGGCTTTTGGGGTGTACGATACTGGGAATATTAACACACACATACATTCTTCTCACCTGTCCTCTCTCCTCATTTCATGTGGCCCACAGGCATCTTAGACCCCTTGGCGATTGTGGCCCTGTCCAGGCCCCGCCAACATCCGCACTTGGCTTCACTTAAATGTGCGTCTAAGGATGCACATTCAACTGAAGGAAAGCTACAATTGCCAACAGGTCTACAGTGCCTGAGGGCCGCACAAAGCTTCCTCAGGGGTCACATGTTAGATGATCCCCAGCGACCTCTCACTGAAGTGTGACATGGCTGAGCTCCCCTGCACCACGGAGCAAATCAGCACAACAGCGACATCTAGAACTTTCCATGTGACGTTTCCCTCCTTTCGTGACTTTTTCTCCTTCCCTCTGTGAATTCCACTGTGTATGTGGCGTGCGGAGCCATGTGTACTGTGTGTAGTCATGCTCCATACTTGTGATGGGAGTCTCCAGTAATTGTATTATTCCACAGGATCTTTCTGATGTTCCATCGTCATCTTCCCCCCTTCAGGTCTCTACAATATCGGATCCTCTCACATCTTCTATAGAAGAGAATTCTCCTGATTGACCATCAAGGATGGATCTGGACAGGGACAAGATGGCGGAGAGGATCTTACCCCTCACCCTAGAGATCCTCTTCCTTGTTACTGGAGAGGTGAGAGATGACAATGACACATGACATCATTCTTATCTATGGACAGAATAACGGACAGGACTGGAGAGGTGAGGACTCTGGAAATGTCTGGAGGGAGATTTATTAATGTGTCTCTCCATAACCAGGATTACACAGTGGTGAAGAAGAGCTGGAGTGATCTGTGCTGTCAGGACCCTGTACAGTGTGAGGGAAGACCCCTGAGCCCAATCACGGGGCCTCCACCTCACCCCCTGATACACGAGGACATCAATGAGCAGAAGATCCTAGAGCTCACCTACAAGATGATGGAGCTGCTGACTGGAGAGGTGACACTGCTGGGAATGCTGCTGGGACATTATACAGTAACGCTATGAAGGGATCGGGGAAAGATGATGACAATGGTATCATTATATGTGTCAGGTTCCTATAAGGTGTCAGGACGTCTCCGTCTATTTCTCCATGGAGGAGTGGGAGTATTTAGAAGGACACAGAGATCTGTACAAGGACATAGTCATGATGGAGGTTCCCCTCACATCACCAGGTAATAGGACTAAATACACACGGCCTATAATGATCTGTATGTAAAGAATGGATTCAGTCCTGTATGTGTCTCCTCCAGGTCTATCCAGTAAGAGGACAACACCAGAGAGATATCCCCGTCCTCTTCTCCCACAGGACTGTAATCCAGAAGATCCCGATGTTCCTCCGGATGATCAGGTAGATGGAGAGAAGGTGTGATGAGATCTCCCTATGATGTGTAGACGGCTGTGAAGATCTTGTCTCAGTCTTGTTTTCTCCCCCATATTAGATGTGTTATATTGTGTAATGAGATGGGTGGAGATGGCAGATTACAGCTGATCACAGATGGGACTTCTCCATCTGTCTGTGACTTTTACAGTCTTTGTTTCAGGGTGAAGATCTGCCCCATATTAATCCTCCAGAGACCTATGTGAGGGGTGATGAGCGGAGGACAGAGGAGATCCCTACAAATCACCGCCCAGGTGAGTAGTGACCTCTACAGTCACTTATTCTCCGCTTGGTACAATGATGTGTTGGATTTTGTATCTTCTATGTAACCCGTTCCCTGTTCTGTGCTCTGACCTCACAAGCTGCTCTGCACTTCTCAGCAGTCTATTAAGCAGTTGGGGGGTCTCAGGCCCTGGACATCAATCCACCAGCAGACAATTACACAGGAACCTCCATAATAGAAGGGGCAGAGGGGCTGATTACAGGTTGTGTTGTCTCCTCTGTATTGCAGAGATTTGGGCTATTGAATTGTAGGAGCCAAATATGCAAATATCCCCTCATCCAAAGGGACATTAACAGAGATTCCTCGGTGGGTGGAGGGGACATTACCAGAGATCCCTCGGTGGGGGCGTTACCAGAGATTCCTCGGTGGGGGCGTTGGCAGAGATTCCTCGGTGGGGGGAGGGGGGCGTTACCAGAGGTTCCTCAAGGGGGGGTTACTTTTTCTGCTCTATGACACTGTCCAATCATAGGAAGGTGGAATCAGAGAGGGGGAAGATAGACAGAAGCCCCCAGAGAATGTCAGAACAGACATTTGTATCTCTCCCCTGTGAGAACTCTTCCTCCTCGCTCCTCCTGTCATTACAGAGCTGGAGAGGAGGAGAGCTGCAGTGTGGAGCCTGGAGCAGTGAAGATCATGGTGTGAGTAGCATTGTCACATACAGCGCTCTGGACCTACTGCAGATATCAATACCATCAATCTCTTTATTCCCCCATACCTGGAGCAGCTCCAGAGCAATATATGTGACACACACTGCTCCACAATCATCTTTACACCTCTGGCAGGACGCGCTGGTGGATTTGATATATTTTTCCTTGGTGTAAGGTTATTTTCTTCCCTTCAAGCAGCAGAACAAAATCTGAGATTACTTACCAGTAATCGTATTTTACAGAGTCCATGACAGCATCCACAGAGAGGGGATCCGCCCATAGGGGCAGGAAACCTATAGATAGAGGGGCGGCTCCCCCTCGCCTCAGTTGGTTACAGAGAATTTGGAGGAACGGCCATAACCATATAAATACACGAACATATTGATTAGTATATCAGAATACCATCACCATAAGCATGAAGATCACACAAACACCCTTTCTGAAGTACAGAAATCGGTGAATAAGCATAATACTAATGATAATATTATTGATAATAGTTACGGGTGGGAAGTGAGTGGGTGCTGTCGTGGACTCCATAAAATATGATTACCGGTAAGTACCTTATATACTTGAGTATAAGCCGAGTTTTTCAGCACAAAAATTGTGCTGAAAAATGCCCCCCTCGGCTTATACTCGAGTCAGTACATGGCTGAGTGTGGGGGGGCGGTGTCCGGGGGCTGGAGGAGGCAGGGGGGAGGCTGTACAGTGAGCAACCGGTCACGTGGGGCCGCTCATTAGTGCAATGCAATATGCACTGCATCCCCCTGTCCATCAGCGGCAGGGGGAGCGGTGCATATTACATTGCACTGTGTGTGCGCCCCCACCCACAGGTTACTGCCCCCCATGCTGCCGCACACCTTAAAATAACAAAGCATTTATTCTCACCCTCCTCGCTCTGTCACAGCTGCGTCCTCAGGTCCCTGCTTCTTCCTGCTTTCGCCGACTTCTTGTGACCGGCGACAGCAGATGACGTCATCTGCTGGCGCCGGTCACAAGAAGCCGGCGAAAGCAGGAAGAAGCAGGGACCGGAGGACGCAGCTGTGACAGAGCGACGGAGGGTGAGAATAAATGCTTTGTTATTTTAAGGTGTGCGGCAGCATGGGGGGCAGTAACCTGTGAGGGGGGCCTGTATACCACTGCTAAGGGGCCTGTATACCACTGCTAAGGGGCCTGATATGAGGGAGGGGGCTGTATACCACTGCTGAGGTGCCTGTATAATACCACTGCTGAGGGGCCTGTATACCATTGCTGAGGGGCGCTATATACCAGTGACGGGGGGCTATATAATAGGATGGAGGTCTGCTGCATTTCATACCCTAGGCTTATACGCGAGTCAATAACTTTTCCCAGCTTTTGGGGGGCAAAAGTAGGGGGGTCGGCTTATACACGAGTATATACGGTAAACTTGGATTTTCCTATCGCCACGACAGCACCCACTGAGAGCCTTACAGAGACCATTAATTATACTAGCCCAGTGCATACTGGGCTATTATGATTAATGGTTAATTAAAAGTCCTAGGGGGTCAAAGCACGGTAAGCCCCCAAAAGCTTTCTAGCAGCAGCAACCAAATAAAATTTGGTTAAACCTTTGTAGACTAGCTCCAGTGTTGATAAATTATAGACTTACAGAGACCGTCACCTGGGAGGGACCACAGTATTGAGAACTGACCTCCTGAAATCAAGGTCAGAGGAAGAAGACCAATCAAGGTGACTGTGTCTGAAAAAGGTGCAAGGTAAAGCCCAAGTAGCCGCCTTACAAATTAACACTATAGGGACATCAGCTCTTTCAGCCCAAGAAGAGGACAAGGCCCTTGTGGAGTGGGCTTTTGTGCCATCTGGAGGATTCTCACCTTTGGCTGAGCAAATTGTGTCACGTATCCATCGAGATGGTGCTCTTTGTGGTGCCAGACCCTTTCTGTGACCCTGAAAGGAGACAAACGGAGCCCTACTCTTCCTCAAGGACTGAGTTGTAGCTATGTAGTCTAACACTGTCCTGACATCTAACGTATGGAACCTGTGTTCCTCTGGAGTAGACAGATTATCTCAAAAGGAAGGCAGAAATATCTCCTGGCTCCAATGGAATTTTTTTTGATCAGATATTTTTATTAACCAATCAGTCAAAACATTACAACACATATCAACATTTCAATATTTTGTACAGGTATATGATACACTATTAATAATCCCCTTCCCTCCCCCCATCCTCTATACTTCTAGACAGCTCCATCTACCATTAGCTTTCAGGAGAAAGACAAACACCATAAAGTCTCCTTGTGCTTCCCGCGCCCAAATGTCCCACTTTCCATTCAGTCAATAAGAAAAATAGACAATGAGAAGGAAAAAGAAAGATCAAGAGACCGGCGACAGACAGCTCATGGACAACATTTCTGGTTTTCCCTTTCCCCATTAATTACTCTGCCCTCAGCCATGGATCCCACAATTTCTCAAACATCTTAGTAGCCCCTTGTCTTCTATACAGTGTTGGCGAAAAGTATTGACACCCCTGCAATTCTGTCAGATAATACCTGCAATTTTTCCTGAAAACTATTCAACACAATTCTTTGGTATTATTATCTTCATTTAATTTGTCTTCAATGAAAAAAAACACAAAAAGAATTGTCCTAAAGCCAAATTGGATCTAATTCCACACCAAACTTAAAAAAGGGGGTGGGCAAAAGTATTGTCACTGTTAGAAAAATCATGTGATGCTTCTCGAATTTGTGTAATTAACAGCACCTGTAACTTACCTGTGGCACCTAACAGGTGTTGGCAATAACTGAATCACACTTGCAGCCAGTTGACATGGATTAAAGTTGACTCAACCTCTGTCCTGTGTCCTTGTGTGTACCACATTGAGCATGGAGAAAAGAAAGGTTTCTCAAGTCCTCAGACAGTTCTTTGGTCTTCTAATTGTGAGGAAGCATGAGCAATCTCAAGGCTACAAGTCCATCTCCAAAGACCTGAATGTTCCTATGTCTACCGAGCGCAGTGTCATCAAGACGTTTAAAGCCCATGGCACTGTGGCTAACCTCCCTAGATGTGGACAGAAAAGAAAAATTGACGAGAGATTTCAACGCAAGATTTGTGCGGATGGTGGATAAAGAACCTCGACTAACATCCACACAAGTTCAAGCTGCCCTGCAGTCCGAGGGTACAACAGTGTCAACCCGTACTATCCGCGACGTCTGAATGAAAAGGGACTGTATGGTAGGAGACCCAGGAAGACCCCACTTCTTACCCCGAGACATAAAAAAGCCAGGCTGGAGTTTGCCAAAACCTACCTGAAAAAGCCTAAAACGTTTTGGAAGAATGTTCTCTCTTTTTGGGGAAAGGCATCAACATAGAGTTTACAGGAGAAAAAAAGAGGCATTCAAAGAAAAGAACATGGTCCCTACAGTCAAACATGGCGGAGGTTCCCTGATGTTTTGGGGTTGCTTTGCTGCCTCTGGCACTGGACTGCTTGACCGTGTGCATGGTATTATGAAGTCTGAAGACTACCAACACATTTGTAGCATAATGTAGGGACCCAGTGTGAGAAAGCTGGGTCTCCCTCAGAGGTCATGGGTCTTCCAGCTGGACAATGACCCAAAACACACTTCAAAAAGCACTAGAAAATGGTTTGAGAGAAAGCACTGGAGACTTCTAAGGTGGCAGCAATGAGTCCAGACCTGAATCCCATAGAACACCTGTGGAGAGATCTAACAATGGCAGATAGAGCTGAGACAGCCTACCTGGCTCACTCAGTGATAGTTTTGGTCCGTACTCCAGTATAAGTTCCCATGTGTCATTGTCCATTATCCCAATTTCCTCTTCCCATTTACTTCTTGCTCTTATAGGATGTTGTAACAGCCAGGTATGTAACAGGTCTTTATAAACCGTCAATATGACTTCCCGCGTGCCTCCATCCATACAGACAAAACTCACAACTATATCCTTTTGCACTCTCAACTCTCTTGTTCTAATCTGGCATCTAAAGTCATGTCGCACTCTAAGATATAAATATCTGTCTGTTACCGGAATCTGGTACTCCCGTCTCAACGCCGCAAAGGACTTCAATACCCCATTCTCGACAAGCTGCCCCACACATTCAATCCCAGCATGCATCCAACCCTTTTGCTCCCCCAATTTATAGAACTCAATCAAGTTTTTATTCATCCAGATGGGCGTGTATTCCGTCACTCTGCTAAGGCCTCTTAGCTTCTTTAGCCTGGCCCACACCTTCTGCACCAGACAGAGTGGGGAGTCCCCCACCCAGCCAGCCCACGTCTCCAGCCTCTAGGCCTTGTATCAATGGGAATTTGTCGGTCAGGTATTCCAATATATGTTTCACCTTGGTACTGACCTCCCTGAAGGCCCATCCCCGCAGGTGCTGGCCCTGTGATGCTAAGAAATATACCCAAGGGTTCGGTAAAGCGATCCCACTCTCCGCCTTCGGCTGTTGTAAAATTTCCAATTTAATTCTGGGATGACCGCCCCCTCCCCAAACCAAATCTCTACACAGTGAATTAAGTTTCTGAAAAAATGCCTCAGGGAGCCACACAGGTGAATTATGGAGCAAATATAGGAGCTTGGGCATAAGAATCATTTTGGTCAAGTTCGCCCTGCCCACCACCGACAGACGCAATCTACACCACGCCCTGGCCTTCTCCTTCAGTTTGTCAAACAACGGGTCCACATTCAACTTAACAAAATCTGTAACTGGCAAGGCAATGTGCAATCCCAAATACTTAAACTGCTTAACCACCTTTAGCCTAGTACATCCAAATGGCCCCAGCTCATCCAGATTCACATAGTCAATCAACATTAGATTGGACTTATCCCAATTGATTCGTAACCCAGACATATCTCCTAACCTGTCAATCAAGGTAACTGCCCGATACAAGGAATCCAAAGGATCCTGCAGAAAAAGGAGGATATCATCCGCATAGAGTGCAGTCTTTTCCTCTATGGGACCGAATTTGAACCCATTCACCTCCTTCGCTCTCCCAATGTGCACTGCCAGTGGCTCTATAGCAAGTGCAAACAACAAGGGAGAAAGGGGGCATCCCTGACGGGTTCCCTAGTAAGAGCAAACAATCCTGACCTTCCTCCATTCACCCTCACACGAGCCACTGGAGAGGAGTACAGCAGCCAATCCAGTTAATGAACGCTTGTCCAAATCCCAGTCTCTCCAACACCAGCCACAAATAGTCCCACTCCACGCTGTCGAATGCCTTCTGGGCGTCTAATGACACCACAGCCCTACATCCAGCATTGTCCTTGGTACCGTATATACTCGCGTATAAGCCGAGTTTTTCAGCCCAAAAATTGGGCTGAAAAGTCCCCCCCTCGGCTTATACGCGAGTCATACGGCCCCCCTCAAAGTTTGGCGCCCCCACCTCAGTTTCTGGGCCCCCCCGCATGCAGCGCTGCACATATACATTACGTGTCTAGCAGCTGTTACCCTCCGGTGGCAGATCCCGGCTCCGGGCTCCATCTTCCTCTCTGTCTTCCTGGTTGTCATGTGACCGGCGCGATGACGTCATCGCGCCGGTCACAAAGCAGGAAGACAGCGAGGAAGATGGAGCCCGGAGACGGGAGCCGCGATCTGCCACCGGAGGGTAACAGCTGCTAGACACGTAATGTATATGTGCAGCGCTGCATGCGGGGGGCCCAGAAACTGAGGTGGGGGCGCCAAATTATGAGGGGGGCCCTGCTGGGGCCCTGTATACTACCACTGGGCTATATACTACCACTGGGCTATATATACCACTGGGGCTGTATATATACTACCACTGGGGCTATATACTACTACTGGGGCTATATACTACCACTGGGGCTATATACTACCACTGGGGCTATATACTACCACTGGGGCTGTATATATACTACCACTGGGGCTATATACTACCACTGGGGCTGTATACTACTACTGGGGCTATATACTACCATTGGGGCTATATACTACCACTGGGGCTGTATGTATACTACCACTGGGGCTATATACTACCACTGGGGCTATATACTACCACTGGGGCTATATACTACCACTGGGGCTGTATACTATTACTGGGGCTATATACTACCATTGGGGCTATATACTACCACTGGGGCTGTATGTATACTACCACTGGGGCTATATACTACCACTGGGGCTGTATACTACTACTGGGGCTATATACTACCACTGGGGCTATATACTACCACTGGGGCTATATACTACCACTGGGGCTGTATATATACTACCACTGGGGCTATATACTACCACTGGGGCTGTATACTACTACTGGGGCTGTATACTACTACTGGGGCTATATACTACCATTGGGGCTATATACTACCACTGGGCTATATACTACCACTGGGGCTATATACTACCACTGGGGCTATATACTACCACTGGGGCTGTATACTACTACTGGGGCTATATACTACCATTGGGGCTATATACTACCACTGGGACTGTATGTATACTACCACTGGGGCTATATACTACCACTGGGGCTGTATACTACTACTGGGGCTATATACTACCACTGGGGCTATATACTACCACTGGGGCTGTATGTATACTACCACTGGGGCTATATACTACCACTGGGGCTGTATACTACCACTGGGGCTATATACTACCACTGGGGCTGTATACTACCACTGGGGCTGTATATATACTACCACTGGGGCTATATACTACCACTGGGGCTGTATACTACTACTGGGGCTATATACTACCACTGGGGCTATATACTACCACTGGGGCTATATACTACCACTGGGGCTGTATATATACTACCACTGGGGCTATATACTACCACTGGGGCTGTATATACTACTGGGGCTGCGTGTATACTACCACTGGGGCTGCTGCTGTATACTACCACTGGGGCTGCTGCTGTATACTACCACTGGGGCTGCTGTATATACCTCTGGGGCTGCTGTATACTACCACTGGGGCTGCTGCTGTATATACCACTGGGGCTGCTGCTGTAACACTGCTGGGGCCTGTATATACCACTGGGGAGGCTGCTGTATACCACACTGCTGGGGGCTGTATACCTGTGCTGGGGTCCACCCTCGGCTTATACACGAGTCAATAAATTTTCCCAGGTTTTGGGGGCAAAAGTAGGGGGGTCGGCTTATACACGGGTCGGCTTATACACGAGTATATACGGTAATTGCATATTTAAATACAATCTTCTCAGATTAATAGCAGTCCATCTGCCCGGCATAAACCCAGACTGATCTGGATGAATCACATTCGTAACCACTCCCGAGAGTCTATTCGCCAAAACTTTAGCTAGCCGTTGTGCATCCACAGACAGCAATGAAATGGGGCTATACGAGTCGGCTTTCGTTATATCCTTATCCTCTTTAGATATCACTACAGTTGTACCCTCTCTCATGGATTCCAGCAATCTGCCCTCCTCAAACGCCTCCTGAAATACCCGACACAATCTGGGCAACAAAACTTCCTTCAGTTGTTTATATACCTCTACAGGTAGTCCATCCCCACCACGAGCTTTGTTATTCGGCATAGCTGCCAATGCCTCTTCCAACTCTTCTACCGATAGGATCTCTTTGGAAAAGCCTCTATTTTCCATCCCTACACTCATTTCAATTTCTGTCAAGTACCTCCTGATCTCCAATGGAATTTAGAGGAAACCTTTGGTAGATATTGTCTGAATGTGCCCTCAAATGATGAGACAACCGGTCATCTCAACTTTGCGTTTGTTGGGGTTGAAGCCTTCCCACTTCAGGCTCAACTACTACTGCCATATCCCCAGAGGATGGTTACTTCTGAGCAGCGCATTTTCAATTACCGGCTATCTCAAGCTCGCCGTGTGATTGAAAATGCGTTCGGGATCATGGCCAATAGATTCCACGTGTTTCAAACGCCTTTGCATATGAAACTGGAATCTATCGATGTGGTAGTGCTGGCCTGCTTTGTGCTGCATAACTTCCTGCGTCATAGGGATCAGTCATCATACACGCCGGCAAGTTATGTGGATTCTGTGGACCCCACAACAGGGGAACTCCGTCCTGGGGATTGGCATGCCGCCGACCATGGTGTGGCGCCACTCCAGCCGCTGAGCTAGGGTCTGAGTCAGTAGGATGCCAGGAGCTGCAGAGACGCATACTGCTCCTACTTTAATGGCCCTGGGGCAGTGGCCTGGCAGCACCAGCAGGTGTAGGGTGGCTGGTGTTGTGAGGCAGCAACATGAGGAGGGTGGAGTCACCAGGGTGGCTGCACCAAAACGATTATGGTTGTGTTTTGTTTATTTTGGGTGTTTAAACATTAGTTAATTTTGTTTTGTTTTTTTGTTGTTCTGTACTCTGAAATGTTTGGGTATGGCCATTATTTATCATCATTTTGTTCTTATTTGTGTGATGTTGACACTTCTGTTTGAAATGCTTTCTGTGTGTTGTTAGCATTCCTTTTTTTTGTGCACAAAAAGTCAAACTAAAACCAAAAACGCAAAAAATACCTGTGTCTGTTGTTACTTTTGCATACAGGGCAGTTGCACATAGCTTTATGCTGTACACAGAGGTATGTGATCCATAAATGGTATAGATGGGTCCGTGCAGCATTGTCTGCTAATGTCCAGTACACAGGTCCAGCCCTTTGACCCACACTGTTTGCCGTGACAGTGTCTACATGTCCATTATGATGTGTTTGGCCACATGGGAACGTGTCCACACACGGAGAATGCAATGGTGTTTGTGGGGATGTAGGTACACTTCAGTACACACACATACAAACTTGTGCACACACATAGTTGAGCCATGGCAGCTCTGCTATGGCGTGGACCAATGCAGGCACATATGTCCATAGTGTTATTTGTATCTTACCGCCGTCACCTACAAACGCACACCTAGCCATTCTTGGAGTAATCCACTGTACTTGCACAAGACCGCTTCTGTATGACACTTTGGCGCCTCGAAAGTGTGTTGCAGGAGCCACAATTGAGGACACGAGCGTGTATTTGTGACACTCCGATAGACAATGGCGTCATGTATTGGCCAGCCTTCCAAAGCAGACTGACCAATCGTAATGCTGTTGCATTGCCCAATGAGCGTCTATGGGGCGCGGTGTAAACCACTCTGGCACACCTATCTCCTCGCCACGCTGAACATGTATGCCCACATTGCCTTTGAGATTTCGGCGTGGGAAGAGGCGAGGGAATGAGGCAAGATTGGTTTCGCTGTAGGTGAGGCGATTTCCGGAGCGACAAATCGCCTTACCTTCAGGGTGATATTGCGGCATGTGATGCTGCCATCGGCGATCTGAGGCGGGCACGAAAAATGTGAGCGCGCACGTTATATCGCCAGGCGATATTGCTGTGTGTGACGGTACCCACAAGAAGCTCAAAATTGACTGCATGAGGCAATTCCTTTATACCCCGAGTTAGAAATGCTGCCCATGGGGTTACGGCTTTGCCTCCAACCAAGTTAGCCTTAAAATTATTAGGTCAGATTTGATGTCGTCTATGAAGGAGGATCAGATGGAGGCGATTCTATTTTCTCCTTCGCCTCATTGGGGGACACAGACCGTGGGTGTTATGCTGCTGTCCACTTGGAGGCGACACTAGGCATAATCTGCAAAAGATTAACAGTGGCTCCTCTGCAGTATACACCCCTGGAGCAGGCACTGCCTTAAAAAGGACCTGTCGCCAAACCAGGCATGGTGATCTAATTACAGCACTGGATGCAGCATGTCTGCAGCATCCAGGCAAGGGGTCACCCAGCACTTGAGCAGCCCTGTACCCCGAGATAATACACTTAGAAAACTTACATGCTGCAGCCATTAAGGAGGTGGCTAGGGGCAGGAGCCAAAGGGCAGATTCACACCCCCTGCATGTTTAATCTGCCCACCGCTGCCAATAATTTTCTCCCTCTTCAGCAGCATTTAAACAGAGGTTTGCTTTTTTTTTCAGAACTTGCCGTTTGGCCCCGCCCCGCTTCTCCAACAGCCATTACTAACCTTTTGATAAGAGGTATCGGCATCCGCTATGCAGGGGTACAGCGAGCACAGCACTCGCTATGGGGCACACGCACAGCGACTCTGGAGGGTACAATGCGCACAGCTTAGCTGTGCGGCAGTCTCCCAACGGAAACGGCAGGACAACCAGCAGTGAATTAGCCTTCTCCAGCTTGTCCCCCCTCGGGACACCGTGTAAAGAGCAATATCATATTACGAGGAGCAGTGTAACTTCCTCTACAGTAGTAATCGGCGCACGAGCCACTGCACGTATTGTTTTTTCCTAACACCATGCCAGATGCAGGTACCTGTTGGTACACCTATCCAACCTTATGGCTTTACCCTAGGGGGAGCTGGGTTGAAGTGAGACACCGACATGCCTTTTCCTCGGTCCCCCAACGTTGGCGGAGCCCAGTTAAGATTCAAACGTCTCGAAATATTCATAAAATATACCCCTTCCCGGGCCTCCACACAGCTGGGACGATTAGGCTGTGGTGGTATTACTACGAGTTTAACCGGCAGGTTCCTTCCTAGGCCCCCCACTGTTGGAGAGCCCAGGTCAAGTTGATGTAACCTACCTGACCACTGTAAGGCGTCCCAGAACTGCTCGCCAATCCTTTCCAGACCCCACAGCTGGAGGTCTGGTTGGCAGTGATGACATCCAAGTCTCACAAGACGCAGGCTGAAACACCGTGATCCGCAGCCGCACGGGTCATTCAGCTACGGGTCTCTAGAACCTACGACCTATACCATATTCCCTCCTCAGCTCCCCACTGTTGGGGGCGCTGGGTCGTAGTCGAGATTGCCATAGGCCATCCTCCTTCCTCGATTCCCCATTGTTGGGACTCGGGTTGAGGTTGCGCCTGCACAAGGCCTACCCGTCCTCCCTCCCCAGACTACAAAAAACGAAACTCTGGGTCGCAGAACTTGGAACACGAGCCCAGCTGCCAATCTCCTCACTGCACATATCTTAGGTACTTGGGTTGAGATAACACGTGCAAGCGCTCTGCACAGCCCGCTCCGAAGCAGGACCTCGCAGACCCCCGACTTCATTAACGGAATGGATGGGCCTCCGGACCCCTGTATAGCTGTGGTCCGAACCTTCTTCCACGCAGTCTGTCCCTTCTCGACTCAGGAGTCAAAAGAGAATACCGTGAAACCTAAAGCACATAAATACAAAGTTTGTTCCCAGCCTGAAGTTGGCAATGTCTATACTGCATTCCAGCAGTCTCACTTATCTGGACGACTTAGTCATCAATGCATGACTTTCAGGGACTGCAAACAGTATCACTTTCACTGTGCACCTTTAAGAAGACTCGGTTGGCATTTCAACCTCCACAAGTCTACCGCACTTCCAAGGCACATGCTGCAGCACAGCACACTCCAGGAGTCCCAGCTTCGCTGCGTACTCCTGATTGCCACATGCTGCAGCATCACATATGGAGTCAACCATATTGGACACACAGCATCGGATGAAAACAGCGGCCTTTAGCTGCAACACATCCAAATCCTTCACAACCGCCATGAGTGTCCTAGACAGGATAGTTCACATAAATACAATAGTACAGCAGTCTCAGGTAGCGCCAAAGGAATACTGGACAAATTAATGGATAAAAAAACGACCTTTATTCTTCCTCCACTACCACTGCCACAACGTGGTTTGACGGTCTTAGCCGTCTTCATCAGGTGAGGTAACGGAGAATGTTACAATGACAGCTTTCTAAAAGGGGCGGTGTTTTACATAATTTAGACCACATGTTGCAATCGATTTCATTTCATTGCAAAACTCTATATAATGCGTTCTTTACCAATTAGCCTCATATGTGAGTGTACTGGCACTTTTATTTATACAAAGCCCTGTGTGTCTACAGATGCGCCATTTTTTCCTTTTGCTAGACAGGATAGTGGCAGCATACGACGCAGTTCCATTGGCTCTGCTACATCTCCGGCCTTTTCAATTATCCATGCTCCGGCATGGTATGAGAACAGGATGTGGTGTGATGTACCCACATGACAATGCACATGGCAGTAGTCTCATCCAAACTCGAAGATGTCCCTCAATCTATGAAGATTCGGGCAGTATTTCTAGTACTGAACTCATTCAGTCACCTTCTGGCAGTCTGACATGTCCGTATCCTGTCAAACAATGCCACAGACATGGCATACGTCAACCACGAGGGTGGAACCTGCAGTCTCCAAGCGATGACAGACTTTTGCCGAATCCTTCAACACGGTACTGTCGGCTGTTCTCATACCAGGTGTACACATCTAGGAAGCGGTTTTCCTAACCCAACAAGGGATGGACTCAGGGAAACGGTCCCTTCATCCAGATGTCCTCCGTCAAGGCTGCCAGCGCCAGGAAACCACAGACATGGACCTGACGGAGTCACGCTTCAATACCAAGGTTCCAACCTTCCTGGCCAGGTCCCAGGATCCACAGTCAATAGGACAGACGCACTAGTCCAAGACTGGATCTGTATCCGTCTCCCCTACATTTTTCCCCACTACCAGGATAGTGCGGAATATCAAACAAGAATGTCACTGGATCATACTTGTGGTCTCAGACTGGCCCAGATGCGCTTGGTACGCAGTTTTCGTCCAATTCATAGCAGCAGTACCAGGAAGACTAATGGACAGTCCAGCCCTGCTCTCTCGTGGCCAGTTCTCCCTCAATTCCTCAACTCTGAAATTAATGGTGTAGACCTTGAGACCTGGAGCTTAACCCAAGGGATTTTTCCCAGGATAGTGTAGTGACCATAGTCACAGCAAGGAAGCCAGCCTTTCAACAATATACCATCACACATGTGTAATCGTTTTGTTTTTTGCTCGGGACACCTCTACAGGTCATTCCCCTTGGCCCTATCTCATACCAAGAACTCTCCATTTGTTCCATTCAGACCTAGACTCAGGTCTGTCCTTGGGGTCTCTCACACAGCAGGTTTCAGGTGTTTCACCTTCTTACACATGTCTTGCCACCAGACGTCTAGGAAATCCTTCGTTCAAAAGGTCTGCCATTTAAAGGGATCCTGTCACCTCCAAAACGCCTCATAAGCTAGCAAAACATGTCCCTGCAGCATCCTATCACTAATCTCACACTTCTTTTGTCTCCTAAAAGCATCCTGTGAAAGTGCATAAAAACGTTTTAATACTTACTCATTAGTGATTACAATTAGCAGGGGCTATATTCTTTAGTCACCAGGGCATGTTATTTTGCAGCCTCGAGGATCCACCCTCTCTCTGTCTGTGCTGCTGTGATGTGCAGCTGAAGGCAGGACTAATGATTTGCATTCTGTGAGTGATAGAGAGGGGAGGAGGGTAAAGCCTGCACAAGCAGAGCACACAGACAGAGAGAGGGTGGATCCTGGAGCCTGCAAAACAGCCCGCCCTGGTGACTAAAGAATATAGCCCCTGCTAATTATAATCACTAATGAGTAAGTATTAAAACGTTTTTATGCACTTTCACAGGATGCTTTTAGGAGACAAAAGGAGTGTGAGATTAGTGATAGGATGCTGCAGGGACATGTTTTGCTAGCTTAGAAGGCGTTCTGGAGGTGACAGGATCCCTTTAAGGTCTCCACACAACAGGACTACACGTGGGGATTTGAACTCATCCTCACGGTCCTACAAAAACCACCTTTTGAGACTCTAGGGGATATTACCCTTAGCATTCTCATCCAAACAGTGGTATGTTTCGGTAGCAATTCCTTTTTCTCTGCAGAGGTATCGGTACTTGCAACGCTCTCATGTAAACCATCCTTTTTCTAAAGGTGGTATACTCTTTCCACCTAAATGAAAACATCTCTCTGACATTGCTGCGCCCGACTTCAGTCCATCCGGTTGTGAAGGACTTGCATATGTAGGACCTTGTTAAGGCTATACGCATCTCGGTATCAAGGACAGCGCCCTTCGAGGAGGTCGGATTCTCTTTCCTCCTTCTTCCAGAGGGCAGACGTAAAGACACGTCCGCCTCTAAGGTTTTCTCTAAATAGGTGGATTCGTCTAACCACCCAAGACGCTTATACCATCGAAAACTCATTCCTTCCGGCAGCATCACGGCACATTCTACTACGGCCGTGAGGGCCTCCTAGGCAGTTCGGCACCAGGTGTCAGCGCAACAAGCGTGTAGGCAGCTAAACGGTCAGCCTACGCACATACTCAAGCCATTACAGTGCTTGCACTCAGTCCTCGGCTAACGCAGGACTGGGTAGATGGGCCCTCCAGGTGGCAGCAGGCCGTTTGTTGGTGCATAGTTCTTCACTGACCATGCTCAGTGTTGCTAGTTCCATTGCTTTTTCCCACCCAGGGACTGCTTTGGGACGTCCCACGGGCTGTGTCCCCCAATGAGGTGAAGGAGAAAAGGAGATTTTTGTGTACTCGCCGTAAAATCCTTTTCTCTTAGCCTCTAATTGGGGGACACAGCACCCACCCTATTGCCCTGCTGGTTTTTTTCTACAGTTCTCATAGCTTCTCAGCTGTTATAGGGTTAACGTGGTTACACATGTTTGTCTACTATCACTCTGTTACCAGTTGACTGTTTACCCTTGTGCCTGTTTGATTACAGGCCTTGTAGTACTGTAAGCCTGTGTAGTTACAGGCCTTGTTATACGATTATTGCTTTGTTAACTCTTCACTGTTGCACATGTGCCTGCTTAGTTACAGGCCTTGCTGTACTGTTACTAATCTGTTAACTCTTACCTGTTACACATGTGCCTGTTTGGTTTCAGGCCTTGTTACATGTTATTACCTTGTTAGATAAATCTGTTTACACAGGTTGCCTGCGTGGTTACAGGCCCTGTTTTACTGTTCTTATCTGTAAACTCTCCTACTGCTTTAGCACAAAACTGGTTAAGGCAGTGCCTGCTCCAGGGGTGTATACTGCAGAGGAGGAGCTACTGTTAATCTTTTGCAGATTATACATAGTGTCGCCTCCTACAGGACAGCAGCATAACACCCACGGTCTATGTTCCCCAATTAGAGGCTATAAGAGAAAAGGTTTTACGGTGAGTACACACAAATCTCCTTTTTTAGAATAAATTCATAGACTGCCCAAATGTTATTCAGTATGTTTTTGTTGTTAACTGTTTTTTGCCAATTACTGCAGTGTATGGCATATTTACAATTTATTAAAGTTTTTTGTGTTCTAAAGTTGTATTGCAATAAGTATATTTTATGTTCTATCAGAATATCTTGATTAAATATCTAATGTTCACATTATACTACAATAAATTTATCACTTATATATAAGCAATATATGTGGGAGACAGTGTAAGGGAAATTGAGGAGTCGAAGGTTTGGCTTACCGACTCCACAGCCCTGGTGAACAGTCATTCTGTGCTGACCGCGGCTCTTTTATCTGCTTCAAGAAATCTTCTTTACAGGAAAACTAACTTTACCTCTTACCCCTGGTGTCACCTCTTTCTGGACTATTGGTTACACAATACAGAGGGGTAAATTTAATTTACAAAATCAGGGTCCTTCAGCCATGTCAAGAAGTCTGTGGCTGCTGGATGGGAACCATTCACCTACCGGCATTCATGGTGACTTTGGTGCTTTGTTGTCCTGGCATGAAATCCTGTTTGCTTCATGCTTCAGTCATGTCAGGACTACAAATCAGAAGAGGATCCAGGGATTCAGCAGGTAGAAGGGGGATCACAAAGTTCCTGTCTGGTCTCCACAGACCACTGATGTGTCCACTGGATCAGGGTCCTGCGAATAGACAACACAACCATCTATCTAAGAATGGGGAGGTATAATGCACCCTGGGGTTAGAGACATTTCTCTATTTTATAAATAATCAGGGTCCACGTTCCCCATCACACTTCGCTGTGTTTTGGGCTGCACAGCCCTTGCACTCCTCACTGTGATGTGTACATTGTGCAGCTGATGTCTGATCTGTGCAGCCCATAGTTCAATCAGCATGAATCTGATGGTAGGTTTCTTTAATAGCATTTGCTATTTATCTTGCAGTTTGGTGAAATTTCTTAAATTAATTTTAGAATATTTATATTATACATAAAATATTTAAGGTTAAATTATTTCCAAAAAATAACTTGTTTTATTCTTGGCAGATGACTGTACCAGGATCTCTGAAGGACATCTGATATCTTCATATTTTAATGCAGATGATTGTAGTCTCACACAAGATACATATGGAGAGCATGTCGGCATCTCCGATATACCCTCAGCATATCACAGCAAAGATCTGTCATCTGATCCATGTAATGAAGAATTATCTCCAAATTCATCACAGACTATAAAGCAAATTAAAAGTCACAGAAGAAATGTGGAAGATCAGAGAGCTCCTACAAGGGAGAAGTCATATTCATGTTCAGAATGTGGGAAATGCTATACTAATAAATCAGCTCTTAGCAGACATCAGATAAATCACACAGGAGAGAAGCCACATTCATGTGCAGAGTGTGAGAAATGTTTTACGCGGAAGTCACATCTTGTTATACATGAGAGAAGTCACACAGGAGAGAAGCCATATTCATGTCCTGAATGTGGGAAATGTTTTACTAAGAAATCACATCTTGTAACACATAAGAGAATTCACACAGGAGAGAAGCCATATTCATGTGCAGAATGTGGAAAATGTTTTACTGAGAAATCACATCTTGTGACACATGAGAGAGTTCACACAGGAGAGAAGCCATATTCATGTGCAGAATGTGGGAAATGCTTTACTGAGAAATCACATCTTGTTACACATGAGAGAATTCACACAGGAGAGAAGCCATATTCATGTTCAGAATGTGGGAAATGTTATATTAATAAATCAACTCTTAGCAGACATCAGAAAAGTCACGCAGTAGAGAAGCCATATTCATGTGCAGAATGTGGGAAATGCTTTACTGAGAAATCACATCTTGTGACACATGAGAGAATTCACACAGGAGAGAAGCCATATTCATGTGCAGAATGTGGGAAATGTTTTACTGAGAAATCACAGCTTTTTAGACATGAGAGAGTTCACACAGGAGAGAAGCCATATTCATGTGCAGAATGTGGGAAATGTTTTATTAATAAATCACATCTTGTTACACATGAGAGAGCTCACACAGGAGAGAAGCCATATTCATGTGCAGAATGTGGGAAATGTTTTGCTCAGAAATCACAACTTGTTGCACATGAGAGACTTCACACAGGAGAGAAGCCATATTCATGTGCAGAATGTGGAAAATGTTTTACTGAGAAATCACAACTTGTTACACATGAGAGAATTCACACAGGAGAGAAGCCATATTCATGTGCAGAATGTGGGAAATGTTTTACAGATTTGTCTGGTCTTGTTAGACATAAGAAAATCCACACAGGAGAGAAGCCATATTCATGTTCAGAATGTGGGAAATGTTTTACTTTTACATATGAACTTGCTAGCCATGAGAACATTCACACAGGAGTGAAGCGATATTCATGTCCAGAATGTGGAAAATTGTTTACTCGTAAATCAAGTCTTGTTGAACATGAGAGAGTTCACACAGGAGAGAAGCCATTTTCATGTACAGAATGTGGGAAATATTTTACTGTTAAATCGTCTCTTGTTAGACATGTGAGAATTCACCACACGGAGGAGAAGCCATATTCATGTGCATAGTGTGAGAAATGTTTTACGCAGAAGTCAGATCTTGTTGTACATGAGAGAATTCACACAGGAGAGAAGCCATATTCATGTCCTGAATGTGGGAAATGTTTTACTTGTAAATGAAATCTTGTTACACATAAGAGAGTTCACACAGGAGAGAAGCCATATTCCTAGTCTAATTGTACATGTGATGCACCATTGTGAGACTTGAGTTAATTCATGAATAGCGCAGTGTACAAACTCAATAGACAGACTATAGGTCTCTACACCACTGTGCATGAACATTTCTGGCTCGTTTGTGCAGTCTGTGAGGGTCTTAGATCCCCTTCACATTACATTTTTTGGGGATCCTTGGCTATCCGTTTTAAAACGGATAGTCACAGATCTGATTTGGCCCCCATGTATCCCTATGGGCACTGATTGGCCCTGTAAGGCCATCTGATTTTGTCCAAATTGTCACAGATCTGATTGTGTCCGATTTTTTTTTTTTTTTTTTTTCTCTGATGTACCCAGAATCGGAGACTGCTCAGATTTTGTTGCAGCTGACCAAATCGGATCTGACGTGGTCTGCGACAAATAACATAGGGGCCTCTGGAGTGCGGATCCGGGAAAAAACAGGATCGTTTCCTGGGTCTGGTTTTAGTATACTGAGCATGCTAAGTACAATAAAACTGCTCTGTTCAGTGTAATTTCACTTTAGCAGTGAATCTACATATACTCCTAAAGTGAAATTAAAGTAAGCAAAGTGTTAAAAATAAAAAAAAAATGCTCACCTCTCCGCTGAGTGTCCCGCAATGCGCGACGTCCACCTCCAATGGCTGCAGGACCTTAAAGGGAAACGGTCACCAGGTGTTTACCATTCCATCTGACAGCAGCATAATGTGATAGAGACCCTGAATTCAGCGATGTGTCACTTACTGAGCTGCTTGTTGTCATTTTGATAAAATTACTGTTTTCTCTGCTTTAGATTTAGCAGTAAATGAATATGCTGGCCTACTTGATTAGTCCTACAATGTTAATATCCAGCTGATTAAACGGTGATTGTATGAAAAACTACACTGAGCAGCCCAGTAAGTGATATATCGCTGTAATCAGGGTCTCTACACATTATGCTGCTGTCAGATGAGATGGTAAAAACCTGGTGACAGTGTCCCTTTAATCAGCTGGCCGGGCGGGGCAACCCGTTCAGCTGAAGTGTCACATGACTGCATCAACTGAGTGGTTTAACCCCTTCATGACCCAGCCTATTTTGACCGTAAAGAGCTTGGCATTTTTGTCAATTCTGACCAGTGTCCCTTTTATGAGGTAATAATTCTGGAACGCTTCAACGGATCCTAGCGATTCTGAGTTAGTTTTTTTCGTGACATATTGGGCTTCATGTTAGTAGTAAATTTAGGTCAATAATTTTTGTGTTTGTGAAAAAATAAAAAATTTGGCAAAACTTTTCAAAATTTTGCAAATTTCAAATTTTGAATTTTTATTCTGCTAAACCAGAGAGGTATGTGACACAAAATAGTTAATACATAACATTTCCCACATGTCTACTTTACATCACAATTTTGGGAAAAAAAAATTTTATGGTGGAAAGTTATAAGGGTTCAAAGTTCATCAGCAATTTCTCATTTTTCCAGTAACATTTACAAATCCATTTTTTTAGTGACCACATCACATTTGAAGTCCATTTGAGGGGTGTACATGACAGAAAACTCCCAAAAGCGACACCATTCCAAAAACTGCACCCCTCAAGCTACACAAAAGTACATTGAAGAAGATTATTAACCCTTCAGGTGCTTCACAGGAACTAAAGCAACATGGAAGGAAAAAATGGACATTTTAATTTTTCTAACGAAAATGTTCTTTTAGCCTAACCTTTTTCATTTTCACATGGGCAAAAGGATAAAATACATCCTAAAAGTTTTTGGGCAGTTTCTCATGAGTACACCGATACCTCATATGCGGTCATAAACCACTTTTTGGGCGTCCGGCATGGAAGGAGTGCAATTTGACTTTAGGAGCTAATTTTCCATTCAAAAAGTGAAATGGCACTCCTTCACTACTGAGCCCTGCCGTGCGCCCAAACAGTGGTTTATGACCACATATGAGGTATCGGTGTACTCGGGACAAATTGCCCAACAAATTTTAGGATGCATTTTATCCTTTTGCCCATGTGAAAATGGCTAAAAGAAAATGTTTGTGAAAAAAAAAAAAGTACTTTTTCATTATTACGGATCAATTTGTGAAACATCTGGGGGTTCAAAGTGCTCACCACCTATTTAGATAAGTTCCCTGGGGAGTCTAGTTTCCAAAATAGGGTCACTTGTGGGGGAGCTCCAATGTTTAGGCACATAGTGGCTCTCCAAACGCGACATGGTGTCCGCTAACAATTTGAATGGAAAATTAGCTCAAATTGTTAGCGGACACCATGTCGCGTTTGGAGAGCCCCTGTGTGCCTAAACATTGGAGCTCCCCGACAAGTGACCCCATTTTGGAAACTAGACCCCCCCCCATGAAACTTATCTAGATGCATAGTGAGCATTTTGAACCCCCAGCTGCTTCACAAATTGATCAGTAAAAATTGAAAAAGAAAATTTGTGTGAAAAAAAAAAAAAAAGCACTTTTTCCTTATTACGGATCAATTTGTGAAGCACCTGGGGGTTCAAAGTGCACACTATGCATCTAAATATGTTCCTTGGGGGTTCTAGTTTCCAAAAAGGGGTCACTTGTGGGGGAGCTCCAATGTTCAGGCACACCGGGAGGGGATCGCCATACGCGATATGGTTTCTGCTAACAATTGGAGCTAATTTTTCCATTGAAATTGTTAACGGACACCATGTCGTGTATGGAGAAATCGTGTGCCACCAGCACAAGGGCAACTGGTAGAGTTGGGGTACAGCACCAGAAAATGGCACCTCTAATGAATGTGTGGGTTGCACTTTGCAGCGTGGGGGCACACAATTTGGGTCTCTCCATGCTGAGGATTCAAGCCCCCCAGCTGCCAAGTTGTACCTGGCTGGCAACCAAAAATACAGCAGCCTTTTTTTAAATATTTTTCTAGAACTGATATTAGAAAAGAAAATGACGTGGGGCTCCGCCATATCTTTGGTCCAGCCAGGTACAACTTGGCAGCTACGGACTGCCAGCAACCCCCAGCTGCCTCGTACCTGACTGACAACCAAAAATACAGCGAAGCCCATTTTTTTTTAATTTCTAGAACTAATTCTAGAAAAAAAATGACGTGGGGCTCCGCCATATTTTTGGCCCAGCCAGGTACAATTAGGCAGCTGGGGGCTGGAATCCTCAGCATGGAGAGGCCCAAGCATACTGGGCCCCCCATGCTGTGAATTGCAGCCCACAGCCGCCCCGGAAAATGGCGCATTCATTGAAGCACCATATTCTGGCGCTGTACCCAGGCTCTCCCAGTTGCCCTGGTGCCGGTGGCAAACTGGGTAATAAAGTGTTCAACGCCAGCTTTTTTATTGGCAGCTGCCACTAAGCCCGAGATTCATAATGTCGGGCCAATGTTAGACCCGGCCATTAGGAATCTCTAGTAAATAGTAAAAAATAAATACATCACACAGAGAAAAATCTTTTTATTTGAGAAAAAAAACAAAATTCGGACTCCATCTTTATTATATAGATCCGACGTTCACAACGAAGGTCCCACGACGCTCGATCGCCTCTGACGTAGTCCAAAACGATTATCCCACACCACTCGATCGCCTCTGCTACATGTAGAGACTGCAGCAAGGGATCAAATGTCCTCTTTCAACAGTCTGGGGTTACACTGATGGTGCACTATATAGCAATGATCTGTCATACTGTGCACCATGACTGACTGACAGTGACTGGAACAAGTGGGCACTTGATCCCTTATTGTAGTCTCTGGGGTCAGAGTCATGATGCACGATACGCCAGATTATTGTCATACAGTGCACTATGACTCTGACCCGAGACTACAACACGAGATCAAGTGTCCACTTGTTGCAGTCACTAGGGTCAGTCATGGTGCACTGTATGGCAATGATCTGCTGTACTGTGCACCATGACTCTGACCCCAGAGACTACAAGAGAACACTTGATCCCTTGTAGTCTCTGGAGTCACTGTCATGCTGCACGGTACAGCAGATCTTTACCATACAGTGCATCATGACTGACCCTAGTGACTACAATAAGGGATCAAGTGTCCACTTGTTGCAGTCAGTGGGGTCAAATTGCTTCTATCAGAGCTGGAGGGGGGGCGCCCCCTCCAGCTCAAATGGAAGCGATCTGATGGGAGGATCACTCCCATCAGAGCCGCTCCATAGCTTCTCAGCAAGCGCTGCCCGCCGCCGCTGCTCCAGATCTGCCTTCAGCTCCTGCGCTCTGCTCCTTCCTCCCATATCTAATCTCCCCGCCCCCTTCCTCCTAATTTCCCCCCCCCTGTCGTCTTCCTGTTCCCGTTCTGGTCCCCTGCCCGCCCCGTCTCCTTCCGCTCCGGTCCCCTGTCCCCTTCCTGCTCCCGCTCCAGTCCTGTCCCTCTTCCTCCTCTCCTCCACCACCCTCCCCCCGTGCTGCCCCCATACCTCCGTTCCCCGCTGCCTGGCTCCTGCACTGTGCAGCTCCTCCTGTGTGCAGGCTGATCTGTTACAGGAGGAGCTGCCAGACACCAAGCTGCTGCAGGGGATCTATCTGAGGTGAGTATGGATAGCTGATGGATGATGGATGGATGAATGATTGATGGATGATTGATTGATGGATGACGGATTATTGATGGATGGGGTCAATTGTCCACTTGTTGCAGTCACTGGGGTCAGTCATGGTGCACTGTGTGGCAATGATCTGCTGTACCATGCACCATGACTCTGACCCCAGAGACTACAAGTGGACACTTGATCCTGTGTTGTAGTCTCTGGGATCAGAGTCATGGTGCACTGTATGGCAATAATCTGCCGTACCGTGCATCATGACTGTGACTCCAGAGACTACAAGGGATAAAGTGTCCACTTGTAGTCTCTGGGGGAAGAGTCATGGTGCACGGTATGGCAGATCATTGCCATACAGTGCACCATGACTGACCCCAGTGACTGCAACAAGTGGACAATTGACCCCATCCATCACCCATCCATCAATAATCCGTCATCCATCAATCAATCATCCATCAATCATTCATCCATCCGTCAATCATCCATCAGCTATCCATACTCACCTCAGATAGATCCCCTGCAGCAGCTTGGTGTCTGGCAGCTCCTCCTGTAACAGATCAGCCTGCACACAGGAGGAGCTGCACAGTGCAGGAGCCCGGCAGCGGGGAACGGAGGTATGGGGGCAGCACGGGGGGAGGGTGGTGGAGGAGAGGAGGAAGAGGGACAGGACTGGAGCGGGAGAAGGAAGGGGACTGGAGCGGAACGAGACGGGGCGGGCAGGGGACCAGAACGGGAAGACGACAGGGGGGGGGGGGGGGGAATTAGGAGGAAGGGGGCGGGGAGATTAGGAATGGGAGGAAGGAGCAGAGCGCAGGAGCTGAAGGCAGATCTGGAGCAGCGGCGGCGGGCAGCGCGTGCTGGGAAGCTATGGAGCGGCTCTGATGGGAGTGATCCTCCCATCAGATCGCTTCCATTTGAGCTGGAGGGGGCGCCGCCCCTACAGCTCTGATGGGAGTGATCCTCCCATCAAATTGCTTCTATCAGAGCTGTAGGGGCGGCGCCCCCTCCAGCTCAAATGGAAGCGATCTGATGGGAGGATCACTCCCATCAGAGCTACTCGACAGCCCCTTCCATAGGTGGCAGTGGATCACGGTGATTGGCTGTTTGAACAGCCAATCACTGTGATCCTGGGGTCGGGGTGGGGAATCCACCCCCCCTGACCTCAAGCCCCAGTGTTCAGTGATAAGTAACACTGAACACCTGGACCCAATGCCGGTTACCGTGGCAAAGGTGCTGCGGTAACTGCCATGACTTTGTACAACGTCAAAGGTCGGGAAGGGGTTAAATATTCTTGAACTCTAAACTTTGCAGCCAATTTTTGAAGGACTAATCACCAGAGACACTGTTTTTGAATTTTTCCCATTTTTCTTGGTTTTTATAATTTTTGAGACTATATTCAATATTGAGTGTCATTTAATCCTGTAAATGTCATGTTTTTGAGATGTCAGGTTCTAATAGGGTCTGCAATGTTTTTTGGTGTTTGATCAAAACCTGATCCTTTTTTTTTTACATGGGACCCTATGGGAAATGGATCAGGTACCGGATGGTGTATATAGGTACCTTCAGGCACCGGATCAGGTATCTGATCCGGTAAAAGTGGCTCAAAAATGGCAAGGGGAAAAACTGGATCCAGTAATGCATCCAGTTACTGGATGCAGGCTCCCAAGTATGGCCCTAGCCTTATAGATAACTGCAGTTTCTTTCTCCTGTAGTAGAACTATAGTTCCCAGCAATGGTACTCTCTTCTTTTTGCAGATCTTTGCTCTCCAGTTCCAGACTTCACCTTCAGGGTTCAGTTGTTTGGAAAAGAGGGGGACAGCAGGCAAAATCCTTCTTTTCAGTGAGAAACCTGGAGGAGGGGGACAGCTTCTATCTGCAGTTTGTCCTGTAGCTGTAGAAATCAGCCTCTTTTTACCTAGAGCAGGAGCTTCAGATAGCAGCTTCATATCACTGCTCCATTATGACTGAAACCCATCACTCACCTCCGTACAATCCCCTCTTCCCTTCTTCTCCAACACACTTGGCAAGTCTGTCCTGTTGTAAACTGCTGCTGCACCTCCTCCTCCCCCAGATTGATGCAAGGAGCAAGGCAACTTGGGATTTGTAGTTTTCAGTAATCCATCTTAAGAATCAGTAGGTGCTACATCTAATAATGTTTTACTCCTTTTTTAAATGGGTTATTTTTCTGTTATATATATCTCAGATACACATGACTGTACAACAAGACCAGACGTCCTATTCCGATCATACCATAATCTCCAATAGTGGACCAGAATGTCCAGGATGCGGGCCCGTCCGATAAGGACGATTTAAACCAGTGTGTGGCAGGAAAGATTCTGTCATTGGCATTAAATATCTACAAGATTCTACATATAGTATTGGCGTCTTCCACCAGCCACAAACCGTAACAAACAAAGAGGGAAAAAGGGCATCAGGAAGACAAACCTTAAATCTAATGTGCACAAAATAAATAATGATGAAGACAGAAGAGCAGAACACAGGAAAGCAAACCGAAATTGTCAGTTTTCAATCACGGGAATGAGATTTCACAAGAAAAGTTATTGTGGCACCCCGCATGGTCAGGCGTCACAGAGGGGTATTGCACCCGTAGAAGCAGTGTAATTACCCCGTGGCAGGTGAATAGAAAAGTCGACGTGGTTTAAACACTTGCATCCACACAGACACATACCCTCAGCTCTGGGGGCTAACGGCTTTGTCTTTAGGAAACCCAGCCCCGATGGGTGGAGCTGTACAGGGTATGGGGACAAGAGTGATAAGAGAGAAGTGAGAGTCGAGTGAGGAGAACGGAGGTAGGAGATGGGGAGTCGGGAGGAAGGCAGGAAGGCGCCTTCAAGGGAAAGAGCAGTTTCCGGGAGCCGAGAAGCCGGTGATAGGCTTATCCCAAAATGGCTATAGCCCGAAGTCTGCTGGAAGCCTCAAGCCCAGTGAGAGAATCCGGTTAACCGGGAAGACTTCAAGTTTTCCTGGACACCCGTAAAGTCAACCCAGGGGCCAGGCACCTTGCGCAAAGAGTTAGCGGCGGGCTATTAGAGGGTTACCCGACAGCAAAGCAAAGGGTGAGAGAGTACAGGAGGCCAGGCCAGATTTCAGGCCTGCCAGTCCTCACCCCACACTAACCTGGAAGAGCGACAGAAAGGACACCTACCTAAGCCACACAGAGACTTTCTGTTTGCCTGCCACTACCTAGTACTGAGCTACCTGTTATTACAACATCTTGCTGAACTGCAAACTGTATCTGATGCTGCTACAAGTTGACAGTAAAGTATCCGGGAGAAAGTGACTTTGCCTGTGTGTGTGTTTTCCTACATCAACTTGTTCCCTTCCAGGAATGCTGCCCCGGAGGAATCGCCCTACCTGTAGGCGGCTTTGCCAACTCAGCAGCAATCCCATCTACCTCCAGCGGACTGTGGCAGCGCTGGTGACCCATCACCAGATACTACAGGTGGCGTCACATGAACTATACAAAAACTCTAATCCTCTGTAAATACATCCCTTTTTGAAGTGTCACCCAGGCCACAGGATCAGGCTCTGCCACCCGTGACATCCCTAAAACAACTCACCGAGTCTTGTACCCGAGTACCCCAGGGCCTGGGGCTCGACATATCTTTCTGGCGTCACGAACAGAATCTCATGCCTGGTTTTACCGGGTACTGTGCCCCTTGGACTATTGAAACAAACTTTTCCCGCCATTCCTTGGCGCCAAAAATGGGTTCCCGCCATCACTGCAGGAGGACCCAAGATGGCGCCATAGCCATGTATTAAACGCCATGTGCAGGCCTGGAGGTGTGCCTCAGCCCCTAGAAGAAGGAGGGCCAAGACAGAGGCGCCAAAAAGTGTGGCCGCCCCGATTGCCATCAATTAATCAGGGGGCGGCCCACAGGAAGTTCTGCCAATAAAGAGACAAACCGGAAGAGAAGGACAGAACAACCAAGGCTCCTTTATACCCGGCAGCATGGCGGCACCCCATTGGAGAAATATCATATGCTAGCTCGAGGAAAAAGCAAGAACTGTGCAAGGAGACCCGGCAGCGGCGTCCCTCTTATCTCTAGAGGGGGATGCTGAGTACTGGAGGGACGTGTTTGGACGGCTCCGCCAGGACATGGAAGAAGCAATGACGTGGGTGTGCAGAAGGTGGAGCACGGAGTGGGTCTGTAAGCTGAGAACCATGAGGGAAGGACGTGAAGAGCGAGAGGCAGCCTTAGCAGTGCAGGCAGTTGTGGAGTGCCGTGCCTCGTTACCACCCATACCACCACATGTTCAGACCCGGGACACGGTAGTCCAGACCGAACCCCCGGTAACACCACCATCCCGTACAAGCAGCTACCTCCGGCTGGAGGCAGCGCGGACGTCCCCTACTGACCCAGATGTCATCAACGAAGCAGAGGATGATGAGAAAGACTAGGAGGAACCAGAGGACATCGAAGGAGCCTCGGGTGGGAGCACCCCAGAAGATGCGTGGTGGACTGTATGGCAGCAGCAGCGAGGAACCCCAACCGTCGTGAGCTCAGCGAAGACGAGAGTGAACTCCAGGATCCCAACCGGCAACTCACCACCACCTCAGTACTAGTCATCCTAGACGTCTCGATCAGCCCTAAATGAAAGAGACCAAGTAACAAGACCAAGACGCCGAGAGGAATGGTTCCACAGAGAGCAGGCAACACTGCGACTATGGGACGAGGCAAGATTACAGCCCCCGCTTCTAGTAGAACTACTCTGTCAAGGAACTGTCGTCTCAGTGTACCTGGACGAAGGATAGGGATTTCTTAGAGAACCAGGACTTTCAGATGACATCTTTTTCACCAGACGCGATGTAGAATCGTACCTGCGGCGAGGACACCCGGACAGAGACCTATACCAAGGTGAGCAGGTTACCTTTGAGCGTTATCCAGGCCCCTTAGGCTGGTTCGCCATCAGAATATCCCGCCAGCAATAGACTCCCGTTGTAGAGACATTGCGTTGTATATAGCCCCTTCTTTTTCAGTAACCATGCCCTTTTTATTTTTGCCTTCCAATTTTTGCAACCCCTAAGAATAATGAGCGTGTCCCCGTATGTTTTTCTTTAATCTGAAGATGCAGAGACTTTTATTTTGAACTTTCCTATAGTTGATGATGTGTGCTGTGGGAGCAGCGGTCCAGCAGTGATAATTCATACTGGACTGTGAGGGACAATACATTACTGCTGGGCCCGCACTGTTAGTACCGGTCCCCGTTTGGCCGAGTAGAATTATGTCTTTTATGCAGATAGTGAATCTGGAGAGTAAGAACTTTGCCAACAGGTGACCCGAGGGCCGTGGGGTCTATTATACTAACTACTGCAATGTATATATATGTGTAACGTTTAAAGACTAGTGCCTCTTAGCGAAAGGAAGAAAACCAAGAATGCTTGTTTGTATATAGTTTACCCGTTGATATTGTTATAGAAAAGATAGAAAAATGCTTTTTCACTTCCCGGTTAACAGGTACTGATACTCACGGACGAGTATATTCCATCAGGGGGGTATGTGGCACCCCGCATGGTCAGGCATCACAGAGGGGTATTGCACCCGTAGAAGAGGTGTAATTACCCCGTGGCAGGTGAATGGAAAAGTCGACATGTGGCTTGAACACTTGCATCCACACAGACACATACCCTCAGGCTAACGGGTTAATCTCTAGGAAACCCAGCCCTGATGAGTGGAGCTGAACAGGGTATGGGGAGTGGGGAGAGTCGAGTGAGGAGAACGGAGGGAGGAGGAGAGGAATCGGAGTCAGGAAGAAGGCAGGAAGGCGCCTTCCAGGGAAAGAGCAGTTCTGGGAGACGAGAAGCCGGTGATAGGCTTATCCCAAAACAGCTATCCGGGTTCCAGAGCCCGAAGTCTGCTGGAAGCTTCAAGCCCAGTAAGAGAATCTGGTTAACCGGGAAGACTTCAAGTTTTTCTGGACATCCGCAAAGTCAACCCAGGGGCCAGGCACCTTGCGCAGAGAGCTAGCGGCGGGCCATTAGAGGGTTACCCAACGACAAAGCAAAGGGTGAGAGAGTACAGGATACCAGACCAGATTTCAGGTCTGCCAGGCCTCACCCCACACTAACCTGAAAGAGCGAGAGAAAGGACACCTACCTAAGCCACACAGATTTTCCGTTTGCCTGCCACTACCTAGTACTGAGCTATCTCTCATTACAACATCTTACTGAACTGCGAACTGTATCTGATACTGCTACAAGTTGACAGTAAAGTACCTGGGAGAAAGTGACTTTGCCTGTGTGTGTTTTCCTACATCAACTTGTTCCCTTCCAGGAACGCTGCCCCGGAGGAATTGCCCTACCTGTAGGGGGCTTTGCCAACTCAACCGCAATCCCATCTACCTCCGGCGGACTGTGGCGGCTCTGGTGACCCATCACCAGATACTACAGGTGGCGTCACGTGAACTATACAAAAACTCTAATCCCCTGTATATACATCCCTTTTTGAAGTGTCACCCAGGCCACGGGATCAGGTGCTGCCACCCGTGACATCCCTAAAACAACCCACCTAGCCTGGTACCCGAGTACCCCAGGGCCTGGGGCTTGACATTATCAATTGTGAGTAAGTAAAATGTGAGTAATGCATCTGCCGTCTGGTGCTGGAGGGTTACATCAGATGGATGGAACTTCTGTACATGAGGAGAGGCGCCATCACCCTCCTGCTTGTGGTAGGTTACTACCAGTCTCGAGTCGTGACCAGAGACATTCAAACTATGAGAGGAAAACAGAATAATGACAATGGAGGCATGTTACCCATACTGTATGTTATCATAGTGACTGCAGCTTGTAGAACGATAATGGTCAGCTTGTTGCCAAAGGGTTTGAGTGGGGGCGAGGCCTGGAGCATGAAGTGAGTGGGACGTGCAGTGTAACAGCTCCCGCACAACATCTAGTTATAATCATCCATAAGACTTACTGAAACTAGTATTTTACCTGCCACAGCAGTCTGCAGTGCTTGGAGAGCCCAAGGTGCCCGGGAAACAACTCCGGAGGCAGCATGACTGGCAAAAAAGGAACAAGGAAGACAGCGGGGGACCTGGAGAAGCAGCACCAAGATGGCGCCGCAAGCAGAACTACGCTTCAGGAATTGGAAGCAGATGGAAAGCGAAGGAGGCAGAAGACTGGCTGGACTGAGGAGGTATGCCAGAGAAGATTCCGGAGAGGAGATCCCAGGAGGAGGAGACAGAGATGTGCTAAGCCTGGTACAGGGGACTGTGGGTGCAGGAGAGCTGGAGGAGGGGGAGGGAGAGCAATGGTGGGAGCAGCCATCAGGAGTGTGCAGCTTTGTACAGAAAGGAGTTAGAGAATGAGGAGTGTCCAGCACTGAGCAGAAAGGAGGCAGAGAATGAGGAGTGTGCAGCACTGAGCAGAAGGGAGGCAGAGAATGAGGAGTGTGCAGCACTGTGCAGAAAGGAGGCAGAGAATGAGGAGTGTCCAACACTGAGCAGAAAGGAGGCAGAGAATGAGGCGTGTCCAGCATTGAGCAGAAGGGAGGCAGAGAATGAGGAGTGTCCAGCACTGAGCAGAAGGGAGGCAGAGAATGAGGAGTGTCCAGCATTGAGCAGAAGGGAGGCAGAGAATGAGGAATGTCCAGCACTGAGCAGAAGGGAGGCAGAGAATGAGGAGTGTCCAGCACTGAGCAGAAGGGAGGCAGAGAATGAGGAGTGTCCAGCACTGAGCAGAAGGGAGGCAGAGAATGAGGAGTGTCCAGCATTGAGCAGAAGGGAGGCAGAGAATGAGGAATGTCCAGCACTGAGCAGAAGGGAGGCAGAGAATGAGGAGTGTCCAGCACTGAGCAGAAGGGAGGCAGAGAATGAGGAGTGTCCAGCACTGAGCAGAAAGGAGTTAGAGAATGAGGAGTGTCCAGCACTGAGCAGAAAGGAGGCAGAGAATGAGGAGTGTCCAGCATTGAGCAGAAGGGAGGCAGAGAATGAGGAGTGTGCAGCACTGAGCAGAAGGGAGGCAGAGAATGAGGAGTGTCCAGCACTGAGCAGAAGGGAGGCAGAGAATGAGGAGTGTCCAGCACTGAGCAGAAGGGAGGCAGAGAATGAGGAGTGTCCAGCACTGAGCAGAAGGGAGGCAGAGAATGAGGAGTGTCCAGCACTGAGCAGAAGGGAGGCAGAGAATGAGGAGTGTCCAGCATTGAGCAGAAAGGAAGCAGAGAATGAGGAGTGTCCAGCATTGAGCAGAAAGGAGGCAGAGAATGAGGAGTGTCCAGCACTGAGCAGAAGGGAGGCAGAGAATGAGGAGTGTCCAGCACTGAGCAGAAGGGAGGCAGAGAATGAGGAGTGTCCAGCACTGAGCAGAAAGGAAGCAGAGAATGAGGAGTGTCCAGCATTGAGCAGAAAGGAGGCAGAGAATGAGGAGTGTCCAGCACTGAGCAGAAGGGAGGCAGAGAATGGTTTATAGAGACAGTTGTACAAATTACAGATCTCAGAAGAACCTACACTGAAAAAATAGACCTGGCAAACGTAACTCCCCTATATGCCATAGAACGTGCGCACAGGGTTCCCACCAGCCCCCTCCCTTTTGGACTCCTGCCAAGACCGGTGCTGGCCAACATTTTGCACTATTGGGACAGAGACAACATCCTCAAACACGCCAGGGAGCATCCAGATCTCACTATAAATGGTTGAAAGTTAATATACAAATTTAGAACCAAAATATGGATATGGATTATCAAAGACTGATCTCAGCAGGATGGTCACAAGTCCTAATAAATCCTTGAGGAACAAGGATTAAGTGTGGGACTGGTACTGAGTCCAAAACGACAAGTACGCCATTGGCATGCCCACCCGTCTAACAACGGAAGGGATGCAATGTGATATTGGGGTGTGATTAAAGTTGGGGGGCAATGTTCAAATTGGCGGGGGGGATTGGAGGTTCTTTTATTATTTACAGTCACACAAAATACTCAAGGTCACATAGATATGGAAAAGAAAGGGAAAAGGGGGGGTCATATGAAAGAGCAAGTCAAATTGATGGGTAATGTTAGAATACTAAGTTTAATTTCAGGGGTATCTAGTGTGAAGAGGGAGGTGTGGCGCCCCACTGGTCAGGCATCACAAATGGGGTACTGCACCCAAAAATGAGCGTGTAGTGATCCCTGTCGCAAGTAGAATGCAGAACACTGTGGAAGGATTTGAACCCAGCACAGACACACCCATCGAGACAACCGGGGGGAGGTCCCAAGAAGAAAGTTGAAGAGTGAGGTGTGAGAGAAGCAGGGAGAACGCACGGGTGGTATTCAGGAGTGTCTTCCCTGAGGAAAGATGGAGAACGGGAGCTTACCTGAGAGAGAAAGGGGGCTCCCAGAGAGGGCTAGAAAGAAGTAGACCAGACAGAAAGGTCCTGATTTGTTCACCCGGAGTGCGCGGGACTGACAATGTGGCCTGGAGTGTTCATCCTCCGACCGTACTCGTTCCGGCTCTGAAGACGTTCTCAGGGCGTTTATCCCCTGGGGTGCACCACTGCTAGCTAAGCAGGTACAGAGAGGAGAGAAGAGGAACAGGACAAAGGCTAGAGTCGAGAAGGTACCATCAGAGACTTCCACAGATTCTGCATTCTGCTGCGACTACCTGGCCGTCCGTCCTGCAGTGCACTGTGAGCTGTACCACCATCTTGATCAGTTTGTCAAGTAAAGTACCCGAAAGAGTGAATTGCCTCCGTGTCTCTGTTCTGCTACTATTGACTTTTCTCAACAGTTTGCACCGTTCTGGCAACAAGCATCTCTGCCCCGGAGGCCTATCTCTACCTATAGGGAGCTGATCCACCCTAGCCGCAATACCACCACCCTCTGGAGGACTGTGGCGGCAGTAAATATATGTAGTCTTTGGACAATGTATTTAATTAGATTATGAATCATCCTGTGACTGTGTACTATGATGAAACGTTGTCATGTAAACCTATCTGCTATGTAATGGAATGTGTGCTGTGTGCTATGTCATTTATGCACTCATTTTCCTACACAAAGTGTTTAAAATCTGTCTCTATAATAAACTTTTTAATGCAACTTTCTTAAAAGCAATTTTGGCTCCACATTTTTTGTATAGTTTGTTAAGTGTTTGAGCTGCTCAGCTGATTGGGGATCCCCTGATAGCTGTACTATTTGAAACCATATGGACTATTTATATTTCAGGTGGGATTTGTGCAGGGGAGAGAGGCGAGAGATGGTATAGGTAAAACTCTTATATGGGTGGCACACGCAAAGTCAAGGAGTAAACCACTGGCATTGTTATCTATCGATTTTGAGAAAGCCTTCGACCGTGTACACTGGGGATTCATGATTTCGGCACTTAGACAGATAGGCCTGGGGCACCGCTTCCTACATAGGATCGCGGCCCCTCTGCAAGGATTAGAATCAACGGTGCAGTGTCAGATTCTATTGCCATAGGTAATGGCACGAGACAAGGCTGCCCTCTGTCGCCCCTTTTATACACGGTGGTTAAGGAACACTTAGCCGTGGCAATTAGAAAGAACCCCAGTGTGCACGGTCTGGAGGTGGGCGGCACCCAGTACAAGGCTTCTCTGTACGCCGATGACCTCCTCCTGTACATATCCAACCACATATTACTCTCCCATCATTGATGTCTGAGTTTGCAAAGTACGGAGAGGTCAGTAACCTTACAATTAATTACAATAAAACTGAAGCTCTCAATATATCCATGGAAAAAGATGATATGGAAAGAACCATAAGGAATTTTCCCTTTCGCTGGCAATATGGAGCTATCCAATACCTGGGTGTCCAGGTCCCAACTGACATGACGGATCTCTATAAACTGAATTATGTACCCCTCCTAGAAAGAACTTTGAGACATATGCATGATTACGGACGTAGCTGACGACATGATGAAGGAGGAGCTTACCGCCGAAACGCGTTGTGAAGACCCTCTTGTTGTAAAGTAAAGGAGAGTACTATAATCTCTCTGTCTGCCTCCTTTCTTGAGCGCCCCTTAAACCGGCATTCACTTCTTATACGGACGGAGGGATGTCTCATGGTTTGGCAGAATGAACACTTTTAAGATGGACATACTCCCATGGTTTTTATATTAGTTCCAAGGGGTACCGATTATCCCGCCGAAAACATTCTTCCAGACCATCAGATCGGCTCTGATCCGCTTTATCTGGAGGAACTCAAAACCCCGCTTGAAGTATACACTCATGACCACACCAAAATCCAGAGGTGGCGCAGGCCTCCCTGATTTACAAACTTATCGCCAGGCCACCCTATTGATACGCATGTTTGATTGGCAATTTCGCCACCGCTCTAAACAGTGGGTTCAATTAGAACAGACGGACTTTAACGTCCACTTGCGACACCTCCTGTGGATGAGACACACGGGGACCATTGCTGGAGGGGTTTAAAGTTCCGCTGGCTTCTTGGCAGGAGAAGAGTTGCGTTTATGTGACCGCCTGAAATTCAAAAGAAATTAATAAGCTCATTAAATCCAATGGCACCAATCTTCGGGAACCCAGACTTTCCCCCGGGCAGACATCGGGACAGATTCATGGGCTGGCATGTCAGTTCTGATATATGACATGGGCAGCACGGTGGCTCAAGTGGTTAGCACTGTAGCCTTTGCAGCACTGGGGTCCTGAGGTCCTGGGTTCAATTCCCACCAAGGACACTAAGGACAACATCTGCAAGGAGTTTGTATGTTCTCCCCGTGTTTGCGTGGGTTTCCTCCGGGCACTCCGGTTTCCTCCCACATTGTAAAGACATACTGATAGGATGTTTAGATTGTGAGCTCCGAGAGAGACAGCATTACTCATGTAAAGTGCTATGGAATCAATAGCGCTATATAAATGAATAAATATATATATATGTTGCTGCAGGGGGAAGTTTCCCATCTTTAGAAACACTACAGGAGAAGTCCCCAAATAGGGTGATTCCTTGGCTAGAATACGAACAACTGAGGTCGTTCACCAGGGGGGACTTGACTGGTCGTACCTCTCGTACCTCCACAACTCGACTAGAACGCCTACTCCTGCAGCAGACCCCCCCTTCTCATCTAATCTCCCTTCTATACAAGGAGTTCAACACAGGTAATCGGGACAGGACCCGGAGTTACATTCGCGCATGGGAAGCAGAGATGGACTATGAGTTCTCTACGGAAGACCTAGATAGGGCCTTCCTCTACACACACAAGCTCTCTCCAGCTGGGAGTGCATAGGAAAAAAATGTCAAGATACTTGACTAGAGGGTACCTGTCCCCTGTCAGATTGAAGGCCATTTTTCCATCGGCGGATGATAGATGTTGGCGCTGTGGAACCAAGAAAGGTACATTATATCACATGGTGGCAATGCCCTTCTATACGAACCTTCTGGGGAAAGGTGTTTGTGGCTTTTCATAAAATCTCTGGGGACTTTATTCCCCCCGTCCCCACAAATAGCCATTTTCTCGATCCTCCCGGGACCCATATCTGCTCAGAAACGAAGCATTCTCCAATTCTGTATCAGTGCAGCCAACCATGGCGAAATGGGTGACAGAATTTGCAGATATATTCCGCATGGAAGAACTGATGGCTGAAAGTGACAATACCCACTTGATCTGCACCAGGGGCGGACCATGACCCCTGGGGGCCCTGGTGCAGGAGCAAGGGGGGGGTGCTACTGGCCGTCGGCGCGGCCCAGGGGGGGTGCTGCTGGCTGTCGGCGTGGCCCGGGGGGTGGGCGGGGGGTGCTGCTGGCTGTCGGCGCGGCCCGGGGGGGGTGCTGCTGGCTGTCGGCGCGGCCCGGGGGGTGGGCGGGGGGTGCTGCTGGCCGTCGGCGCGGCCCGATGGAGGGGGTGTAGATGCCACTGGGGGCCGCAGGCGCATTGCTCTCTCACCTGGTGAGCCGCGCCGGCTGTTTGCAGCTGTCCTACGAGCCGGAGGGGCAGAAGAGAGGAGGGGCGGGATCAGGCAGGGGAAGCAGGAAGCTCTTTGCTTCCCTTGCCTGACCCTCCTCTCCTCTGGCGGCGGCTTGCGGGGGTCGGCTGGGGGCCCCCTTCCAGGCTTGAAGGGGGCCCCTAGCCGGTCGGGGCCCTGGTGCAGCTGCACCAGCTGCACCATGGTAGTTCCGCCCCTGATCTGCACATGGCAACCCTGGATAATGTTCAAGGAAACCACTGAATTATCAAAGTTGCTGGAGGCCCCATAGAAACCGGCGTCGGGCCCTGGCGTCCGCTTTCCCTTCTGCCCTTAACCTCCTTCCAGCCCTGCACTTATCGAGGAGTGACCCGCCACCATCACTTCCTCCCATCTTCCCCTCCTTATCTGTTTTTCTCCTAATTTTCTCTCACTTTCCCTACTCTGCTTTTTGATTTTTTTGTTCAATACAGTACACTTATGTTAAGTTCTTTATTTAAAGCTAATTAATCTCAGTAACTTGCCTTCACATATGGTTACTATATACGTCCTCAATTGGGGATGAGCGGTACCCTCCCTTTGTCCTTCATAAGTTACCTACTAGTATATTTGGAGTGCACATGCTATGTAGACTCAGTGGCCTACTAAAGATAGACTGATTATCACACTGTGTATAAGGACTCGTTACCAGAAACTTGCCCACACAGGGACATATGGACGCTCAAAACCACTGAGGGTGAAACAGCTTACCTATATTACCGACGGAACAAAAGGTCGCTCTGTTTACTTGTTTACTTGTTATTTTCAACTTTTATGTGTTGTTTCAATTTCTCTTTAATAAAAACAGATTCAACATAACAGCAGAAGTATCAAGAAAGGTAAAAGGACCATAGAGACCTACGGTCTCAAGATGTCATGTACCTTTGATGCAGAGAAGATATTTTATAGACAGATTGTGTGAATTTTCTCATGCTTGTAAAGATGTGATTTCCGAGTAAAACATTTCCCACATTCTGAACATGCATATGGATTCTATCCTGTGTGAATTCTCTCATGTATAACAAGATGTGATTTCTGTGTAAAACATTTCCCACATTCTGCACATGAATATGGCTTCTCTCCTGTGTGAATTCTCTCATGTGGAACAAGAGCTGATTTCTGAGTAAAACATTTCCCACATTCTAAACATGAATATGGCTTCTCTCCAATGTGAATTCTCTCATGTTTAACAAGAGCTGATTTCTGAGTAAAACATTTCCCACATTCTGTACACGAATATGACTTTTCCCCTGTATGAATTCTCTCATGTGTAACAAGAGCTGATTTATGTATAAAACATTTCCCACATTCTGTACACAAATATGACTTTTCCCCTGTATGAATTCTCTCATGGTAAACAAGAGCTGATTTATCACCAAAACATTTCCCACATTCTGCACATGAATATGGCTTCTCTCCTGTGTGAGTTCTCTCATGTGGAACAAGAGCTGATTTGTGAGTAAAACATTTCCCACATTCTAAACATGAATATGGCTTCTCTCCAATGTGAATTCTCTCATGGTTAACAAGAGCTGATTTCTGAGTAAAACATTTCCCACATTCTGAACATGAATATGGCTTCTCCCCTGTGTGAATTGTCTCATGTATAACAATAGCTGATTTCTGAGTAAAACATTTCCCACATTCTGAACATGAATATGGCTTCTCCCCTGTGTGAATTCTCTCATGTGTAATGAGAGATGATTTATGTGTAAAACATTTCCCACATTCTGAACATGAATATGGCTTCTCCCCTGTGTGAATTGTCTCATGTATAACAAGAGTTGATTTATGTGTAAAACATTTCCCACATTCTGAACATGAATACGGCTTCTCCCCTGTGTGAATTGTCTCATGTATAACAAGAGCTGATTTCTGAGTAAAACATTTCCCACATTCTGCACATGAATATGGCTTCTCTCCAGTATGAATTATCTCATGATTAAGTAGATTTGATTTATGTGTAAAACATTTCCCACATTCTGAACATGAATACGGCTTCTCCCCTGTGTGAATTGTCTCATGTATAACAAGAGCTGATTTCTGAGTAAAACATTTACCACATTCAGAACATGAATATGGCTTCTCTCCTGTGTGAATTCTCTCATGTGTAACAAGAGATGATTTATGTGTAAAACATTTCCCACATTCTGAACAGGAATATGGCTTATCCCCTGTGTGAATTCTCTCATGTGCAACAAGATGTAATTTACGAGTAAAACATTTCCCACATTCTGAACATGAATATGGCTTCTCCCCTGTGTGAATTCTCTCATGTGTAACAAGAATTGATTTCTTAGTAAAACATTTCCCACATTCTGAACATGAATAAGGCTTCTCTCCTGTGTGAATTCTCTCATGTGCAACAAGATGTAATTTACGAGTAAAACATTTCCCACATTCTGAACATGAATATGGCTTCTCCCTTGTAGGAGCTCTTTTATCTTCATTGTTTCTTCTTTGACTATTATTTAGTTTCACAGTCTGTGATGATTTTGGAGATAATACTTCATTATAATCATCAGATCGAGTTCTGTTGAGAATTACTGGGGGTATATCTGAGATGTCAGCACGCTGTGTACATGTATCTTGTGTGGTACAACAACCATCTACTTTATATTCTAAAGATATCAGATGTCCCTCGGAGCTCCTGGTACAGTCCTCTGCAAAGAATAAAAGTGATATTTTTCATCATCAAAATTATGTATTTCAAAATAGAACTAATAAAATCATCCCATACAAATTGAATTATTAATGTAACGTAAGGGACTAAAGTGTAATTTACTTTGGCTAAAGTTAAAATATACATATAATTTTACTAATGTTCATTCTGAATTATTGCCCAGTCTAAAAGCCCAGTCACACATAACGATATCGTTAGAGAGATCGTTGTAATTGTGACGTTACAACGATCTCTCCAGCGATGTTGTTCTGCTGCTGTGAGGTCGCTGATCGCTGAAAAGTGCTGTCATTTTTTGAGCGCTGGTTTCCCGCTGGTCAGCACGCATCGCTGCATGTGACTGTGAGAAACCAGCGATCAGTGACCTCACTGGCTGGTAACCATGGTAAACACTGGGTATCTAGGCAGCGCGCGCTGCCCAGATACCCGGTGTTCACCATGATTACCAGCGTCCTCCCTGCTTAGCACTGTTTGTAAGCAGGGTGGACGCTGGTAACTATGATAAACAGCGGGTACCCAGGCAGCGAACGCTGCCTGGATACCCGCTGTTTATCATAGTTAGCAGCGTTCTCCCTAAACAGGATGCTGACATCGCCTTCAGCGGTGTGGGAGGTGGCTCCCATGGCCCTGATCGCTGGGGAGATCTGCCTGTTTGACAGCTCCCCAGCGATCAGGTAACGACGCTCCAGTGATCCCAGCCGGTCGTTATCGCTGTCGGGATCGCTGGAGCGGTCGTTATGTGTGACTGGGCCTTTAGTGTCAAAGCACAAACAAAAGAGAAATGATCATCGATCTCATGTTTTAGAAGCATAAAAAATATCATTGTTGGCAGCACAATCCTCGCTGTAAATAAAGAATATGCTGCCGACAATAAAAAATACATGAGAAGAGGGAACAATCCATCACTGATAATGAAAGAACAATCATCTTCCTCCATCATCACTCTTTAGAGGCCATTATCTGCCTGTGTAAAAAGACCTGAGGCTGCACTTATGTGTTACAACAGAGCGGTATTCCTATACTGCAACTTCAATAAAACTTAACCGCTGACTGCAAAATCAGCAGAATAATGTTCGATAACAAGAGATGACATCATGGCCACAACGTATGACAGCAGCCTCAAAAGTGTGATCAGTGGGAATGAAATAGCTACATTTCTTTCAAGTGTCTTTCTTGAATATTCATTAGTGGTTATGATTTGTCTCCATAAACATTCTTGTCTGTACAATATTGTACAATAGTTGGTGTTGACCAGATGGAGGCTCGTTACTCAAGTGGAGATAAAATTCTCCTTTTGGGATTAAACCATGAGAAGTCCATACTTACCATATTTTTGGAGTAAAAGATGCACTTTTCCCCCCCAAATTTTGGGGGAAAGTGTGGAGTGTGTCTTATCTTCTGAATCTACTGATCACTGTGTGCTGTAGGAGGGGGGGCGGTTTTAGAACGGTGACCGGAGGCTGGAGCAGGCTGCAGAGCAGCGGGTGGTCACGTGGACCCGCTCATTAGGCTCATGTATTATGCACTGCATCCCCCCCTGTCCACTCACCTCTACATATCGCTCCCTGCACCGCAGCCTCCTCCTGTATGTGCTGACATCTGATTACGTGAGCGGCACAGCACAGAGACATCTTTGCTGTTTGCTCTGCTCACGTGATCAGATGCCCGGGACAAGCAGGCAGAAGGATTGCGCGGGGTGCAAGGAGCAATATGGAGAGGTGAGTATGATCGTTTATTTTTTGTGCGCCAGTATGGGGGCCATATCCCAGCATTGTGGCCATATCCAGGATGGGATGCCATGTGCCAGCATGGGGGCATATTCAGGATGGGGGCCATATACCAGCATGTGGGCCATATCCAGGATAGGGGGGCTATGTACCAGCATGGGGGCCATAATCCAGGATTGGGGGTAATGTACCAGCATAGGGGCCATGTGCCCGTGTAGCGCTCCTCTGGTCAGGATGCCACGGAGGGATACTGCACCCAGACCAGAGTGTATAGTATCCCTGTGATCAGGGGACTGGAATGTCAATCAGGGACCCTGATTACACGCATCCACACACCTATAATAGGGGATCAATTGGTTAACCCGTTACTAGGGAACCAGTCCCGGTGGGAGGAGCTTAGGTGGGTAGTGGAGATCGGGAAGGTTAGTGAGAGGAGAAGAAGAGAATCTGTTGAAGTGGAACCCTATGAGCAGCGCAGCGGAGGGCACCTAAAAGACAGGTGGCCCAGACTGAAGGGGGATTCTAGGGTGTTGAGGTGCACCCGAATCTGGCCCGGAAATACCCCCGGCCCGGAGGGACCCAGTCCAGAAACAGAGGACCAGGTCCAAGAGTGGTGCAGGTGTCTATGCCTGAGCCGCCAAACCGGAGGGCCGCGAGCTGCCTGAGGGAGTTGTGACTATTCCCGAATTTATCCCTAAAGGCCCCGTATAGGGCCCGGAACTTTGAGACAGGAGCCTCCTTAGGGATCCATTGGGACCGGCGAAGGGCTCTGTGCAGGGGAGCTTTAAGGAAGGAGCAGGAGGGAGAGCACAGTACAAGGACAGAGGGAGAAAACAGCAGGAACATCACTGAGGCTTCCAAGGAGACATCCTAACCCCTGGTGACTACCTAGGCCAGCGGTACCCGTGAACTGTGTAAAACCTGAAAGCTGCCTGAAGTCACCAGTAAAACCCGTGCAGAGCCTAAGATGTATGTTGTGTCTCATTTACATCATGCTGGAAGAGCTGCATTCCAGTCTCCTCAACATAGACTGCGTGCTAGCAGCTCCACCTGAAGAGCCGCCTTCCTATGTGAATTCTCTATATTCATCCCTGCCCCGGGGATCCTGCTCCACCTACGTGGAACATTACCAACTAGCTGCCTCATCATCATCCCCGGAGGTCTGCAAGCAGAGCCTGTACCATGACCGGATACCGTATGTGGCGTCACAAAACTTTTATTATTTTTAACCTTTTTTAGCAACCACTAGTACACGGGCTCGGGCAAGTCACCTGTGACAATCCCCTTGAATCAACGCCCGGGACCGGGTACCCCACGGCCCTGCAGTGGGTCAGCTTCTGACGCTGTGAACAGGATGAACCAAGTCCCGTAACTAACGGGTACTGTGCGCCTTAAACTTTTAACTTTGTGCTTGAAAAATACTTTATTTTTGGACCCCAAAATGGCAAGGTCAAAGACTTAGCACCATGTGCAGGCCTGGGGGCATGCCTTGGCCCTCAGTTGTGGGAGGGCCCTGCCTGAGGCGCAAAACTGCAAGTCTGTCCTGATTGCCACAGGAAAACCAATGGGGTGGGCCAGAGAGTAAACTACCCCTGCTGGAGATGACCGGCCTGTCCTGGAGGGTCCCGCGGAGATGCCTGATGTGGTGGAGGCGAAGATCGAGGAGCCATCCAGCCATCCGAATCCCGTGGAGGAGGATGAATCCCAGGGAGACGAGGCTGACAGCTCGCAGGAATTCAGTGCATCCGGACCCCATGCGGTTGTGGTGGGAGCACAAGCAGCACAGACCAAATGGAGGGGTCGGTGCAGCCGCCATGGACGCACTCCGGCTAAGGCGCCAGAGTGGCAAACACGTACCATGGTGACCTAAGAAAGGCACTTGGGGCCTAGGGGGTGGTATGCCCTGCAGGTCTACAAAAGAGTGAACTAAGTGAACTAGAATGAAAGTAGACCCTGTGTATAGTTTTGATATGTTGAATATGCTATACTGATGGACAATTTGTGAACTTGCATTATAATGTTGACCACTGGACTGTGCCTAGTTAAGCCAGTGGACTCTATATGTGGCACCCCAGGGTCAAAGTGCCACAGTGTTATCACTGCCCCCGGGTGGTGGAAAAGGACTAATCACCGGAGAGACTGCTTTTTGAACTCTTTTTGGACTTTTTACATTTTCTTGGTTTTTGTAATTTTTATATTTTAAGACTCTGTACACTTTAAATTGTTATTGATTACTTGTTATTTTGTTGAAAAGTTGTCACAGTCCTGGAGTACTGTCTTTCACTAAGGGGGAATGTGGCACCCCAGGGTCAAAGTGCCACAGTGTCATCACTGCCCCGGGTGGTGGTGTCACAAGAGAGCAACAGAAGATCCTTCCCATCAGGCAACACAAACACAACACTTACACCTCCAGGCCAGAAGGGGGAAACCAAGCCCGGGTTCAGGGTGAGCTCCCCTATATATTCTGGTCAGGGGAGGAGCCAGTTAGTGCAGTTACTAGGAGGACTGTGAAGAGGACCTGTGTAAAAGAGCAGTGCTAAGCTCATCTCAGGTTTCGCTGACTAGTTCCAGGCCTGAGGCTAGGGTCTGAGGAGAGAAGCAGAAACATATCTGGGAGGCAGAGCAGCATTGTGCTCACCGCAGAGGAAAGGCGCAAAGAACGGACACCGGGTCCGAGACTGTGCAGGGTCTAACATCCCAGCAGTCAACACCGGAAGGTGGGGATTCCAGATTCCTTAGCCACACCGTACCCAAAGACACAGCAACATAGAGAGTTCAGGAGCTGACACCCAGGATCAGAGTAGAGATAAAGGACTCAAGTTGCCTGTCATACCGGTACCTCACAGGAAGAGACTGGGCCGGCCGGTCAGCTTGTGCAGCAGCAGGAGCCAATACACAGTGCAGTAAGGGAGCCAAAGACCCAGCCAGATGGGAATAACCCAGAGTTTCTCTCAAAGACTCCATGGACAGCTATCATTAACATCTGCTCCAGTAAAAGGACTGAGAGAACTACAAAACAGTGAGTCTGCCTGTTACTTGCACCTGTCACCCTGCATCCTACATATAGACTATCTACACTGCCACGGGGATTGGCTTTACCCGTGGAGAGCCATCCCATCCATCATCCCTGGAGGTTCTGCAGCAGCGGTGGCCATCTATAGCCCCAAACCACGGGTGGCGTCATGAAAACCTCACTGTAAACATCCCCTTCGTCAACCACGCCAGAGGAACCACCTTTTTGAAACTGACCCAGGCCACGGTACTGAGTCTCGACCCCTGTGATTCTCCGAGACTTTATAATGGCCCGGTTCCGAGTACCCCACGGCTCTAGGGCCTGACAGTTTTCCCTGGCATCACAAACAGGATCCTGTGCCCAGTAAACCGGGTACTGTGTGCCGTGAATTGTGTGCAATACGTGCTTTTGACTATCGCCATTATAAACGTGCACAGCACTCGGGAAGCAGAGAGGGCTTATCATCGTGGGCGGCACCCTCCCAAGAGCGCAAAGCGAGGCCCAACCTGCGCTCTGACGACATCCGGTGGAGACAAGAAATCCCGTCCCACCACAGAACTAAGATTGTACATCCCTATGGAAGTGAAAGACCGGAAGGGTCAGGATTCACTAAGAGGGCGGAAAGATGTTGGAGCCGAGAGAACAGCCCGAGCGCAGAGAAGGTGCAGCAGACCCGCGCGGCACCAGGAGAGGGTGGAGCACACGGCGGTGCTGCAGCGCAAGGAATGTCCCCGATCATGCCGTTCCTGATGCCGTACACCCCAGGAGCATCGTGGCTGCCGCAATACCCAGGTGAGCCCAACACCCTCACAGAATTTAAAGAAAAGCTGGATAGCTATTACAGTGTATATCCCCTGACAGACGGCCAGCGCATCAGCATACTCATGGGACAGTTAATCGGCACAGTGGGAGACAAAGTCCTGGTCAGGCACTGACTAAGACACTGTAGAACATGTAATTGCCAGGCTGAAAGTTACCTTTGAAACTAGCACGGATGCAAGAGCAAAAATGAGATTCTTTGGGTGCAGTCAGAAACCACAGGAGAGCGCCAGAGACTTTGTATTAAACCCACAAGAGGTGCTACGGGGACTCAAGCAGGCACAAAGTGAAGATAAGTTACTTATAGATCAATTCATTGATGGACTTCTATTCCCTCCTCATAGAGGACGGCTGTGGACAATGGCTATACAGAACCCTGATTTGAACAATTTAAAGACAGAGCCATCCGCATACTGCAGGCAGAAGAGCCTCATGACACAGACTCTGCACAATGCCTAGCTACAGCATACCAGCAACCGGGAGTGCAAACCCCACCATCCATGTCAGGGGCAAGTGCTAAACCTCAGGAGCCAATCACCAATGAGGCTCTTAACCAAAAGATTGAAGCCCTAACCAAAACTGTAGCTGAGATGTCCAAAGCTATGCAGGAGATGCGAGGATCCAAGCCCGTGAAGAAGATCGAGTTGGCTTCCAGCAGAGAGGATGTCCCGTGGATGAGGCCCAGGAGGTACCCAGCGACCAGAGGATGACCCAGTGGCCGCTACCACCCGGATGGACAGCCCATTAGCCGCCGCTGCAGAAAACCAGTTCACTTTGCCAGGGAATGTACTTTAAACAGCTGGGGCGGCTGCGGGCTGCCATTCGCAGCGGGGGGTGCCCAGAAGGCTTGGGCCTCCTTGCGCTGCGGATTCCAGCCCCCAGCTGCCTAGCTGGACCTGGCTGGACATAGAAATTGCGCGGAGCCCCACGCATTTTTTTTTTATTATTTCATGAAATTCATGAAATAATAAAAAATAAGGGCTTCCGATATTTCTGTGTCCAGGCAGGTCCAAATAGTCAGCTGGGGGTTAAGCAGCCCGCTACCGCTTGCTGTATCCGGCTGGCATACAAAAATACGGCGAAGCCCACGTCAAACTTTTTTTGAAAAATCCATTAAACAATCCTCTAAAAAGGGACTGCATCTTTATTAACCCATCGACCATAGTAGAGGGGTTAATAAAGATGCAGTCCCTTTCATTCTTATTGCTTTTTGGATTTTTCAGAAAAAAAATTGACGTGGGCATCGATGTATTTTTTGTATCCAGCCGGATACAGCAGGCAGCGATGGGCTGCCAACAACCCCCAGGTGCCTATCTGTACCTAGCCGGACACAACAATATAGGGGAACCCCTTTTTTTATTATTTCATGAATTTCATGAAATAATAAAAAAAAATGCGTGAGGCTCCGCGCTATTTCTATGTCGAGCCAGGTACAGCTAGGCAGCTGTAAATTCTTCAAAATTTCTTCTAAATTGTGGAGAAGAGGAAGTAATCCTGCCTAAGTATGCTACCATGGCTAAATTGTACACTGTTGATAACAATGCCATCACAACAGTTGAACTCTTGAACCCATCTAGTCGGGCGGAGGCCAATGTCTCAGAGTGAAAGCTGGAGGATTGGTGCCAAAAGCTACATGTAGGTACCAGTTCTACACCCTCCCATCAAAAGCATGGAGTATACCGGGTAGTGAGAGAATATGAATAAATCTTCAGTAAACATCCTCTAGACTTTGGGCAAATAAAAGGGGTAGGTAGAACATCACAAACCCACAGGTGACCATCCACCCATTAAAGAGAGGTATATACCTGTACCACCCGCTCACTACCAATGTGCAAAAGACATGCTCAAAGAAATGAAGGAAGCAGGGGTAATAAGAGACAGTTGTAGCCCATGGGCAGCTCCTCTAGTCTTAGTCAAAAAGAAGGATGGGACCATGAGGATGTGCATAGATTAGAGGCAGATCAACTGCATTAAACACAAGGATGCATAACCATTACCCAGAATAGAAGAATGATTAGCTGCATTAAAATCTGCTAACTACTTTTCCACCTTAGATCTGACTAGTGGGTATTGGCAAGTTCCTGTGGCAGAGGCTGACCCTAAGAAGACAGCGTTTACCACGCCAATGGGCCTCTGTGAGTTCAATTGTATGCCGTTTGGACTCTGCAACGCACCCAGTACATTTCAGAGGCTAATGGAGTGCTGTCTAGGACACAAGAACTTTGAAACTGTCTTACTGTACCTGGATGACGTCATAGTCTACTCATAGTCTATGAAGAGCATTTGAAGCACTTGGCAGAAGTGTTTGAAGCCTTGTCCAGTTATGGTATGAAGATAAAGCCATCCAAGTGTCACCTGTTAAAACCAAAGGTACAGTACCTCGGCCATGTTGTAAACTCAGAAGGTGTAGCACCGGACCCCAAGAAGGTTACAGTAATAAGGGATTGGCCAAGACCTACCAATGTGAAAGAAGTAAGGCAGTTCCTGGGACTGGTAGGCTATTACAGAAGATTCATCAAAGGGTTTACAAAGATGGCAGCCCCTCTACAAGATCTCCTAGTAGGACGGTCTAAGAAATCCAAGGCCCGGAGTCCTCCCTTCCAGTGGACTGATGAAACAAAAGAATCCTTCAAGAAGTTGAAGTGGCCCTGACCGGGGATGAAATCCTGGCATACCCTGATTACCATCAACCCTTCATTCTGTACACGGATGCCAGCAACGTGGGATTGGGAGCAGTACTGTCTCAAGTACAAGAAGGTAAAGTGAGAGTGATCGCCTTTGCAAGCGGGAAGCTCCATCCTACTGAAAGAAACCCGGAGAACTACAGTTCTTTCAAGTTAGAACTACTGGCAGTAGTCTGGGCAGTTACAGAACATTTCAAGCATTATCTGGACGCAGCAAAATTCACCATCTATACAGATAACAACCCGCTTACCTTCCTGGACTCTGCTAAACTAGGTGCGCTGGAGCAGCAATGGATGGCCCGGCTGTCTAACTACAATTTCACCATCAAGTACAGGGCAGGCCGCCAAAATGGCAATGCAGATGCCTTATCCCGGATGCCACACCTGAAGGACGTGGAAGAGGAACCAGAGGAGCTGGAAGAAATAGAGCTACCGGCCTTTCACCACCCTAGAGCATCCCAGTACAGGACAGGTGTGTACCATAAACATCAGAAAGCCACCTTAAACCCATTACTTCATCACGGATGGGCTGAAAACCAGGACAGTGACCCAGCTGTGAAGCTAGTCAAGGAGTTACTAGAAGGTAACCACCTGAAGAAGATAGAGAATCTATCGAAACATGTTGTGGAGTAGGAGGGGAGCCTGAATAAAGGTCTGTTGAAAAACCATCCCAGTGCCTGCTGCCTTTGTGCCTGAGCGCCTCCAATTAGACCGCTTACAGTTTGTTTACCTTCTAATATAAATCCCTCTCTGAGGGTAAAGCGGCGGGGAGCAGCTAATCGCAGAGTGCAGCTTAACGTGAGGACCTGGCATCGCCTGGCAACAGGAGCTTTAACTAAAGGACCTGCGGTGACGTGACCGGATGCTCAGAGCCCCCGGAGCACGCGGTGTGCGGATGAGCTAGAGCCTGTGAAGGGCGCCTTATCAAGTGTATTACCTGGTTGTGCGGGGACAGCACAACCCGATAAGGTGAGTGGCCACCTATTAGTACGCCACGCTAAATAAAGCCCCCCTGGTAACCGCTCACTTTAGATGAGAATTTAGTGGATAGGACTTGTGACATGTGGGGAGCCGTGTAGTGGCTCACAAGCTTAAGGGTATGTGCGCACTGGGCGGGTTTTCGGCGGTTTACCTGTGTAAACCGCCGTTTTGCATACATTAGTTTTATTTAAATTTATGTTAATCCAAACCGGCGTTTGGATTAACATTGAAACTAATGTAACCCGCCCAAGGCTGTGCACATACCGGCGGTTACCCAGCGTCATCCGTTGCTAACCCGCAGGTTTCCCAGCGGGTTAGCAAAGAATGACCATGTTCTAAAAACCGGCCGGTTCTGCAGCGGCTGCAAGCAGAATCATGTGCTGCTTCCAGCCGCTGCAGAATCGCCGCCGAGAACCCGCTGGGCAGCCGCCGGATACCGCCCGGCTCCCGCAGCTCATACCCGCCAAGAAGCCGGTGCACGGCGCCGGAGCTTCCTGGCGGGTCCCGCCAGCAGCCGCCGACCGAACCGCCGGGTAATGTGCACTTACTCTAAGTGTTTTGGACCAAAAGACAAACCAATACCCCACAATTTGCTATATATTAAGAACTAACTAATTTTCCACAATTTCAGCACCTGTCATTGTGGTTTTTCTTGCACTCTTTATGTTGCTGTGTGTAGCTGGGCCATGTGGGTGCGTTTGTTCCAGCAGGTAGCAGTGTTGAATGCCATAACAGCCCGCCTTCTGAAATAGGGGTTAATGTAAGAGGCTGGGCATACACTGTGCAAACCTATGTGAACAGCGCCCTATATGAGTCCCATTCTGTTTGCAGGACAACCAGTGGTCACTCCCTCTGTGAGAAAGGAGGTTGTTAGTGATTGGGGCTGGTGTCCTGCATTCATGATGCCTTCATTTATAACCTGGGCAAAGCTGCACACAGCACTGAGTGTAATGGTCGTCTGACCTGAATCTGCTGTGGTAAGAAAATGTATTTTCTATGTGTGTCCTTTCCTCACTTTAGATGAGAATTTAGTGGATAGGACTTGTGACATGTGGGAAGCCGTGTAGTGGCTCACAAGATTAAGTGTTTTGGACCAAAAGACAAACCAATACCCCGCAATTTGCTATATATACAGAGAAATTATCAGACTTGGTAGACTTGTACAACCATGTCCCGGTGAGTTCTACCAACAGCACCCCAGCTTATCTCATGAGAGCAAGACCTGGTAAGCTGCCAATAGATTTGGATATGGGAATCTTAAAACCAGATGCAGAAGTACCAAAAGCCAATTGGGATACCACTCGCCAACAAAAGTATCGCCAAGTACAAGAATGTCTATAAAAGAGACTCAAACAAGCCAGAGAGAGATAAGAAAGAGCTTACAATCAACATGCTCCAGCAACTCCTTTACAACCTGGTGAGCAAGTTCTTAAAAGAAAGAGGCGCAGTAACAAATTGAATGACCAATGGGAAACAACACCAAACAATCGTTCTCCCATCAAGCTTTGACAATACTAAAGTGTGCTTGGTCAGTAAAGATGAAGCCAAATCCACCTCAGCAGTATCAAGAGATCACTTAGGGTACCTTTACACACGGCTACATTTGTAGCTTGTCACCAGGTAACTTACTGGTTGCAGTGAAAGCATGGATACATGGTTCTATCTTGTTGCTGTGTACAAATGGAATCATGTATCCATGATTTCACTGCAACCAGTAAGTTACCTGGTGACAAGTTACAAATGTAGCCGTGTGTGTAAAGGTACCCTTAAAGTTGTGTTCTAAAACCTGAAGTCATCAGAACCTGTGAAGCCTAAAGAAGAAGATCCATACAGTCTTAGGAGATTTTCCAAAAACCTGGACAAATTGCCATGGAACAGTCTTCGTGCTTGCATTCCCTCAACTGATGATACCTGAAGCCGTACAGCAAAAAGTCCCAAGAGTGGAAGAGCTGGAAGTAGCACCAGTTGCAGAAGAACAGATTCCTGATCCCAGTGAGCTTGCCAGTCCTGCTGTCAGATCTATATCTCACTCAGAGTCAGAGATACCCGCAAGGTACACGTCAACACACAGCATTATACTGTATTAAGTACACCTGCAGTAGACACTCCAGAACCTAGGAGGTTGCAGCGTAGTACCAAATGTCAGATCCCATCCTGGTATAAAGACTAAAAGGGTAAAATGTGAGTAAAGTGTTTTAGTGTTTTATTGTAAAGAAATGTGAATAGTACCCGGTAAACATAGTGTACAGAAGGGTGGAGGAACTGAGCTCAGCCCCATGCACATTAAGTTAGGAACAGCAAGTGCCTGGTGTTGAGAGGTAGCAACTAGGACCCCTAAGCCGAGACAGCCGTAGGGAAAATGTTTTATGTATAATAAATGTGTAACCTTACAACCGTCAAGCCCAGTACCTACAGAGACTTTCCTGTATGAACTCTTTTGCATATTCTTGAACGTTTTACCTTTTAAATTAAACATGGACCATAATACCACTGGACTGGTTGTGGTAAAGACTTGTTTGTACATAATACTACCAAACCTGGTGGAAAAGGACTAATCACCGGAGAGACTGCTTTTTGAACTCTTTTTGAACTTTTTACATTTTCTTGGTTTTTGTAATTTTTATATTTTAAGACTCTGTACACTTTAAATTGTTATTGATTACTTGTTATCTTGTTGAAAAGTTGTCACAGTCCCGGAGTACTGTCTTTCACTAAGGGGGAATGTGGCACCCCAGGGTGAAAGTGCCACAATGTCATCACTGCCCCCTGGTGGTGGTGTCACAAGAGAGCAACAGAAGGGCCTTCCCATCAGGCAACACAAACACAACACTTACACCTTCAGGCCAGAAGGGGGAGACCAAGCCCGGGTTCAGGGTGAGCTCCCCTATATATTCTGGTCTGGGGAGGAGCCAGTTAACGCAGTTCCTAGGAGGACTGTGAAGAGGACCTGAGTGTAAAAGAGCAGTGCTAAGCTCATCTCAGGGTCCACTTACTAGTTCCAGGCCTGATGCTAGGGTCTGAGGAGAGAAACAGAAACCCCCCTGGGAGGCAAAGCAACCCCGTACTCACCTCAGAGGAAAGGCGCAAAGAACGGACACTGGGTCTGAAACTGTGCAGGGTCTAACATCCAGGCAGTGAACACCGGAAGGTGGGGACTCCAAATTCCTTAGCCACACCGTACCCAAAGACACAGCAACATAGAGAGTTCAGGAGTCGACACCCAGGATAAGGGCAGAGATAAAAGACTCGAGTTGCCTGTCAAACCGGTACGTCGCAGGAAGAGACAGGGCCGGCAGCAGGTCAGCTTATGCAGCAGCAGGGGCCAATACAAGGTGCAGTAAGGGAGCAAAAGACCCAGCTGGATGGGAATAACCCTGAGTTGCTCTCAAAGACTCCGTGGACAGCTATCATTAACATCTGCTCCAGTAAAAGGACTGAGAAAACTACAAAACATTGAGTTTGCCTATTTCTTGCGCCTGTCACCCTGCATCCTACATATAGACTATCTACACTGCCATGGGGATTGGCTTTACCTGTGGAGAGCCATCCCATCTCAGCTGCCATCCATCATCCCCGGAGGTTCTGCAGCAGCGGTGGCCATCTCTAGCCACATACCATGGGTGGCGTCATGAAAACCTCCTTGTAAATATCCCCTTCTTCAACCATGCCAGAGGAACCCCCTTTTTGAAACTGACCTAGGCCTCGGAACCGGGTCTCGACCCCTGTGACTCCCCGAGGCTGTATAACGGCCCGGTTCCAAGAACCCCACGGGTCTGGGGCCCGATATATACAGTGACATAATGTGCCTTAAACAGTCCTGGTGGTCGAGAGGACACTGTTGAACAAGTGAAAAGACAATGGTCACCAGAACTGTGTGTGAATCCGGCCCCATTAGTGTGTTTTGTTGGTCCCGTTGACCCAGTAACATTATAAGAAAAGTGCCTCCCGGACGGGATGAAAAGTTATTAATAAAAGTGTTATTGTTGTTGTTATAATGCATATAAAAATTTAACTCTGTACTGGGTACAGGTCGGACAACTCGCAGATGAGTGGGTTCAACCAAGGGGGATTGTGATGCCCTCTGGTCGGGACGCCATGGAGGGAAGATGGACAGCAGGTTCACGCTTTCTCCAGGTGTTTATTGCCCATTACCCTTGCTTTGGTGTTTTTAGGCTAGCAGGTGTTTCCACTTGTCTATTTGTTCTCCCAATCACCTTTTGGGTGCGGCTGTTTATACGTTCCCTTTTCTGGTCTTCCGGACTACGAGGTCAGGATCCTCAGTCTGTGCAGGAACCGGCTGCGTCAGTTGCAGCTTTTTAGAGCTATCCCTATATTCCTGTTTGTGTTGCTGTGCAACTACATCCGAAAGGCACAAAGTCACCACCACACGTCACCAAAAGATCCCCCTCTAAACAGTGAGGCCGGGGGGGGGGGGGGGGAGGGGTGACAGCACTGTGCTCTGGGGCTATTTTTCTTCAGCTGGGACTAGAGCTTTAGCAAAGGTGCAGAGATTTATGAACAGAACAAAGATCAGTCAATGTTACATCAAAACCTTCAGGCCTCTGCTAAACAGCTGAAGATGAATTATACTTTCCAGCACAGGAATGACGATAAGTGACCTCCAAATCACAAGAAAAAAACATGGGCAGGAGAATATGGAAGTTGTAGAATGGCCAAGGCCAAGCCCAGAAGTCAGGTAACAATCTGTGGTGACCTGAAGAGGGCGCTGTACACAGGAGATGCCCCCGCAATCTGACAGATGTGGAGCTACTGCAAGGAAGAGGGGCAAAGATCACCAATTCTAGATGTGATAGACCTCGACCCAAAAAGACTGAACACTGCCAGAAATTCACAGGGGACTTCCCCACAGTATTAGGGTACCTTTACACGTCACAACATTGCATGCAGTTTCACTTGCAACTTACTGGTTGCAGTGAAATCATGGACACATTGTTCCATTTGTACACAGCAACAAGATAGAACAATGTGTCCATGATTTCACTGCAACCAGTAAGTTGCAAGTGAAATTGCATGCAAAAACCTGTATATTACCAGAGGTGTGTAGAGTTTTATATCTACTTTATGGCTTAAGGAATCCCACCTGAATACAGGAGCCCATAACACAATCGTTAAACAGAAGTGGCCTTAGGCTGCCTTCACATTTGCGTATGGGAAGGCAGCGTATTGCTGCGTTCCCATACGCAGTCAAACGCATGCGCACTGCGTTCCTATGTTTAACATAGGAACGCATGGTGCCTGCGTTTGCTGCGTTCGGGTGCGGATGCGGACGATATCTGCTGCTTCCGGTGTCCAGCATCCGCACCCGGGACGCAGCATGTTGGGTTTTTTTGTGCGTTTGGGGAGCTTGGACAATCAGCAAGCGTCCCCAAGCGTACAAAAAATGCATTGGCTTCAATGGGTCCGCAGTGTCCTCTGCATGACACCGCAGGAGAACGCTGCGGACCTATTGAAAAATCTCCCAGTGGCCGCCGGTGATGTCACAGGAGCTCACCGACGGCCACCGGGAGATCAGCTGAGGCTCTGCTGTCCTCCTTCTCCCCGCCGCCTGTAATCTCCTAGCGATGTCGGCGGGGAGAACAGCTGATGTGAGAGCTGTTTGAATCTTCCCGCGCCGACATCTCCTCTCAGTGTCGGCGCGGGAAGATTCAAACAGCTCTCACATCAGCTGTTCTCCCCGCCGACAGTCCCGGAGCTTACCGGCGGCCGGGGGGGGCGGAGATCTCCGGCGCTGATCTCCGCCCCCGGCCCGCCCCCGGACAGCGCCGATTGGCTGCCGGGCTCCATAGTGATGTGTCCGCAGGCGGACATTATCCGCTGCGGACACATCATTTGGACACTGCTTCTGACAGCGTTTGTGTCTGCATGCCATCAGCATGCAGACACAAACGCTAATGTGAAGCCAGCCTTACACCGTTCACGCTGAACAATACAATTGCTCTACTGGCCCTACATGTTCAATGACACCGGACGATGGAAGATCTGCTGTCCAAAAAGACAAGTGGGGAGAACCAAGAGACTTCCCTGGTGAACAGAAGGGTTGTGGAATTAAACCCCCCCTGCCCAACAGATGTGTAGATTGTCAGCTGATTGTAATGTGTACAGAAGTGTAAACTGTGACCCCACAGCATCGGACACCGTCTAATGTGTATGCGGTCTCCCAACCAGGGGTCGCAGCTTCGACGGGGTCTGGACCTATAAGGCTAGGGTCACACATAGCCATCAGTTTTTCCCCTTGTTTTCAATAACTGGTCCGTTTTTTTAGGGTGCTTCTTGACCCTCCTGTGCAGTTCTGCGTTTTTGGGACTTTGCCATTTTTTCCAAAAACAATGCTCTAAAAAACGGATCCATTTTCCCATAAGGCCCCATGTTAAAAAAACGGATCCTTTTTTACTGCACCCAAGAACGTTGTTTGCAACGTTTTTTGGGTCCTGTAGAAAAACTGACACCATTGCAGTCACACTTGAGTGCAGCATCCGTTTTTGGCATCAGTTTTTGGACTTAAAACACAAAAGTGGAAAAACTGATGATGCCAATAACGGATCCAGGGCTTATGTGTGACCCTAGCCTAAAGAACACAAAAGTGGAAAAACTGATGCCAATAATGGATCCCAGGGCTTATGTGTGACCCTAGCCTAAGGGGCCCGCACCGCCCGCTGCCCCTTGTGCCCGATGATCCCAGTGCCCACTTCACATGGATGTGCATCCCAAGGATGCACATCCATGTCACTGCAGGCAGCACACGTCGCTATAGGGCCCATGTGTCAGGGAGGGGAGGGATGGGGAGCCTACTGCTGCCACCCCTCCCTTCGCTTCCTCTTACCAGCTGGCTTTCATTGTGCGTTCCACTGTGGAATGCATATAAGCAGGCTGGTGCCGCCTCCTCCACACTAGAGGTAGGTGGCACTTCCTACTTTGTGCGTTTCACGCTAGAATGCACATCGTCACTGCCTCTTCCTCATGAGTATTCTCGTCTTTCGTTTTTGCAAGGAGACTGGAGCAGCGGGGAATAGGGAGAATTGAGAACAGATTTTTTTTTTAAGTGAGTGCTCGGTGGCCAGAGGATTATGGGGGGAGGGGCGCATTATACTACATGGAGAGTTATGAGGCTGCACAATATGGAGAACTATGAGGCTGCATATGTAATGGTACCTTTACACGCCGCTACCGAGGGTAGCAACAGGTAGGCACGGCACGTGCACGCGCGCGTTTCCTAACGGTACCTGATGCTGCATTTACATGCCGCCACAAGGTGCTCCACAGAAGGTATTTGCGTTCCCCGGAAGTGCCGACGGGTGCTGCGGGTTACCTTCTGTGGAGCACCTTCCCTGATTTACACGCCGCTACCACAAGGGAATCTGGGCGTACATCTTGTGCGCTGTAACTACATAGCCGTGACAGTGTAGTGTATTACGTGACGCTCGTACGGTGATTGGACAATGCAATAACATCATGATTGGCCAGCCAGCGCAGGGAGGCTGGCTAATACATGACGCTATTGCAAATGTGTATTCTGACTGGTCTGCTCGTTAAATATGCCGCCCTGTGTAGGAGCAGCCAATGGGTAAACAGTAGTCCCCACCAATGATAGCTGATGGGGCGTGGTATATATGACGCTGTAGCACGCCCCAGGGAACTCAAATAGCTTGCCTGTGCCCCGATTACACGCCGCCACCATAGGGATTATACCTGCTTGTTTTTCAGCACGGCTGAAACACAGGTATCCAAAGAGACAGGAAGGTACAACCTGAATTACACACCGCCACTTCGTGGTGTTTTGAAGGTAAAAGGTACAATTGTGTCCGATACCTGCCGGTTTCTACCTTTCTGTAGCGGCGTGTAAAGGTACCATAAAGCTGCACCATATAGAGAGATATAAGGCTGCACTATATGAGGCTGCACTATATGGAGAACTGAGCCTGTATACTGCATAGAGGGCTATGAGGCTGCATTATACTGTATGGAGGGATGTGAGGCTGCATTATACTATATGGGAGGACTGAGACTGCATTATACTATATGGGAGAACTGAGGCTGCATTATACTATATGGAGGACTGAGGCTGCATTATACTATATAGAGGACTTAAGCTCCATTATACTATATGGAGGAATGAGGCTCCATTATACTATGTGGAGGATGTGAGGCTTTATTATACTATATGGAGAGATGTGAGACTGCATTATACTATATGGAGGACTGAGGCTGCATTATACTATATGGAGGACTGAGGCTCCATTATACTATGTGGAGGGATGTGAGGCTTTATTATACTATATGGAGAGATGTGAGACTGCATTATACTATATGGAGAGATGTGAGACTGCATTATACTATATGGAGGGATGTGAGGCTTTATTATACTATATGGATGGATATAAGGCTGCATTATGTTATATGGAGGAATGTGAGGCTTTATTGTACCATATGGAGGGATGTAAGTCTGTATTACACTATATGGAGATGAGGGTGCATTATACTATATGAATGGATATGAGGCTGCATTATACAATTGGAGGGATGTCAGGCTTTATTATACTGTATGGAGGGATGTGAGACGGCATTATACTATATGGAGGGCAGTGAGAGTGCATTATCCTATATGGATGGATATCAGCCTGCATTATACTATTTGGAGGGATGTGAGGCTGCATTATACTATATGGAGTATAATGACGGTGCATTATATTATATGGAGGATAATGGGGGTCAATTATAATAATTGTATGACTATTGGGGCTACCTTATGAATGGGGGACTATGGGCTGCATTATAATACATAGAGGACTATGGGGGTACATTGTAATATATGGAGGAATAAGGGGATGCATTATAATAGAGGACTGTGATGACAGGGGAAGACCATATGAACCATGATGGGGGACATATATGCCATGATAAAGGACATATTCCGGGAGGAGGACCATATATAATAGGATGAGGGACATTAATACATAATGAAGGGGGAAAGGGGTCAAATTGTTAGTCTTTAAAGTACTTAGAATGCTACATGGGGCCAATACATCTGTCCAACTTGTGTGCATGGGGGGGCAGGACTAAATTTTGCATCGGGCCCCACCAGACTCTGGTTACATTACTGCTCTCAACGCTCCGCACAGAGTGAACTGTGCCCTCACAGCAGAGACCAGGAGACCAGTTACTGCCATGTACATTATTCAACAGAATCAAACACTATCTAATGGGTATGTGGCCTCCCAATGCTCCGTAGCGTGAACTGGACCCATTGGTTCTCTGGGATATTACAGCGCGGCCAGAGGAGTCTGGGGAGGATTTCTTCTCTCCCCGCAGACAACAAATGAACGCTTGTCTATAGGGGAGACAGGAGAGACAGCGGTCAGCCGACTCCAGTATAAATGTGTCCTCACTATCAACACTGCTAGAGATTAGACAATATATTCCACTGGATCTGAATTCTACTCCAACCTTACAGAAATTAGCATTTGTCAAAATACGGATTATTGTAATTCACTTCGGTGTGGATGAAGCAAACTGGTGGCTGCTGTCACTGGACAAATATTTGTGGCACTTTAACGGGTCATGAAAAGGTTAATAAAATATTTATACTCCCCTCTCCGGACCCTCCACTCCTCACCTCCACCCTTGCAGTGCTTGGGACTTATCACCCCCACCAAGTACTGAATTCCCACCTCTTCACACTAGGCCATGACTTGTGGCTCTGACGAGGCTCGGGAAGCTTCTAGGTGAAGTCACGGCACACAACAGGAGACCACGTCCTTACACGCTTGTGTAGAAAGGTCCCGGACCTCATCAGAGCCATAAGTCCAGGCCAAATGTGAAGAGACCAAGGATTCAGCGCTTGAAACCGATGAGATGATGCAGGAAGGGCCAAAGAGGCGAGCGGTGACGAAGCCAAGGGGCTGGAGAGGTGACTATATATATTTTTTTCATTATTTATATCTTATGTGTAATATGCTCCGGAGTCTGGAGAGATTCCACAGTATCCGTGACGGCCTCGGTTACATAATCCCATGTCACCTCCATGTTCCCGCTGTATTTACACCCATATTAAAGGAGCACAGCAGTGTGATCACATAGCGCTATCACATGATCACCAGGTATCATCTGTATTTATCTGAACTGAGGAATCTACGACTGAAGAAACTGAGAAATCATAAAACAGAAAATCTCCGGCCCAGAACTGTCCGGTCCGGAGAATGAGGAGAACGTGACTCTTCTCTGCTTTATTTAGAGGTGATTCCTCACCGGGGGGTTTACTTGCAGGAGCGTCCTCTGTATACCAGTCATCATCCCGCATAGCACTGCCTTCCTCCATTATAGCTGAAGGACCGTCCTCTGTACAGCACTCATCACCCCGCACATCACCGCCTTCCTCCATTATACCTGCATAAGCTTCCTCTGTACACGGCTCATCACCCCGCATAGCACCGCCTTTCTTCACTATATCTGCAGGAGCATCCTCTGTACACCGCTCATCACCCCGCACAGCAGCGCCTTCCTCCATTTTATCTGCAGGAGCGTCCTCTGTACACTGGTCATCACCCCGCACAGCACCGCCTTCCTCCATTATATCAGCTGGATTAAGATTTTTCAGCTCTTTACCCAGATTTCAGATCTGTGAAAAAAATAATAGAAAAGTCACAGACAGAAGGAAAAGTCACAAAGAAAAAGGGTAAAGTCATGTGGAAACTTCTAGATGATCGGAAAAAGGGGGGGTTTGAGGAAAGTGGGGGCATCCGAGAACCTCCCCAAAAAATGTTATATTGGGGAGTGATCTGGGACGGTCGGTCCCTCAATATGTTCCTGACAACCCTCCTAGATCTGGAGCTTCATGTAATCTAAGTGATGATAATTTGGATGTCTCTGTTGAGCTGATGATTTGCTCCATGGTGCAGGGGAACGCATCAGGGTATGTTGTTGGGGATCCTCTACCACAGGGGACTTAGACATGCAGCTACGGCCCTCGACTTAGCCACCCCCCTCACACACACACACTCCTCGCTCAAACAGGCAACCCTGGCACACAACCCTCATTAAAGACCTTAGAAGAGCTTCCAGGGTTGCCGAGAGGAGATGGAAGAAATCTCATTCCACTGTGCACTTCGCGTTGTTCAAGCAGTCCTCACTAACTTCAACTCCGCACTCACTGCTGCAAAACAAGCCTTCTTCTCATCCCTAATAACCTCCCTGTCCCACAATCCCAAACAGCTTTTTAAAACTTTCAATTCTTTACTCTGTCCGCCCGCTCTTCCTCCCTCTCCCCTTATCTCTGCTGAAGACTTTGCCTTCTTCAAGCAGAAGATCGATAAAATCAGACAGCCTTGACCCACTGTCCCCACAGCTCCCCCTCTCACCTACACTGCCCTCCTCCTCCATCAGCTGCTCCTCCCCCATAACTGAAGATCTGCTCTCCTCCGTTCTGTCAAAGTCACACCTTACCACCAGCACTCACGACCCGTTCCCATCCCACCTCATTCCCTGCCTCACCTCAGTCTTCACCCAACTCTAACCCATCTCTTCAACGTATCACTTACTAGTGGCGTCTTCCCCTCATCCTTCAAACATGCTTTGATCACACCCATCCTCAAAACACCCTCCCTCGACCCAGTATATGTTTCTAACTATCGCCCCATATTTCTTCTCTCCTTCGCCTCAAAACTGCTTGAACAAAACGTCCACTCAGAACTGTCCTCCCACCTCTCCTTCTGCTCCCTCTTTGACCGCCTACAATCCGTGTTCCGACCCTACCACTTCACCGAAACAGCCCTAACCAAAGTCACCAACGACCTACTGAACGCCAAGAGCAAGCGACACTACTCCGCCCTTCTCCTCCTCGCCCCAACTGCCGTCTTTGTCTTTGTTGACCATTACCTCCTACTTCAGATCCTGAAATCTCTTGGCATCACTGACCTAGCCCTCTTCTGGATCCTCTCATACTTAACGGATCTGACGTTCAGCGTAACCCACTCCCACACCTCCTCTTCATCCTACCCCCTATCCGTCGGTGTCCCCCAAGGCTTGGTTCTGGGACCACTACTCTTCTCCATCTACACTCTCAGTCTAGGACAACTCATTGAGTCCCATGGCCTTTAATACACCCAGATCTATCTGTCTGGGCCCGACATCACCTTCCTACTATCCAAAATTCCACAATGCCTGTCTGCCATCTCATCCTTCTTCTCTGTTCGCTTCCTTAAACTGAACATGGACAAAACTGAATTCATCGTCCTCCCCCCAAGTCGCTCTTCCCCACTACCCGACGTATCCATCCTTGTCAACAACTGCTCACTCTCCCCAGTCCCCTACGCAAAATGCCTCAGGGTAATCCTTGACTCTTCCCTCTCCTTCAAGCCTCACATTCAGGCCTTCGCCACCTCCTGTCGGCTCCAGTTCATAAACATTTCCCGGATTCGCACTTTCCATGATCTCGACACTGATAAAACACTTGTTCATGCTCTCATCATCTCCCGCCTTGACTACTGCAACCTCCTGCTTACCGGCCTTCCCACTACCTCCCTTGCACCTCTCCAATCTATCCTAAACTCCGTTGCATGACTAATCCACCTGTCCCCGCCTACTCCCCTGTCTATTTCCTCTGCCAAGCCCTTCACTGGCTCCCCACTTCTCAGAGCTCCCGGTTGAAAACACTAACCATGACACACAAAGCCATCTACAACCTGTCCCCTCCATACATCTCTGACATGGTCTCCCGATACCTACCCTCACGCACCCTGCGATCCTCCCAAGAACTCCTTCTCTACTTCCCTCTCATCTCCTCCTCACACAACTGCATACAAGATTTCTCCCATGCATCTGCTATACTCTGGAACTCTCTTTCCTGACACATCAGACACTCGCCTACCCTGGGAGCCTTCAAAAGAAACCTGAAGACCCACCTCTTCCACCAAGCCTACAACCTGCAATGAGACCTGGTTCACTCACTATCGGCACTACCTCCTCCTACTGAATCCCCACTCGTCCCTCTTAGACTGTGAGCCCTCGCGGACAGGGTTCTCTCCCCTCCTGTATCTGTACGACTTGATTGTCCATATTTATTGTACGTGTCCTCGTCTGCCCTTACCATATATAAAGCACCATGGAATCTAATGTTGCTATATAAATTAGTAATAATAATAATGCAACTCACAGGAACTGTAGACACCTTGGCGATTTGAGCCCAGGGCCGTCAACATCCGTACGTTCCTTCAGTTGAATGTACATCCTTAAGGTACCGTCACACGTGATGACGCTGTCGGAGATGTCGGCAGCGACTGGCGGGTGCGCGCACATTTTTGGCGCCCTGCCAGCGTCGCCGTCCCCCATTTACATAGGGCGACACCTCCGGCGGCGCACCGGCGAGCTGAGAGGTGGCATTGCCACCGGGGTTTCTCAAAATCCCAGCGGCGATGCAGGACAATGAGAACCTATAGCCGGTTACATGGGGCGATGTGTGCACATCGCCCCAGATCGGTCGCCTGGTTTCAGAGCACTGCTCTGAAACTAGGCGACCTCCCGGCGGCGCCGACATCGCCCCTTTACATGAGGCGACGTAGGGGCGATGTCGCCGCCGATAGGCCACGCCCCTACGTCGCCCATGTAATTGGCGGCGATGTCGTCCCGTGTGACGGGGCCTTTAGACTGATATTTATTGCTGGTGCGGCCAGGGACAAGCTCTGCTCAGCTATATTATACCAAAGGCAGCCACTGACAATCAGCCTATCATGTCAGTATAACTGACCAGACAGCTTGTCTCTGCGCTTCACCAGAAATACATAAATTCCTACCAGTCTAAGGACGCACAGTAAACTGAAGTACACTGTGGACATCGGCTGCCCCAAGACTGGGTCACAATCACCAAGGGGTCTACGGAGCCTGTAGGCCACATGAAGCAGAAAAGAGGATCATAGGGGAACAGAGGCAGGCGAGGAGAGAGAGTGTATGTGTGTAAATCTCCCCAACATTGTACACCCCCCAAATCCCAACACAGACCTCCGCCCACCGTCATCTACCACCAAGATCCCACCACAGAACTCGCCCTGGCATCAGATACACCCCAAATCCCACCACAGATCCTGCAGCAGCTGACCCCTCGCCCTCATGCTTGCTTTGGGTAAACACAACCGGACCAGGTGAGCAGATTCTGATATATCATCTGCATTATCCTTTTCATGTAATAATAAGACCCTATTCACCCCCCAAATCCCACCACAGACCTCCCCCCGCCATCATCCGCCCCCCAAATCCCACCACAGACCTCCCCCCACCATCATCCACCCCCCAAATCCCACCACAGACCTCCCCCCACCATCATCCACCCCCCAAATCCCACCACGGACCTCCCCATGCCATTATCTACCCCCCAAATCCCACCACAGACCTTCATACACCATCATCCACCTCTTAAATCCCACCACAGACCTCCCCCACCATCATCCACCCCACAAATTCAGCACAGGCCTCTCCCCGCCATCATCCACCCCCCAAATCCCACCACAGACCTCCCCACCCCACCACACACCACCCAAATCCCACCACAGAGCTCCCCTCAGCACTACAACCCTCCAAAACCCCACAACAGACCTCCCCCCGTCCATCATTCTCCCTCCAAATCCCACCACAGACTTCCCCCAGCCATCATCCACCCCTAAATCTCACTACAGACTTCCAGCCACCATCACACCTTCCTAAATCCTACCACACACCTCCCACCGCCATCCAACAGACCTCCCTACACCATCATCCACCCCTAAATCCCACCACAAACCTCCCCCTACTATCATCCACCCCAAATCCCACCACAGGCCTCCCCTCGCCATCATCCACCCTCCAAATTGCACCACAGACCTCCTCCCACCATCATCCACTCCCCCAAATCCCACCACAGATCTCACGCTGCCATCATCCACCTCCTGAATCCCACTAAGGACCTCCACCTGCCATCATCCACTCCCCAAATTCCACCACAGACCTCCCCCGCCATCATCCACCCCCAAATCCCACCACACACTCCCCCACGCCATCACACCCCTCCAAATCCCACCACAGACCTCTCCTTGCCATCACTACACCCCCAAATCCCACCACAGGCCTCCCCCTGCAATTATACACCAAAAATCCCACCACAGACTTCCTCCCACCATCATCCATCTCCAAATCTCACCTCAGATCTACTTCCAACATCATCCAACCCCCAAATCCCACCACAGACCCCACCACCATCATGCACCCCCAAATCCCACGACAGACCTCCCCCCACCATCACATACCACCCAAATCCCACCACAGAGCTCCCCCCAGCACTACACCCTTCCAAAGTCCCACAATAGACCTCCCCCCATCCATCATTCTCCCTCCAAAACCCACCACAGACTTCCCCCCGCCATCATCCACCCCCAAATCGCACCACAGACCTCCCCCCACCATCACACCTTCCTAAATCCTACCACAGACCTCCCACCGCCATTATCCATACCCCAAATCCCACCACAGACCTACCTACACCATCATCTACTTCTCAAATGCCACCACAGATGTCCCACTTCCATTGTCCACCACTCAAATCCTACCACAGACCTTCCCCTGCCATCACACTTACCACAAATCCCACCACAGGCCTCCCCTCACCATCATCCACCCTCCAAATCCCACCACAGACCTCCTCCCACCATCATCCACTCCCCAAATCCCACCACAGGCCTCCCCTCGCCATCATCCACCCTCCAAATCCCACCACAGACCTCCCCCTGCCATCATCCACCCTCCAAATCCCACCACAGACCTCCTCCCACCTTCATCCACTCCCCAAATCCCACCACAGGCCTCCCCTCGCCATCATCCACCCTCCAAATCCCACCACAGACCTCCTCCCGCCATCATCCATTCCCCCAAATCCCACCACAGATCTCACCCTGCCATCATCCACCTCCCGATCCCACCATAGACCTCCCCCGGCCATCATCCACCCCCAAATTCCACCACAGACCTCCCCCCACCATCATCCACCCCCAAATCCCGCCACACACTTCCCCACGACATCACACCCTTCCAAATGCCACCACAGACCTCTGTACGCCATCACACATCCCGCAAATGCCACTATAGACCTCTCCTTGGCATTACCACCCCCCCAAATCCCACCACAGGCCTTCTGACGCCATCATCCTCCTAAATCCCACCACAGACCTCCCCCACCATCATCCAACCCACAAATCCCAGCACAGGCCTCTCCTCGCCATCATCCACACCATAAATCCCACCACAGACATCCCCCGGCATCAAACATCACCCAAATCCCACCACAGAGCTTCCCCCAGCACTACACCCCTCCGAAATCCCACCATAGACCTCCCCCGTCCATCATTCTCCCTCCAAATCCACCACAGACTTCCTCCCGTTATCATCCACCTCCAAATCCTACCACAGACCTCCCCCACCATAAACCACCCCCCAAATCCCACCATAGACCTTCCCTGATATTATCCTCCCCCTAATTCCACCACAGACCTCCCCATGCATCATCCACAATCACATCCCACCATAGACCTCCCCCCACCATCACACCTTCCTAAATCCTACCACAGACCTCCCACCGCCATCATCCATACCCCAAATCCCACCACAGACCTCCCCCGGAATCACACACCACCCAAATCCCACCACAGAGCTCCCCCCAGCACTACACCCCTCCAAATTCCCACCATAGACCTTCCCCCTCCATCATTCTCCCTCCAAATCCCACCACAGACTTCCTCCCGCCATCATCCACCCCATCAAATCCCACCAGAGACCTTCCTCCACCATTATCCACTCCCCAAATCCCACTACAGACCTCCCCCACCATAAACCACCCCCCAAATCCCACTATAGACCTTCCCTCGAAATTATCCAACCCTCAATCCCACCACAGACCTCCCCATGCCATCATTCACCACCAAATCACACTGCAGATCTCCCCATGCATCATCCATCCTCAAATCCCACCATAGACCTCCCCCGCCATCATCCCCCAAATCTCACCTAGGATTTCCCCCCCTCCATCATCCACCCCCAAATCTCATTACAGACCTCCCCCACCATCACAACTTCCTAAATCCTACACACACCTCCTATCCCATCGCCATCATCCATACCCCAAACCCCACCACAGACCTCCCCCTGCCATTATCCACCACTCAAATCCTACCACAGACCTCCCCCTGCCATGAAACACCCCCTAAGTCCCACCACAGACCTCCCCTAACCATCATCCATCCCTCAAATCCCACCACAAACCTACCCCGCCATCACACACACCCCAAATCCCACCACAGGCCTCCCCTCGCCATCATCCACCCTCCAAATCCCACCACAGACCTCCTCCCACCATCATCCACTCCCCAAATCCCACCACAGGCCTCCCCTCGCCATCATCTACCCTCCAAATCCCACCACAGACCTCCTCCCGCCATTATCCATTCCCCCAAATCCCACCACAGATCTCACCCTGCCATCATCCACCTCCCGAATCCCACCATGGACCTCCCCCTGCCATCATTCACCCACCCCAAATTCCACCACATAGACCTCCCCCCACACATTCATCCACACCCCTAAATCCACACAACACACTTCCCCACGCCATCACACCCTTCCAAATGCCACCACAGACCTCTGCACGCCATCATCCACCCCTCAAATCCCACCACAAACCTCCTCCGTCATCAACACACTCCCAAATCCCACCACAGGCCCCCCTCCCATCATCCACCTTCTAAATCCCAACACAGACCTCCGCCCACTATCATCCACTTCCCAAATTCCACCACGGACCTCCCCTGCCATCATCCACCCCCAAATCCACCACAGACCTCCACCTGCAATCATCCGCCCCCCCAAATTCCACCACAAACTCCTCTGCCACATCCACCCAATCCCACCACAGACCCCCCTCATCATCTCGCCCAAATCCAACCACAGACCACCCCCCGCCATCATCCACCCTCAAATCCCACCAGACTCCTCCGCTATCAACTACCCCCCCAAAATCCCATAACAACCTCCCCTCGCCATCCCACACCCAAAATCCCACACAGACCTGCCCCCACCATCATCTGTCGAGCCCCAGGCCCGGGGGTACTCAGGTATCAAGCTCAGAGGGGTTCACGGGGATGCCACTGGTGGCGGTGCCTGAGCCCATGGCGTGGGTGACACTTCAAAAAGGGGTTATGTACAAGGGATAAGAGTTTGTTGTCTCGTGACGCCACCTGTCTGGTGATGGGTCACCAGCGCCGCCACAGTCATCTAGAGGATGATGGTATTGCGGCAAGGATGGTAAAGCTCCCTACAGGTGGAGCTGGTCTTCCGGAGCAGCGTTGCTGTAAGCAAAAAAGTTGAATTTTGGTAGCACAAAGACACAGAGGCAAAGTCACTCTCCCGGGTACTTCACTGTAAACAGTCAGCAGCAGTATACAATGTCCACAGTTCAGCAAGATGTTAAGCAAACAGGTAGCCCTACGGGTGGCTGCAAGTGGATGCCAAGTGGTATGGAGGTACCCGTGGTATGCCTTAGTTGACGAACCCGTGTCCTTTCTTCCCCACCTAGGATTAGTCCAGACCCATTTATTCCCTATAGGTACTTTAGGGGCTGCCCTCCCTTGCAGTGAAGAAGCAGGTGGACCGCTCCGTGTGGCAGGGTGCTGCAGCCGGTGAACAGACCGCAGCAACCAGTTGTCGACCTTAGAGCTGGACTTTGGCCATGTCCTCGGTTCTGGCATTTCTGTGGTGGACTGGGGAAGCTCCCTGGAGTATGGTCGCTCCACGCTAGGGTTCCCCCTTTCTCTCTCGGGCCCAGACTCATCGCGTCAGGCACCTTCTCTCAGGATCCCCTCAGGATCCCCTTTCATCTTTCCTCAGGATCAGCCTGGAGCTGTCCTGTTAGACCTCCTGACTCGCTCCACACTCCTCCTCGACTTTCTCTCTCACTAACTTTACTACTACCCCTAGAGGTGACTATATCTCCCTCCCAGGAGTAACCTCCCACCACTATTCTAGTGTGGGAATGCAGGAATGGGTCCCACCCACCAGCCCAGCATCCACTTGCAGTTGGGGAAAATTACACTGCTTTTATGAGTGTAGTACCCCAGTGTGACGCCTGACCATCGGGGGCGCCACACATCCACCCGCCAAATCCCACCACAGACCTCCCCCCACCATCACACCTTCCTAAATCCCACCTCCCACCGCCATCATCCATCCCCAAATCCCACCACACACCTCCCCCCCCTCCATCACGCCTTCCTAAGTCCCACCTCCCACCGCCATCATCCATCCCCAAATCCCACCAGACCTCTCCCTGCCATCATGTTCACCCTGAAACTTCCAACCGTATTCAAATGCTAAATTGAAAAGATATATTGTGGGTATATAAACTGAGCCGTCTCCAACCTAACGGTTTACATGAGTGGACTTGTTCCATTATTAGAATCACAGTTTGAACAATTATCGTTCAATTAAATGCAAGAGACCAATCATTTATGTGTAACAGTCAGGCATACTATTAGTATCATGAGCTAATTGGTTACAAGAAAAATATACCTATGGGATAATATATCCCTGCAGTTTAGAAAAATCAAAGGCACAATAGTAGAATGATAAATATCCATCATAGGCTGGGGTCACATCTGCGTTTTTGTTTTTTTTAAAAAACCTGATCCGGTTTTGAGCTTTTTGAAAGCTCAAAACCGGATCAAGAAACGCTCCTCATAGGAGCCAATACTAAACACCGGATTGCTTCACAAGCAATCCGGCTTCCGTCTCCGGCTCTGCAGCCTGTGTGAAAAATCATGCAGGCTGCAGTTTTCGGAGCGGTTCTAGCATCTGCAATGCGGAAACCGGATTGCTCAGGATGTGTAATCCTGAGCAATCTGGTTCCCGCATATACTTTGCTTATCCCGGCTGCTGCCAGGATAAGCAAAGTGTACTGTGTTCTGTAAAACTTAAAATGTAATAAATAAATGTTTGTTCAATGTCTCTAGGGGGTGCCCAGTCCCCCTAGACACCTTACACCCACTCAGGTGGGCATATACTGCTGTAATGTGTTATGTACAACAGCTGACTCCTGTCAGCTGTTGTACACCCACAAACTGACCCCTCCAGCATCTTTATACCTTGCTCTGCACCCCCTCTTATCATTTCTAGCCATCCCTTTTGCAGAACAAAACTATTTTGTAAAGTAGAGAAAAGAGGTTATATTTACCTCGTCCTGTGTGAGTTCTCTGTTTCTGAAAAAGTCTCCAAAGGCGGGGCTGTCTGCTGCTCCCTCCGCCCGCTTTGTAATTATGCACGCCCCCTCTCGGCTTGCTGCAGTGCTGAGAGCCTGGCAGCGTCATGAAAAGGGCGGGGATAAAATCGCGTCATACCGGTAGTCCCGATGATGCGCTGAGCTTGCATCATTCCCTGTACAAGTCAGCTGATCTGATCAGCTGCTAGGTCAAGCTTGAAAGAAAGTTCTTGTCTGTTATTTACCAAAGTCCGAGAAAACTCTGTAGACAATTCTTCTAAAGCAAGGGCTGGGTTTATTGAAGAATGCAATGGAGCAGATAGGATACAGGATGCAAAGCATGATGTCACACGCAGGTGTCCAGACTCAAGATGGTATCACAATTCTGGCTTTGCAGTCTGGCCCTGAACTACAGTATGGCATCAGGGCTTTTTATACATATTTAAAACTAGGAGGCTACCTTTTGAAAACCAGGTGTTAAAGGTGACTTCATAGAGGCGTGTGTATATAAGAACAAAGAGAGAGCAAAGGTTCAGTATGAGAACATCACTACTAATTACATTACAAGCTATACAGCTGGATTCAGCTTATCTATGATCATTAATCTCATCATGGCTCTTAGAGGATGCACATAACTCTTAAAACATTGACAGATAATAAGGTCTGTTTCCAATTACCTGGATTACTGCTTTGCCGATCTCTCTACAGCTCACCATTAAAATAACAAAAAATACACCATATACTCTTCATTAGCTTCTGAGTGCATAGAACAGATCTAATTAGCTTCTCTCTGCTGGCTAATCATTGAGATCATTGTTAATGTTCTTTTTCTTGAGGGACTGACAGGTTCTGCTTTATTAACTTCAAAGCCCTGTATACTCAATATCAACTATATACAAAATGGCTGTTCAGAACAACATCATGGCAGCTATGGATCATCCACTCATTCGGTGTTGTTAACCCTTTGGATCATGCTGTCAATCACTGACAGCGTGATCCAAAGCACCACAGTGGGGATCGCTCTGTTGCCCGCCAGTATCAGAGGTCCCATGAATTGATCACGAAACCTTGACGTGTTACCCTGCCAACCCGGGGTCCTGTGATGACCCCAGATGCTGTCCTGATTCACTGCCTGTGGATGCCAGGCGAATGCTGGCATCCACAGTAAGTGATCATTTCTGCTGTTCAGATACATACAGCAGCACATCTGTGAACAGGAGAAGCAATCACACACTGCAGTGTTGAGGCCCCTTAAGGTACCTTTACACGCCGCCACTGAGGTGTAGGAACTGCCTGGCAATCGGGATTTTTGTCACGGTTGCCTTGAAATTCCTACGAAGTAGCGGTGTGTAAATTGGGAAAGATATCGTGTTGCTCGCAGTTGCTCTGGGTAGCTGTCTTTGAGCCGTGTTCTAAAATCAGAGTCAACCCAAAGGGTGAATTCCCCTGGTATTGGCGTGTAAACGGGCGACAGGGATGGAATCTGCGTCGCCTAGTGATTTCCCCAGGGCGTGCCACAGCGTGTTTGTTACCGCGCCCCATCAGCGATGATTGGTGGGGGCTACTGAGTAACCAATGGCTGTCCCTTCACAGGGCGCCATATTTTAAGAGCTGTCCATTCACACTACAGAATTGCAATGGCGTCATGTATTAGCCAGTCTTCCTGCGCAGGCTGGCCAATCATGACGCTATTGCGTTGTCCAATGATTGCAGTTTGGGCGCAGCGTGACGGAGTGTGGTACGCCTATGTGTTGTAGCTGTTGCACAGGTACGCCCATATTCCTTTGTGGGTAGCGGTGTGTGAAGCAGCGACGCGATGCCACAGGAAGTTATCCGCAGGATCTGTGTCAACTTCCGGGGAACCACAATACCTAGTGTTGACTACGCAATGCCGGCGTGTAAACGCGGCATCGGCGACCGTTAGCAACCGTTAAAAACGTCCACGCGCACATATGGTTGCTACCGGTTGCCAGTGATAGTGGCGACGTGTAAAGGTACCTTTAGGGGAAACAGTATAAAAAAAAAAAAGAAAATTAAAAAAAAGTTTAAAAAATACAAAAAAAACCATTAACAAATATTGAAAAAACACCATAAGGCTGCGTTCACACATTGCACATTTTTGAGCACTTTTTTGCATGCGCTTTTCAAAAATGCACAATGTGCCTCGTGTCTGCCGGCAAAGTGAATGGGAAAAACGGAGGCAAAAAGAAAAGTCTGGTTATTAGTGTCCCTGTCCCCATCTATGCTTGTTTTGTCATATTGGTGTGGGCTTTATGGAACAAACAAGAAATGTATAACAATAATAGTTTTTTCCATCTTGCCTGGTATAATTTTGTTATTATATACGATTCTTTACACAAATTATTGGACGTGAATATAAGATGTATATAAGATCTATATTGTGTGCAGAGGATTTTGTATCATGTTATATGCATCAAGTCGGTGTCTTTTTTCTACAATTAATAGACGCGCTGAATGCGGGTTTTCTTTCTATTTTGTATTGAGATTTATAGGCTTTAATGATAGCATTGCGAGCTCCAGTGATTTCTACATATTTCCTGATTGTATCAAGCGGATGCCAACTGCTGTGCTGTACTGTGCTGTGCTGTACTGTGCTGTACTGTGCTGCACTGTGCTGTGCTGTACTGTGCTGTGCTGTACTGTACTGTGCTGTACTGTACTGTGCTGTACTGTGCTGTACTGTACTGTGCTGTGCTGTGCTGTACTGTGCTGTGCTGTACTGTGCTGTGCTGCACTGTGCTGTGCTGTACTGTACTGTGCTGTACTGTACTGTGCTGTGCTGTAATGTACTGTACTGTGCTGTGCTGTGCTGTACTGTGCTGTGCTGTGCTGTACTCTTCTGTGCTGTGCTGCACTGTGCTGTACTGTGCTGTGCTGCACTGTGCTGTACTGTGCTGTGCTGCACTGTGCTGTACTGTGCTGTGCTGTGCTGTACTGTACTGTGCTGTACTGTGCTGTACTGTGCTGTGCTGTACTGTGTTTGTACTGTGCTGTACTGTGCTGTGCTGTGCTTTACTGTGCTGTACTGTGCTGTGCTGTACTGTACTGTGCTGTGCTGTACTGTGCTGTGCTGTAATGTACTGTACTGTGCTGTGCTGTACTGTACTATGCTGCACTGTGCTGTACTGTGCTGTGCTGTACTGTGCTGTGCTGTACTGTGTTGTACTGTGCTGTGCTGTACTGTATTCTTCTGTGCTGTACTGTGCTGTGCTGTGCTGTGCTGTACTGTACTGTGCTGTGCTGTGCTGTACTCTGCTGTGCTGTACTGTACTGTACTGTGCTGTACTGTGCTGTACTGTGCTGACTGAACTGTACTGTGCTGTGCTGTACTGTACTGTACTGTACTGTGTTGCACTGTACTGTACTGTGCTGTGCTGTACTGTACTGTATTGTACTGTACTGTGCTGTACTGTATTGTACTGTGCTGTACTGTGCTGTACTGTGCTGTACTGTATTGTACTGTACTGTGCTGTACTGTACTGTAATGACACTGACACTGGGGGTACAGGAAAATGACACTGGGGGTAAAGGATAATGACACTGGGGTACAGGATAATGACACTGGGGGTACAGGATAATGACACTGGGGGTACAGGATAATGACACTGACACTGGGGGTACAGGATAATGACACTGGGGTACAGGATAATGACACTGGGGGTACAGGATAATGACACTGGGGGTACAGGATAATGTCACTGGGGTACAGGATAATGACACTGGAGGTACAGGATAATGACACTGGGGTACAGGATAATGACACTTGGGTACAGGATAATGACACTGGGGGTACAGGATAATGACACTGACACTGGGGTACAGGATAATGACACTGGGGGTACAGGAAAATGACACTGACATTGGGGATACAGGCTAATGACACTGGGGGTACAGGATAATGACACTGGGGGTACAGGATAATGACACTGGGGTACAGGATAATGACACTGGGGGTACAGGATAATGACACTGGGGGTACAGGATAATGACACTGTGGGTACATGATAATGATACTGGGGGGTACAGGATAATGACACTGGGGATACAGGATAATGACACTGGGGGTACAGGGTTATGACACTGGTGGTACAGGATAATGACACTGACACTGGGGGTACAGGATAATGACACTGGGGGTACAGGATAATGACACTGGGGGTACAGGATAATGACACTGGGGTACAGGATAATGACACTGGGGGTACAGGATAATGACACTGGGGGTACAGGATAATGACACTTGGGTACAGCATAATGACACTGGGGGTACAGGATAATGACACTGGGGGTACAGGGTTATGACACTGGGGGTACAGGATAATGACACTGACGCTGGGGGTACACGATAATGACACTGAGGGTACAGGATAATGACACTGGGGGTACAGGATAATAACACTGGGGGTACAGGATAATAACACTGGGGGTACAGGATAATGACACTGGGGGTACAGGGTAATGACACTGGGGGTACAGGATAATGACACTGGGGGTACAGGATAATGACACTGGGGTACAGGATAATGACTCTGGGGGTACAGGATAATGACACTGGGGTACAGGATAATGACACTGGGGGTACAGTATAATGACACTGGGGGTACAGTATAATGACACTGGGGGTACAGGATAATGACACTGGGGGTACAGTATAATGACACTGGGGTACAGGATAATGACACTGGGGGTACAGGATAATGACACAGGGGTACAGGATAATGACACTGGGGGTACAGGATAATGACACTGACACTGGGGTACAGGATAATGACACTGGGGGTACAGGATAATGACACTGACGCTGGGGGTACAGGATAATGACACTGGGGTACAGGATAATGACACTGACACTGGGGGTACAGGATAAAGGCACTGAAACTCGGGGCACAGGATAATGACACTGACACTGGGGGTACAGGACAATGACGCTGGGGTACAGGATAATGATACTGACACTGGGGGTACAGGATAAAGGCACTGAAACTCGGGGCACAGGATAATGACACTGACACTGGGGGTACAGGATAATGATACTGACACTGGGGGTACAGGATAATGACACTGGGGGTACAGAATAATGACACTGGGGTACAGGATAATGACACTGGGGGTACAGGATAATGACACTGGGGTACAGGATAATGATACTGGGGGTACAGGATAATGACACTGGGGTACAGGATAATGACAGTGGGGGTACAGGATAATGACACTGGGGTACAGGATAATGACACTGGGTGTACAGGATAATGACACTGGGGGGTACAGGATAATGACACTGGGGTACAGGATAATGACACTGGGGGTACAGGATAATGACACTGGGGGTACAGGATAATGACACTGGGGTACAGGATAATGATACTGGGGGTACAGGATAATGACACTGGGGTACAGGATAATGACAGTGGGGGTACAGGATAATGACACTGGGGGTACAGGATAATGACACTGGGTGTACAGGATAATGACACTGGGGGGTACAGGATAATGACACTGGGGTACAGGATAATGACACTGGGGTACAGGATAATGACACTGGGGTACAGGATATAAGAACAAAGGGAGAGCAAAGGTTCAGTATGAGAACATCACTACTAATTACATTACAAGCTATACAGCTGGATTCAGCTTATCTATGATCATTAATCTCATCATGGCTCTTAGAGGATGCACATAACTCTTAAAACATTGACAGATAATAAGGTCTGTTTCCAATTACCTGGATTACTGGTTTGCCAATCTCTCTACAGCTCACCATTAAAATAACAAAAAATACACCATATACTCTTCATTAGCTTCTGAGTGCATAGAACAGATCTAATTAGCTTCTCTCTGCTGGCTAATCACTGAGATCATTATTAATGTTCTTTTTCTAGAGGGACTGACAGGTTCTGCTTTACTGACTTCGAAGCCCTGTATACTCAATATCAACTATATACAAAATGGCTGTTCAGAACAACATCATGGCAGCTATGGATCATCCACTCATTCGGTGTTGTTAACCCTTTGGATCATGCTGTCAATCACTGACAGCGTGATCCAAAGCACCACAGTGGGGATCGCTCTGTTGCCCGCCAGTATCAGAGGTCCCATGATGTGATCACGAAACCTTAACGTGTTACCCTGCCAACCCGGGGTCCTGTGATGACCCCAGATGCTGTCCTGATTCACTGCCTGTGGATGCCAGGTGAATGCTGGTATCACAGTAAGTGATCATTTCTGCTGTTCAGATACATACAGCAGCACATCTGTGAACAGGAGAAGCAATCACGCACTGCAGTGTTGAGGCCCCTTAAGGTACCTTTACACACCGCCACTGAGGTGTAGGAACTGCCTGGCAATCGGGATTTTTGTCACGGTTGCCTTGAAATTCTTACGAAGTAGCGGTGTGTAAATTGGGAAAGATATCGTGTTGCTCACAGTTGCTCCGGGTAGCTGTCTCTGAGCCGTGTTCTAAAATCAGAGTCAACCCAAAGGGTGAATTCCCCTGGTTTTGGCGTGTAAACGGGCGACAGGGATGGAATCTGCGTCGCCTAGTGATTTCCCCAGGGCGTGCCACAGCGTGTTTGTTACCGCGCCCCATCAGCGTTGATTGGTGGGGGCTACTGAGTAACCATTGGCTGTCCCTTCACAGGGCGCCATATTTTAAGAGCTGTCCATTCACACTACAGAATTGCAATGGCGTCGTGTATTAGCCAGCCTTCCTGCGCAGGCTGGCCAATCATGACGCTATTGCGTTGTCCAATGATTGCAGTTTGGGCGCGGCGTGACGGAGTGTGGTACGCCTATGTGTTGTAGCTGTTGCACAGGTACGCCCATATTCCTTTGTGGGTAGCGGTGTGTGAAGCAGCGACACGATTCTACAGGAAGTTATCCGCAGGATCTGTGTCAACTTCCGGGGAACCACGATACCTAGTGTTGACTACGCAATGCCGGCATGTAAACGCGGCATCGGCGACCGTTAGCAACCGTTAAAAACGTCCACGCGTACGTATGGTTGCTACCGGTTGCCAGTGATAGTGGCGCCGTGTAAAGGTACCTTTAGGGGAAACAGTATAAAAAAAAAAAAAAGAAAATTAAAAAAAAAGTTTAAAAAATACAAAAAAGAACCATTAACAAATATTGAAAAAACACCATAAGGCTGCGTTCACACATTACACATTTTTGAGCACTTTTTTGCGTGCGCTTTTCAAAAATGCACAATGTGCCTCGTGTCTGCCGGCAAAGTGAATGGGAAAAACAGGGAGTGTTTTTGGATATTGTCCCTGGATGGCCGGTGCCCCGCTGGGACTCAACCTGAAAAGTCACCCATGTACTTTTATTGACATTTGTATTTACTCATATTCTGCATCTGGAGCGTTCCCAGTCAACAACACGACCTGTGAGGCAAAAAGAAAAGAAAAGTCTGGTTATTAGTGTCCCTGTCCCCATCTATGTATGTTGTGTCATATCGGTGTGGGCTTTATGGAACAAACAAAAAATGTATAACAATAATAGTTTTTTCCATCTTGCCTGGTATAATTTTATTATTATAATAGATGATTCTTTACACAAATTATTGGACGTGAATATAAGATGTATATAAGATCTCTATTGTGTGCAGATTATTTTGTATCATGTTATATGCATCAAGTCCGTGTCTTTTTTCTACAATTAATAGACGCGCTGAATGGGGGTTTTCTTTCTATTTTGTATTAAGATTTATAGGCTTTAATGATAGCATTGCGAGCTCCAGTGATTTCTATATATTTCCTGATTGTATCAAGCGGATGCCAACTGCTGTGCTGTACTGTGCTGTGCTGTGCTGTGCTGTGCTGTGCTGTACTGTGCTGTACTGTACTGTGTTGTGCTGTACTGTGCTGTACTGTACTATGCTGTGCTGTAATGTACTGTACTGTGCTGTGCTGTACTGTGCTGTACTGTGCTGTACTGTGTGTGCTGTAATGTACTGTACTGTGCTGTGCTGTAATGTACTGTACTGTGCTGTACTGTGTGTGCTGTAATGTACTGTACTGTGCTGTACTGTGTGTGCTGTAATGTACTGTACTGTGCTGTACTGTACTATGCTGTGCTGTACTGTGCTGTGCTGTACTGTGCTGTACTGTAATGTACTGTACTGTGCTGTACTGTGCTGTGCTGTACTGTGCTGTTCTGTACTATGCTGTGCTGTACTGTGCTGTGCTGTACTGTGCTGTACTGTAATGTACTGTACTGTGCTGTACTGTACTATGCTGTGCTGTACTGTGCTGTACTGTGCTGTGCTGTGCTGTACTGTGCTGTACTGTGCTGTGCTGTACTGTGTGTGCTGTAATGTACTGTACTGTGCTGTGCTGTACTGTACTGTGCTGCACTATGCTGTACTGTGCTGTGCTGTACTGTGCTGTGCTGTACTGTGTTGTACTGTGCTGTGCTGTGCTGTAATGTACTGTACTGTGCTGTGCTGTACTGTATTCTTCTGTGCTGTACTGTGCTGTGCTGTGCTGTACTGTACTGTACTGTGCTGTACTCTGCTGTGCTGTGCTGTACTGTGCTGTACTGTGCTGTACTGTATTGTACTGTACTGTACTGTATTGTATTGTGTTGTGTGGTGCTGTGCTATTCTGTGCTGTGCTGTGCTGCACTGTACTGTGCTGTACTGTGCTGTAATGTACTGTACTGTACTGTGCTGTACTCTGCTGTACTCTGCTGTGCTGTACTGTACTGTACTGTGCTGTACTGTATTGTACTATGCTGTACTGTACTGTACTGCGCTGCACTGTACTGTACTGTACTGTATTGTACTGTACTGTACTGTACTGTACTGTATTGTACTGTGCTGTGCTGTACTGTATTGTACTGTGCTGTACTGTGCTGTGCTGTGCTGTACAGTGCTGTGCTGTGCTGTACAGTGCTGTGCTGTGCGCTCCACAGTCCTACAAACACTGTGGATACATGAACATTTCACCTTCCACTTTCCCATTTTCTTCAGGATAATGACACTGACACTGGGGGTACAGGATAATGACACTGGGGGTACAGGATAATGACACTGGGGGTACAGGATAATGACACTGGGGTACAGGATAAGGACACTAGGGGTACAGGATAATGACACTGGGGGTACAGGATAATGACACTGGGGGTACAGGACAATGATGACGCTGGGGGTACAGGATAATGACACTGGGGTACAGGATAATGACACTGACACTGGGGTACAGGATAATGACACTGGGGGTACAGGATAATGACACTGGGGTACAGGATAATGACACTGGGGGTACAGGATAATGACACTGTGGGTACAGGATAATGACACTAGGGGTACAGGATAATGACACTGGGGGTACAGGATAATGACACTGGGGATACAGGCCAATGATGACGCTGGGGGTACAGGAAAATGACACTGGGGTACAGGATAATGACACTGACACTGGGGGTACAGGATAATGACACTGGGGGTACAGGATAATGACACTGGGGGTACAGGATAATGACACTGGGGTACAGGATAATGACACTGGGGGTACAGGATAATGATACTGGGGGTACAGGATAATGACACTCGGGGTACAGGATAATGACAATGGGGTACAGGATAATGATACTGGGGGTACAGGATAATGACACTGGGGTACAGGATAATGACACTGAGGGGTACAGGATAATGAATACTACCGGGGGTACAGGATAATGACACTGGGGGTACAGGATAATGACACTGACGCTGGGGGGTACAGGATAATGACACTGGGGTACAGGAAATGACACTGGGGGTACAGGATAATGACACTGGGGAACAGGATAAATGAAATGGGGGTACAGGATAAATGACACTGGACAGTGCTGGGGGTACAGGATAATGACACTGGGGGTACAGGATAATGACACTGACACTGGGGGTACAGGAATTAAGAATGACACTGGGGGTACAGGATAATGACACATGGGGGTATCAGGGATTAATATGACACTGGGGGTACAGGATAATGACACTGACGTGTGGGGTACAGGATAATGCACTGACGGGGCACAGGATAATGACACTGGGGGTACAGGATAATGACACTGGGGGTACAGGATAATGACACTGACAAATGTGGTGTACAGGATAATGACACTGACACTCGGGGTACAGGATCAATGACACTGGGTACACATGATGGTGGGGTACAGGATAATGACACTGGGGGTACAGGATAATGACACTGGGGGTACAGGAATGACACGGGGGTACAGGCAATGTGACCTGGGGGTACAGGATTAATGACACTGGGGGTACAGGATAATGACACTGACGGGGTACAGGATAATGACACTGGGGGTACAGGATAATGACACTGGGGTACATGAAATACACTGGGGGTACAGATAATGACACTGGGGGTACAGGATAATGAACGGGGTACAGTAATGACACTGGGGTACAGGATAATGACACTGGGGTACAGGATAATGACACTGGGGGTACAGGATATGACACTGACACTGGGGGTACAGGATAATGACACTGGGGGTACAGGATAATGACATTGGGATACAGGATAATGACACTGGGGGTACAGGATAATGACACTGGGGTACAGGATAATGACACTGGGGTACAGGATAAATGACACTGGGGGTACAGGATATTGACACTGACACTGGGGTACAGGACAATGACGCTGGGGTACAGGACAATGATGACGCTGGGATACAGGATAATGACACTGGGGTACAGGTATAATGACACTGACACTGGGGGTACAGGATAATGACACTGGGGGTACAGGATAATGACACTGGGGTACAGGAAATGACACTGGGATACAGGATAATGACACTGGGGGTACAGATAATGACACTGACACTGGGGGTACAGGACAATGACGCTGGGGTACAGGACAATGATGACGCTGGGATACAGGATAATGACACTGGGGTACAGGATAATGACACTGACACTGGGGGTACAGGATAATGACACTGGGGTAACAGGAAATGACACTGGGGTACAGGATAATGACACTGGGAGTACAGGATAATGATACTGGGGGTACAGGATAATGACACTGACACTGGGGTACAGGATATTGACACTGGGGGTACAGGACAATTACACTGGGGTACAGGATAATGACACTGGGGTACAGGATAATGATACTGGGGGGTACAGGATAATGATACTGGGGGTACAGGATAATGACACTGACACTGGGGTACAGGATAATGACACTGGGGGTACAGGACAATTACACTGGGGGTACAGGATAATGACACTGGGGGTACAGGATAATGACACTGGGGTACAGGATAATGACACTGGGGGTACAGGATAATGACACTGGGGTACAGGATAATGACACTGGGGGTACAGGACAATGATGACGCTGGGGGTACAGGATAATGACACTGGGGTACAGGATAATGACACTGACACTGGGGGTACAGGATAATGACACTGGGGTACAGTGATAATGACACTGGGGGTACAGGATAATGACACTGGGGTACAGGATAATGACACTGGGGTACAGGATAATGATACTGGGGGTACAGGATAATGACACTGACGCTGGGGTACAGGATAATGACACTGGGGGTACAGGATAATGACACTGGGGTACAGGATAATGACACTGACACTCGGGGTACAGGATAATGACACTGGAGTACAGGATAATGACACTGACACTCGGATACAGGATAATGACTCTTGGGGTACATGATAGTGACACTGATACTGGGCTACAGGATAATGACACTGTGGGTACATGATAATGACACTGGGGGTACAGGATAATGACACTGGGGGTACAGGATAATGACACTGGGGTACAGGATTTCACTGACACTGGGGTACAGGATAATGACACTGGGGTACAGGATAATGACACTGGGGTACAGGATAATGACACTGACACTGGGTACAGGATAATGACACTGGGGGTTCAGGATAATGACAATGGGGGTACAGGATAATGACACTGGGGTACAGGATAATGACACTGGGGGTACAGGATAATGACACTGGGTATAGGATAATGACACTGACACTAGGGGTACAGGATAATGACACTGGGGGTACAGGATAATGACACTGGGGGTACAGGATAATGACACTGGGGGTAGAGGATAATGACACTTGGGGTCCAGGATAATGACATTGGGGGTACAGGATAATTACACTGGGGGTGCAAGATAATGACTCTGGGGTACAGGATAATGACACTGGGGGTACAGGATAATTACACTGGGGGTACAGGATAATGACACTGACACTGGGGGTACAGGATAATGACACTGACACTAGTGTACAGGATAATGACACTGGAGGTACAGGATAATGACACTGGGGGTACAGGATAATGACACTGGGGTACAGGATAATGACACTGACACAGGGGGTACAGGATAATGACACAGGGGGTACAGGATAATGACACAGGGGGTACAGGATAATGACACTGGGGGTACAGGATAATGACAATGACACTGGGGTACAGTATAATAACACTCGGGGTACAGGATAATGACACTGGGGGTACAGGATAATGACACTTGGGGTACAGGATAATGACACTGGGGTACAGGATAATGACAGTGGGGGTACAGGATAATGACACTGGGGGTACAGAATAATGACACTGACACTCGGGGTACAGGATAATGACACTGGAGTACAGGATAATGACACTGACACTCGGGGTACAGGATAATGACACTGGAGTACAGGATAATGACACTGACACTCGGGGTACAGGATAATGACACTGTAGGCAAAGGATAATGACTCTTGGGGTACATGATAGTGACACTGATACTGGGGTACAGGATAATGACACTGTGGGTACAGGATAATGACACTGGGGGTACAGGATAATGACACTGCGGTACAGGATAATGACACTGGGGTACAGGATAATGACACTGGGGTACAGGATAATGACACTGGGGGTACAGGATTTCACTGACACTGGGGGTAAAGGATAATGACACTGGGGATACAGGATAATGACACTGACACTGGGGGTACAGGATAATGACATTGGGATACAGGATAATGACACTGGGGTACAGGATAATGACACTGGGGTTATAGGATAATGACACTGACACTAGGGGTACAGGATAATGACACTGGGGGTACAGGATAATGACACTGGGGGTAGAGGATAATGACACTTGGGGTCCAGGATAATGACACTGGGGGTACAGGATAATTACACTGGGGGTGCAAGATAATGACTCTGGGGTACAGGATAATGACACTGGGGGTACAGGATAATTACACTGGGGGTACAGGATAATGACACTGACACTGGGGGTACAGGATAATGACACTGACACTGGGGTACAGGATAATTACACTGGGGGTACAGGATAATGACACTGACACTGGGGTACAGGATAATGACACTGACACCTGGGGTACAGGATAATGACACTGGGGTACAGGATAATGACACTGGGGGTACAGGATAATGACACTGGAGGTACAGGATAATGACACTTGGGGTACAGGATAATGACACTTGGGGTACAGGATAATGATACTGTGGGTACAGGATAATGATACTGAAGGTACAGGATAATGACACTGGGGTACAGGATAATGACACTGACACTGGGGGTACAGGATAATGACACTGGGGGTACAGGATAATGACACTGGGGTACAGGATAATGACACTTGGATACAGGATGTCACTGACACTGGGGGTTCAGGATAATGACACTGGGGGTTCAGGATAATGACACTGGGGGTACAGGATAATGACACTGGGGGTTCAGGATAATGACACTGGGGGTACAGGATAATGACACTGGGGGTACAGGATAATGACACTGACACTGGGGGTACAGGATAATGGCACTGGGATACAGGATAATGACACTGGGGGTACAGGATAATGACACTGGGGGTACAGGATAATGACACTGACACGGGGGTTCAGGATAATGACACTGGGGGTACAGGATAATGATACTGGGGTACAGGATAATGACACTGACACTAGGGGTACAGGATAATGACACTGGGGGTACAGGATAATGACACTGAGGGTAGAGGATAATGACACTGGGGGTAGAGGATAATGACACTGGGGGTAGAGGATAATGACACTGGGAGAACAGGATAATGACACTGGGGGTACAGGATAATTACACTGGGGGTGCAGGATAATGACACTGACACTGGGGGTAGAGGATAATGACACTTGGGGTCCAGGATAATGACACTGGGGGTACAGGATAATTACACTGGGGGTCCAGGATAATGACTCTGGGGGTACAGGATAATGACACTGGGGTACAGGATAATGCCACTGACACTGGGGGTACAGGATAATGACACTGGGGTACAGGATAATGACACTGACACCTGGGGTACAGGATAATGACACTGACACCTGGGATACAGGATAATGACACTGGGGGTACAGGATAATGACACTGGGGGTACAGGATAATGACACTTGAGGTACAGGATAATGATACTGGGGGTACAGGAAAATGACACTGGGGGTACAGGATAATGATACTGGGGGTACAGAATAATGACACTGGCACTGGGGTACAAGATAATGACACTGACACTGGGGGTACAGGATAATTACACTGGGGTACAGGATAAGTACACTAGGGGTACAGGATAATGACACTGGGGTACAGGATAATGGCACTGGGGTACAGGATAATGACACTGGGGTACAGGATAATTACACTGGGGTACAGGATAATGACACTGACACTGGGGGTACAGGATAATTACACTGGGGTACAGGATAATTACACTGGGGGTACAGGATAATGACACTGACACTGGGGGTACAGGATAATGACACTGACACTGGGGGTACAGGATAATTACACTGGGGGTACAGGATAATGACACTGACACTGGGGGTACAGGATAATGACACTGACACCTGGGGTACAGGATAATGACACTGACACCTGGGATACAGGATAATGACACTGGGGGTACAGGATAATGACACTGGGGGTACAGGATAATGACACTTAGGGTACAGGATAATGACACTGTGGGTACAGGATAATGATACTGACACTCGGGGTACAGGATAATGACACTGGAGGTAAAGGATAATGACTCTTGGGGTACATGATAGTGACACTGATACTGGGGGTACAGGATAATTACACTGGAGGTACAGGATAATGACACTGGGGGTACAGGATAATGACACTGGGGTACAGGATAATGACACTGTGGGTACAGGATAATAACACTGGGGGTACAGGATAAAGACACTGACACTGGGGGTACAGGATAATGACACTGGGGGTACAGGATAATGACACTGGGGTACAGGACAATGACACTTGGGTACAGGATGTCACTGACACTGGGGGTACAGGATAATGACACTGGGGTACAGGATAATGACACTGACACTGGGGTTCAGGATAATGACACTGGGGGTACAGGATAATGGCACTGGGATACAGGATAATGACACTGGGGGTACAGGATAATGACACTGACACTGGGGTTCAGGATAATGACACTGGGGGTACAGGATAATGACACTGGGGTACAGGATAATGACACTGACACTAGGGGTACAGGATAATGACACTGGGGGTACAGGATAATGATACTGGGGTACAGGATAATGACACTGACACTGGGGGTACAGGATAATGACACTGGGGTAGAGGATAATGACACTTGGGGTCCAGGATAATGACACTGGGGGTACAAGATAATTACACTGGGGGTGCAGGATAATGACACTGACACTGGGGGTACAGGATAATGACACTGACACCTGGGATACAGGATAATGACACTGGGGGTACAGGATAATGACACTGGGGGTACAGGATAATGACACTGGAGGTACAGGATAATGATACTGGGGGTACAGGATAATGATACTGGGGGTACAGAATAATGACACTGGCACTGGGGTACAAGATAATGACACTGACACTGGGGGTACAGGATAATTACACTGGGGTACAGGATAATTACACTAGGGGTACAGGATAATGACACTGGTGTACAGGATACTGACGCTGGTGTACAGGATAATGACACTGGGGGTACAGGATAATGACACTGGGGGTACAGGATAATGGCACTGGGGTACAGGATAATGACACTGGGGTACAGTATAATGACACTGGGGGTACAGGATAATTACACTGGGGTACAGGATAATGACACTGACACACAGCACCCAGCTTTTCCAGGCTCTTCTATCCTCTTTCCTTCAGCACTCAGCTTTCCCAGGCTCTTCTATCCTCTTTCCCTCATCACTCAGCTTTCCTAGGCTCTTCTATCCTCTTTCCTAATCACTCAGCTTTCTCATGCTCCTCTATCCTCTTCCCTCATCACTCAGCTTTCCCAGGCTCTTCTATCCTCTTTCCTTCAGCACCAGCTTTCCCAGGCTCTTCTATCCTCTTTCCCTCATCACTCAGCTTTCCCAGGCTCTTCTATCCTCTTTCCTTCAGCACCAGCTTTCCCAGGCTCTTCTATCCTCTTTCCCTCATCACTCAGCTTTCCCAGGCTCTTCTATCCTCTTTCCTTCAGCACCAGCTTTCCCAGGCTCTTCTATCCTCTTTTCCCCAGTACCTGTTGGAACGTCTGTGAAGATCCACCATAATCCGGGAAGACTCTGGATATTTCCTGAAGTAGGGACTGTGGTGTATACAGAGCAGCAGAGCAGATCCAGGGTATACAGCGGCCGCCGCCCCAGGGTCCAGGTGGTGAAGCAGGGGGACGTCTTGTGGTCTTGGCTCCCGAATACCGTGTGGCTTCCTATTATACACATCTGAATAGGACTACAGATAGCAGAAAAGGCGTATACACGTCACATAGATAAAGGCGTATACTATGTATGTATTATAGACAAAGATCCAGCCTGACAATATCCAGAAACATCACGGCTAATCCCATTATAGCCCATAATCCTCCATGTTCCTTCCTAATGTCATTATCTCATCTCTGCTCTTAGACTAGGCACATAGCTCCAGCATGACGGCCATATTGTCCCTGTCCTTTATCTCGTTGCCATAGTGACTCCTTTCTACCACATAGGACCACTCATTGAGTTTTGCAGCAGCCTGTGGCTCTATGGTTTATGGTTTTCTCCATATAATGACTCTGAGGTCATTTTATGACTCCTCTCTGGGGAGATCTTCAGCTTCTACATCTCATCATCTGCTAGAATTGTCCCACCATGTCCCCTCCGCGTGTTATGGCCCTCCATTGTCTTACATGCCTTATACCCTTACATGGCTGTAGGGTGAAGTATTGCACACAGGGCTGGTGAGGGGCCCCATTGCTTCATACACTTAGGGGCCAGTTATTGTAGGTGAAGCCTCTGAATTTGGTTGGCACCATCATGGTTAGACCTCTTCGGGCTCCGGGGTCTGAGGGAAGCGGCTCTCCTGTATCATCCTGTGAAGGCCGATGTATTCAGGACTGAAGACAATGCAACACCTCAACATGGAAAAATAGGGCCCACCAATATAAAGTAAACAGACGAAAAGAATAAAACAGCATGTGACTCACCGTGGGCCAGGACTCCAGTTTAGACAGGCGATGCTTCCTTCCTCATTGTCATGGGTGGACCGCGCCTGCCGGTAGTGGGGCCCGGTGTAGTGCAGATCAAAAGTGAAGACGTCTTGGTGGAACAGATTAAAGGGGTTTTAATTTATTCGTGACGCCACCTATGAGTAGTTCGGTAAGGGCTACCGACGCTGCGGAGCCCCCGGGGGATGGATAGCAGCAAGATGTTACGCTCTCCACAGGCTGAGCGGTGATCCCCGGAGGCTGGAGCTGCTCAAGATGTTGTGCGGCAGCTGCGGTTACCTTTTAGTGCGGACGGACAGTTCATAAGGAAGCACAGACACAGAAAGTCTCTATAACGGGTCTTTACTGTAACCGGCAGGCAGTACACAGCATACAGTGGTTGAGTAGTAGACCGGGTGGACTCAGCAGTGATCGTGTCCCTCAGAGATCCGCAGTGTTCCTCCATTCTACCTACTTAGTTGCCAGTGTCGCCCAGGAATACCAGGTCGGGTACGGGGAGGCTGCTTCAATGCCGTATCCATGATGTACGTCCTGGATATTTTGGGGAGCCTTGGATCCCTCAGTGGGTACACCGCTGGTTAGACGACTGGAAGTTGGCTGGTGGTGGGGTGCTCCTGTAGAGCTGGTCCTCCACTCTTCTGGTTCGCGTGGCAGAGGTGAACTGCTGCCAGCTTCGGTACCAGTGAACCGGCTGTGAGTTGTGGGCACGGGAGTCTTTTGGGAACCCGTGTAGATAATGCCCAATCCCGGTAGTTAAGGCCTCAGGTGCTGACACCCGACCGGTGACGGCCCAGGGGCCCGCACGGGGTGCGGAGCCCCCGCTCCTCTCCAAGCTCTGTTTTCTAGGCTCTGCTCTAGGTTCCAGGCTATTCTCTTCTATTCTGGATCTAGACTATTGTGTGTTCTACTACACTACCCTAACACTCCACCCACCAGGACCTAGGATTGGCCCTCTGTTCTAGGTGATGCATGTTGGGTTGGATCTCAGAGTTAACTATATCACTGCTGTGTCAGAGAATATTGCGGCTGCAATACTCCCTTGTGACGCACTCGTTGCGGGGCGCCACACTCCCCCTTGAATAAGCTTGTCCCCAAGCGTCACACTACTCACATTACAGAGGTTTTTGTATTTTTATAACATATATGACACACTTTTATTAAAATGAAAAACAGGTAAAGGTATGCTTTGGTGACATAAGCAAAGAAACAGGTAATCACTTTGTGCGGACCCGGCGGACGGTCGGCTGTCCTTTAGCTATAGTCCAGGCTTGAGCCGCAAGATCTCACAGTTAGTGATCAAACAGAAAGCAGAGTTATTGAGTGAGTCCAAGTCTTTTGAATCACTGGCACAGAGAATGATGGCGCACCCGGATAGCGAACCACCCATCTGCACAAGCGTAGCGCTCATAGGTGATAATATCGCCCCGGTATAGGTCGCGATCGGGATGTCCTCTTGGCAAGTTTGACTCAACGTCCCGGCGCCCCACAAACACCTCCTCATTCAAACCCACCTCCCAAGCGAACCCCCACCCGGTATGTAAATTAAAGGTGGAAATTCTACCTTCACGGCGGAGTTCATCAGGCAGCGGCGGCTGGCGGCGAGCCTCGGCACGGGCCTGCATGTTGGCGCATTCTCGGGCTTGCCACTCCTCTCGTCGTCGCTGGCGTACATCTCCGTCGTTACGGCTCGGGGTGTAGAGATGAGTAGTGGAACTGGTGGTTTGGCGGGAAGCTTGAACTTGGCGGGCTGTCCGTATCGGCACCCGGTGGAACGGCACAGGGGAAGGTGTCGGCATTGCACCCGACCAGTGTACCCGAGCTGTATGCCCGGTTGGAAGTTCCTTGGTATCTCCCCAAGCGAACCCGGTGTCGAAATCCTCAGCGGTGCTGTGGGTCTCGTCGTCATCCTCTCCGACCTCTTCCTCGATGACCACATCAGGCTGCTCAATGGTTGGAGATGTTGGAGCTAGTTCCGTTGTACAACGGGGCGGTGGTGCTGCGGATCCTTCCGTAGGGACGTCCTGCAGGGCTTCCAGGCTGCCTGCCTCTTCATCTGTTTCCGCAGGTAGAGGTGTTTCAATCCCGGTTACCAGGTAGGCCTCGGCAATTGCAAGGGAAGCCTCCGGTACGGGGACGAAACAAGCGACTGTCTCTTTAGTGATGAAACATGCCGCGGGTTCCTCGGTGGGAACCTGGTAGAGATCAAGTTCTTCTTTGGAGCGTGTTATGAGCTCCGGCTCAAGAACGGGGTCGGTTGCAATATTAGTCGCTGGAACGGGTCGAGTTGCGGCCTCCACCGGAATGATGCAGTCTATGGGCTCCGGTGACGAAGCAGGACAAGTGGTTGGCGACGGTGAGGCAGTTGAGAAGCTGGTGACGTCGTCTGGGCTTGGAGTAGCGGTACCCGGTCGGCTCTGCTGCATCGCATGGTGTAGTCGTCTGCCTAGGGTCGCGCTCCAGCTGCGAATCGTCCATTCCACAGTCTCTAGTAACCCCCACCCGGAGGTCTTGTAGAGCCTCTAGCCAGAAGTCGGGGCTGCCGTCTATGGTAAGGGCAGGATCCGGACCCGGTTGGCTAATGGCTGCTCTGGCCTCCGCCTCGACCTCCGGCAATGGGTCTTGGAGTCTCACGCTGGACATTTTCTTCCTTGGAGGGAAACCACACCCGTTCAACCGGTAAGACGTTCTGGTAGATCTGGTCAGAAGTTCTCTGTCACTCCCATTTCCTGTGGGCTTTTGTAGTCCAATCATGGGAAAAGTCTTTGGGGTCCGCCCCCATGGTTGATTCGAGCAATCAGGGCGGACAAAGAGTTTGGCGCCTTTCATCTTTAGCCCTCCCACGATGAGGGGGGGTTGACTCACTCCTGGGCTTGCACGTGGCAGCTTCTTGTGGCGGGAACGCCATCTTGGGCGCCATCTTGACCCAATGGTGAAAAGGCGGGAAAGTTCTTTTAGGGGCGAACAAAGTCCAAATTGTAGACAATAAAGTCCATTTTAAGCACAATATACCCGTTGGGTAACGGGCCTGCTCGTATCCTGTTCGTGACGCCATTTTCTGACTCACCGTGGGCCGGGACTCCGGTTTAGACAGGCGATGCTTCCTTCCTCCTTGTCACGGGTGGACCGCGCCTGCCGGTAGTGGGGCCCGGTGTAGTGCAGATCAAAAGTGAAGACGTCTTGGTGGAACAGATTAAAGGGGTTTTAATTTATTCGTGACGCCACCTATGAGTAGATTCGGTAAGGGCTACCGACGCTGCGGAGCCCCCGGGGGATGGATAGCAGCAAGATGTTACGCTCCCCACAGGCTGAGCGGTGATCCCCGGAGGCTGAAGCTGCTCAAGATGTTGTGCGGCAGCTGCGGTTACCTTTTAGTGCGGACGGACAGTTCATAAGGAAGCACAGACACAGAAAGTCTCTATAACGGGTCTTTACTGTAACCGGCAGGCAGTACATGGTATACAGTGGTTGAGTAGTAGACCGGGTGGACTCAGCAGTGATCGTGTCCCTCAGAGATCCGCAGTGTTCCTCCATTCTACCTACTTAGTCGCCAGTGTCGCCCAGGAATACCAGGTCAGGTACGGGGAGGCTGCTTCAATGCCCTATCCATGATGTACGTCCTGGATATTTTGGGGAGCCTTGGATCCCTCAGTGGGTACACCGCTGGTTAGACGACTGGAAGTTGGCTGGTGGTGGGGTGCTCCTGTAGAGCTGGTCCTCCACGCTTCTGGTTCGCGTGGCAGAGGTGAACTGCTGCCAGCTTCGGTACCAGTGAACCGGCTGTGAGTTGTGGGCACGGGAGTCTTTTGGGAACCCGTGTAGATAATGCCCAATCCCGGTAGTTAAGGCCTCAGGTGCTGACACCCGACCGGTGACGGCCCAGGGGCCCGCACGGGGTGCGGAGCCCCCGCTCCTCTCCAAGCTCTGTTTTCTAGGCTCTGCTCTAGGTTCCAGGCTATTCTCTTCTATTCTGGATCTAGACTATTGTGTGTTCTACTACACTACCCTAACACTCCACCCACCAGGACCTAGGATTGGCCCTCTGTTCTAGGTGATGCATGTTGGGTTGGATCTCAGAGTTAACTATATCACTGCTGTGTCAGAGAATATTGCGGCTGCAATACTCCCTTGTGACGCACTCGTTGCGGGGCGCCACACATGATGCTAGGAACAAAGATGGCCGTGAGGCTTTGATTAGGGCTACCATCAACTTTACATAATCATATAATTAGAAAACACCACAGTTTTTGTATCCAGTACATCTTATAAATAATATATATATAGATAAATATAAATTGATGGAAAAACATCCATCCCAATATTAATTATACCATAAACTAGAATCCACCCAAAATTTTAGGGCAAATTCATCCCTTCAATAAAAGCCCCACAATGAAGATCTAACAATAACCACAAGAAAGAGCAAGAAACAAAATGGGTGGGAGGGCGTCTTCTTCTCCTGTCACAGGCAGATGAGCCGACAGAGAAACGTGTGATGGCGGGTGGTGTTAGGGGGGTTATAAACCCCTGTTTCCAGCATTTACCACAACCAATTAGTGGAGGACTCTCCTCAGCAGTAAGGTGGCTAATCATAGCCCACCCTGACCCTGTTACCATAATATCAGGGAATTAGCCCCATACCTACATGAGCCTGAGGTACCTCAAGACTCAGATAAACCACCTGTAAAATAAAATGTGTAATACAATACTAAAAATTGTAACCTCGACTGAACCTAATAATTAAGAACTGCCTAACCTCCTGCCCTAACTTACCAACTAACAATTGTAAAGTGAGCCATGTTTCCATGTGCAAAGCCCTCGTAACGGGAAGGGTTTCCATTCACTGCTATTCACCCCCATGCAGCGTCCATGGGAATGACCATAGACACAGGTCTCAGGGATAACAGTTGTGTTTACTTTTGCAGGAATGGAGAATATATCATGGAGTACATACTTCACAGTTCACATGGGTAGGCCACGGCAGGTACAGTTCCGAGTTAAATTCTGACATAGCATTGAAATTCTGGAGCTTTAAAAATTAGATTATTTGGAAGTACTAATAGTAGTAATAGAAAGAGTAGTAGAAGTACTAATAGAAAAGTTCAAAGTCTTTGTAAGTTAAAGCACAAGGGTAGATAAAGCATGAGAGTTTTACAGACCTGGGAATCCTGTGCTATTTTCAAAGCTGGTCATGGCACATGCAGAAATATACTTGAAGTAAATGTCGAGCCCCAGGCCAGGGGGTACTCGGGTATCAGGCTCGGAGGGATTCAAGGGGATGTCACGGGTGGCAGCACCTGAGCCCTTGACCTAGGTGACACTTCAATAGAGGGGTTATGTACAGGGGAAAAGAGTTATTGTCAGGTGACGCCACCTGTAGTACCTGGTGAGGGATCACCAGCGCCGCCACAGTCCTCCGGACGGCGATGGTATTGCAAGGATGGCAAAGCTCCCTACAGGTGGAGCTGGACCTCCAGGACAGCGTAGAGGAAAGAGGCAGCTTGGAGTGGGACTTGAGGACAGGGTAAGAAGCAGTAAGGCAGTCTATATTGAGGCTGGGGACGGAGAGAAATGACGCACACACTCTGAAGAAGTCTCTTTTACCTTTTACTGGTGGAATTCACAGGTAAAGATGTCCAGAGCACTGTCGTGTGAGCAGGTGCACAGTGACTCTCCACAGCAAGTGGGTATAAGGCCTCTTCATCTTCTCTGCTGTCGCTAAAGCCCTGCCTGTATATAACGCGACTGGCCACCTTACCTTCTCTGGTCCTCTCTCTCCTCCTGCGCGGTCCACGGGTTACCCTCTATGATCACTGCTGTTTGGCCTCTCACTACGGTGTAAGGCTCCCTTTTGCTGGGTACGCAGGGGGACCGGGTGACTAAAGTCTCTACGCTGTGACGGGGTTTTCTGCAGTCTTGAAGTAATCCTGCAGGTGCGGACCCCCGAAGTCCGGTACTTCTTGGGTGAACCTCCACCGGTTCCTCGCTCCCTTGGCTCTGCTCCTTGCCTTCTGTCCCCACTCCTAGGCTTGGCTCGATGGCAGAAGGGCCACTCCGGGTCACTGGTTCGGGCCTAAACGTGGCACCGATCACCAGGACGTCTTCACAGCTCTCCTAGCGTCTGCACACTCTAACTAACTAGGAGAACTCACCTAAAGTCAGTGAGTTTAGCTCCCCCTACTGTGTCGGGGTGGAAGGTGTTGCATGTAGTAGGTACCTGCTGTGGAAACCCAGCTGTGCAGTAGAGAAGGCTGTGGCTACCTGCGTGAGCAAGGCGCCACATAAACAATGGAGAATCACGGTGAGGTAGGAGACCCTCAAATTCCACGGAATAACATAAGGAATCGTTTCAGTTGTTTAGTGAAGAAAGAAAGTTTTTGGATATTCAATTTGGGAACATTACATCCGGAGGGCTAAACTAGACTATTGACAATGTTTGCAAATAACCTTCAGAGCCTTATGGCTCATGATTATGACTGAGAAGTATCTTGGAACCATTTTTCCATATATATATATGTCGGGCCCACTGGGACGGGGGTACTCGGTACCGGACCGGTCTGCTACTGGGGAAGTCACGGGTGGTCCTGGTCCGGTCCGTGTCCCGGGCTCGGCAATAAAAGGGGATATTTACAGGGGTTGTCAGTCGTGATGCCACCCACTATATGCGGCCAGTGATGGGGCCGCCGCTGCTGCAGATCCTCCGGGGACGATGGAATAGGAGCTTAGGTGGTATAGTTCCAGTGGGTAGAACTGTGTTCCCCAGGGCAGTAAGGGTTAAGTCTATTGTGGGATGTTCAGTACACTTACTGTGCAGACGCTGCAGGGATCTCTCCTCTTGCTGGTGCTGACAGGCTGTGCTGTAGCTCTGCAGGTGGAGGGCTTTCTGTAATCCTGTATGGAGAGAATCGCTTTCATGCAGAGACACAAGGGAGGCAATCTCAGGGTTTTCCGTGTTTACTCTCAGTTCTTCAGACAGTTCGCAAGTCAGTTACAGTTCTTACAAAGTTCAGTACAAGTACACGGGCACACTCCCCCTCTCCGGGTTCCCTTTACTTCTGCAGCCAGGTCTCTCTCTCTCTGTGACCCCTCACACAGTCTCTGTGTCCTTTCCGGGCTGTTTACGTTCACTGGTTTACTTCGTTATGTGCGACACCGGACAGTATGGTGGTGACTCGGGCCCCTGTGGGTCCTCCAGTTTGTCACTGAGCTGCCTGTCCTTTGGGGTAGGGACCCTAACGTGTAGCTGTGGTCCCCCGTCGTGTTGTTTGGGGATTCTGGGTAAACTACGGTCCCCTCTAGAGCCGACACTCTACTCAGCCCAGCCTCCAGAAGTCCTCAAGTGTGAGGCTCTACCAGGCTCTTTCTCTCTGCGTCTCTCGGTATCATAGGAGGGCTACTCCGCCTGCAGTAGGTAGCTTCAGCTGTGTTCCTAGGGCCCGGGAATCACCGTCCCTCTCTCTCTCCTCACAATCCTGGTGGTATTGGCTTCGGATGGACTTTCTCTCTCCTCCGGCTCACACTGGCTCGGTACAAATTCTGTGCTCCTACACCGTACACTCTCAGGACATGTGAGTCTTTCTGTCTGCTCAGCTTCACTCAGCCTTCTGCTGTTCTCTGGCCTGTGCTCCTCAGCTTCTGGTATTTGCAGCTCGGCACCCTGGGCCTACTGAACTCCTTCCTCCTCCCCCTTCCTATTTCTACTGTCAAGTCACCTGACTACGTGTGTGCCCAACCCACTCCTCTAAATCCACCACCCCTCAATTGCCTAGAGTCTTCCAATCTTAGGGCTGGATGCTACTATCTACTGCACATGGGTTGTGTGGGCTGTGAGGGTGTTGATGTGCAACAATTGTCCTACCTGCCTGGCTGCAGTTCCCTTTTGTGGCCTCCTGGACGCAGGGGGCCACACTCTCCCGGAGTTAACTAGCGCGTCCCCGTGCTGCCCGTCATGGATCCCCCTGAAAACATTTTTATTTTAGAACAACAATAAACATTAAGCATTCTTGGTTTCTTCCCATCCGGGAGGCACGATTCTTCAAACGTTACTTTAAATGAACTATTTACAAGTACATGGGTATATTTACGTCATTACTCTCTGGACCTCTGCCGGGTCTAATGCTACAACGCATTCACTTTTCTTTTCCATAAAACACATATAAAACATTACTTTCTTGCAAAAAGTATGAAAACATTCTTCTTTCAAAAAGTGCAAAAAGTTTCAAAAAGTCAAAAAGCAGTTCAAAGTTCAAAGTGCAAAGTTCACGATTCAAAACAGTCACATGCACCATCTCTCATGTGCAAAGCTGGTCTTAAAAGCAAAGGGGAGCACACTAAGGTGCTCAACTATGTACAGTTCAAAGTTCGTACCAACTCATTGTTCGTGGTAGCCAATGTCAATAAAACATATAAAAGACAAACAGGGGTATGCTAGTATTCATTCAGGTATGGGATGGGGTCAATAAGGAAAACACATCATTCACACTTACGGTTTCCTCTTCTATTCTTCTGGATATAGGACACGGGTCTCACTCCTTCTTTCCTTCTTGCTTAACTTTCCACGTGAGTGTTGGCGGTCCTCTCTTTCCGGGAAACAACTCGAGGTCTTGCAGCGCTTGAATTAACAAGTAACTCTACGGAGTTTGAGTAGCTGCATCTGCTGTGATCTTTACTGGAACAGTTGTTAAGTCAGTGGTAGGACCCGGGTTAGCAATTGGGTCAGATTCTTCCAATGCAGGCATGTCATCCTCAGACACATTCAAGCAAAGTCTATGCACTCTTATGCCATATGGGCCTCTTGCTCCTTGCACAATAATGTAGGAGACCCACTCTCCAACTTGCACTTCCCTGTCCGGGTGTTTCTCTGGAAGGTGCGATTCCACATCACGGCGGTTGATGAAAATGCCACAGTCTATTCCGACCTCTCGAGCAAAGGCATATCCATCTGCATGCTTAACCTTTACAATCCTGCCCTCATGCCTCTGTGATGTAGTGATGCTTTCATCTCGTCTGGCAACAGCTTTCAAATATTGAGTCTGTGCAATCAATTCCCGCTTCTTTTCTAGTCGTTTCAATTCTTCTTGTTCCCATCTCTTACCACATCTTTTTAGGTATTCATTCCTAGTTACAATTTCTACAGGGCCTATGGGGCCATCGGGATCTCCTAAGAAGCCCATCATGTCATTGTTTGTTTCGTTCCGCTCCCACCAGCAGCGGAGCTGCTCCCCTCTCACCTCGGTCGTCATAGGTGCTGGTATTAGGGGCTCCGGCAGGGATAACCATCTTTCCTCCAGGGCTCCGAGCGGGTCAGTCTCTTTCCTGATAGGGCGCGGTGCAGCGCTGGGCACAGATAAGTCCACTAAAGTTGCGGTACGGCATCCACCCTCGCTCTCCATGCGGTCACGGGTGTCTTCAACCCAGCCGGGTTGCATTGATACTGTCTGGTGGGTCTGCTGATGGTGATCCACGCTGATCTGGATCCGGGTATGCTGTTCCTGAACACGGGTCATTTATTGGGGCAACAGCCACAATATACCCCTCCGGGTATCTCGGACGTATGGACGCTCTTCGCCGCCTTCCGCCATCTCGCTGCGGTCACACAGGCTCTCTCCTCGGCTGGGTTCCTCCACCGGGTCACTCCGTGGGCCCTCCGGGATCACTTGTGGTCTTCCGGGTGCAGCACTCTGTCGAGCCCACTGGGACGATGGTACTCGGTACCGGACCGGGTCTTTACTGTGGAAGTCACGGGTGGTCCTGGTCCGGACCGTGTCCCGGGCCCTGGCAAATAAAGGGGAATATGTACAGGGGATGTCAGTCGTGACGCCACCCACTTGATGCGGCCAGTAATGGGGGCCGCCGCTGCTGCAGATCCTCCGGGGACGATGGGATAGCAGCTTAGGTGTAATAGTTCCAGTGGGTAGAACTGTGTTCCCCGGGGCAGTAAGGGTTAAGTCTATTGTGGAGTGTGTAGCACACTTACTTTGCAGACGCTGCAGGGATCTCGCCTCTCTGTTGGTGCTGACAGGCTGTAACCTGTATGGGGAGAATCACTTTCATGCAGAAACACAAGGGAAGCTGTTCCAGGCTTTTCCAGTTTACTCTCAGTTGTTCAGTCAGTTCACAAGTCATTTGCAGTTCTTACACAGTTCAAGTACAGTTCTCAGTACACGGACACATTCTCCCTCTCCGGGTTCCCTCTGCTCCCTGCAGCCAGGCCTCTCTCTCTCTGTGACCCCTCACACAGTCTCTAGTGTCCTTTCCGGGCTGTTACGTTCTCTCTTTACTTCGTGTTGTGCGACACTGGACAGTATGGCGGTGACTCGGGCCCCTGTGAGTCCTTAGTTTGTCACTGAGCTGCCTGTCCTTTGGGTAGGGATCCCAATCTGGAATTAAGACCCCCCGTCGTGTTGTTTGGGGATGCCGGGTAAACTACGGTCCCCTCTAGAGCCGACACTCTACTTCAGCCCAGCCTCCAGCAGTCCTCCAGCACGAGGCTCTACCAGGCTCCTTTCTCTCTGTGTCTCTTGGTATATAGGAGGGCTACTCCGCCTGCAGTCAGTTGCTTTAGCTGTGTTCCTAGGGCCCGGGTTACACCGTTCCCCTTCGTCCTCTCACACTCCTGGGGATCCGGCTTTGGATAGGCTCTCTCTCTCCTCTGGCTCACACTGGCTCAGTACAGATTCTGTGTTCCTTCTGCCCTCACTCTTCCAGGACGTGTGGCTCTCTCCCCGCTCAGCTTCAGCTCAACTTGCTGCTGTTCTCTGGCCTGTGCTCCTGATCTTTACAGCTCGGCACCCTGGGCCTACTCTTGGTCTTTGCTTCTCAGCCTACCTCGGCCTACTCAACACCTTCACTCCTCCCCCTTCCTATATACTGTCAAGTCACCTGACTTCTGGTGTGCCCAACCCACTCCTCTAAATCCACCACCCCTCAATCTCATAGAGTCTCTAATCTCAGGGCTGGATGCTGCCTTCTCTTACACGTGAGTATGTGGGCAGTGAGGGTGTTGGTGTGCAACAAGTGTCCTACCTGCCTGGTTGCAGTTCCCTTTTGTGGCCTCCTGGACGTAGGGGCGCCACAACTCTCCTGGGCGTCCTCCACTTCCGTCCTCGTGTACTGCAATGGCGACTGCTTCTCTTACGGTTGTTCGTTCCGCCCCCTCCTGATGACGATTTCCTTCTTAGTTCCCGCCGGCTTGTTAGGAGCAGGGTCTACCGGCGGAGGCTCTTCTTTGAGAGTGACGGCTGGCTCTCCCGGAGTTAAGGGGAGCCAGGGCGGGTCCTTCTCTTTGCACCTTGGACTGGGCCGGCCCACGATGGGAGTTTCAGTCACGCCTCCTCTGCACATGGCGTTAGCCTCCCCTGGCCACCATTAAGGTCAGATTTTGGCGGGAAAGTCCAGAACACGTTCTTTAGGAGCACGGGGTCCAATTCTTTTGGACCAGGTAGATCCTGTTCGTGATGCCAGGTTGTCGGGCCCACTGGGACGGGGATACTCGGTACCGGACCGGTCTGCTACTGGGGAAGTCACGGGTGGTCCTGGTCCGGTCCGTGTCCCGGGCTCGGCAATAAAAGGGGATATTTACAGGGGTTGTCAGTCGTGATGCCACCCACTATATGCGGCCAGAGATGGGGCTGCCGCTGCTGCAGAACCTCCGGGGACGATGGAATAGCAGCTTAGGTGGTATAGTTCCAGTGGGTAGAACTGTGTTCCCGGGGCAGTAAGGGTTAAGTCTATTGTGGGATGTTCAGTACACTTACTGTGCAGACGCTGCAGGGATCTCTCCTCTTGCTGGTGCTGACAGGCTGTGCTGTGGCTCTGCAGGTGGAGGGCTTTCTGTAATCCTGTATGGAGAGAATCGCTTTCATGCAGAGACACAAGGGAGGCAATCTCAGGGTTTTCCGTGTTTACTCTCAGTTCTTCAGACAGTTCACAAGTCAGTTACAGTTCTTACAAAGTTCAGTACAAGTACACGGGCACACTCCCCCTCTCCGGGTTCCCTTTACTTCTGCAGCCAGGTCTCTCTCTCTGTGACCCCTCACACAGTCTCTGTGTCCTTTCCGGGCTGTTTACGTTCACTGGTTTACTTCGTTATGTGCGACACCGGACAGTATAGCGGTGACTCGGGCCCCTGTGGGTCCTCCAGTTTGTCACTGAGCTGCCTGTTCTTTGGGGTAGGGACCCTAACGTGTAGCTGTGGTCCCCCGTCGTGTTGTTTGGGGATTCCGGGTAAACTACGGTCCCCTCTAGAGCCGACACTCTACTCAGCCCAGCCTCCAGCAGTCCTCAAGTGTGAGGCTCTACCAGGCTCTTTCTCTCTGCGTCTCTCGGTATCATAGGAGGGCTACTCCGCTTCAGCTGTGTTCCTAGGGCCCGGGAATGACCGTCCCTCTCTCTCTCCTCACAATCCTGGTGGTATTGGCTTCGGACGGGCTTTCTCTCTCTTCCGGCTCACACTGGCTCGGTACAGATTCTGCGCTCCTACACCGTACACTCTCAGGACATGTGAGTCTTTCTGTCTGCTCAGCTTCACTCAGCCTTCTGCTGTTCTCTGGCCTGTGCTCCTCAGCTTCTGGTCTTTGCAGCTCGGCACCCTGGGCCTACTGAACTCCTTCCTCCTCCCCTTCCTATTTCTACTGTCAAGTCACCTGACTACGTGTGTGCCCAACCCACTCCTCTAAATCCACCATCCCTCAATTGCCTAGAGTCTTCCAATCTTAGGGCTGGATGCTACCATCTACTGCACGTGGGTTGTGTGGGCTGTGAGGGTGTTGATGTGCAACAATTGTCCTACCTGCCTGGTTGCAGTTCCCTTTTGTGGCCTCCTGGACGCAGTAGCGCCACACATATATATATATATATAGATATACAGTTAGGGCCAGAAATATTTGGACAGTGACAAAATTTTCGCGAGTTGGGCTCTGCATGCCACCACATTGGATTTGAAATTAAACCTCTACAACAGAATTCAAGTGCAGATTGTAACGTTTAATTTGAAGGGTTGAACAAAAATATCTGATAGAAAATGTAGGAATTGTACACATTTCTTTACAAACACTCCACATTTTAGGAGGTCAAAAGTAATTGGACAAATAAACATAACCCAAACAAAATATTTTTATTTTCAATATTTTGTTGCGAATCCTTTGGAGGCAATCACTGCCTTAAGTCTGGAACCCATGGACATCACCAAACGCTGGGTTTCCTCCTTCTTAATGCTTTGCCAGGCCTTTACAGCCGCAGCCTTCAGGTCTTGCTTGTTTGTGGGTCTTTCCGTCTTAAGTCTGGATTTGTGCAAGTGAAATGCATGCTCAATTGGGTTAAGATCTGGTGATTGACTTGGCCATTGCAGAATGTTCCACTTTTTTGCACTCATGAACTCCTGGGTAGCTTTGGCTGTATGCTTGGGGTCATTGTCCATCTGTACTATGAAGCGCCGTCCAATCAACTTTGCAGCATTTGGCTGAATCTGGGCTGAAAGTATATCCCGGTACACTTCAGAATTCATCCGGCTACTCTTGTCTGCTGTTATGTCATCAATAAACACAAGTGACCCAGTGCCATTGAAAGCCATGCATGCCCATGCCATCACGTTGCCTCCACCATGTTTTACAGAGGATGTGGTGTGCCTTGGATCATGTGCCGTTCCCTTTCTTCTACAAACTTTTTTCTTCCCATCATTCTGGTACAGGTTGATCTTTGTCTCATCTGTCCATAGAATACTTTTCCAGAACTGAGCTGGCTTCTTGAGGTGTTTTTCAGCAAATTTAACTCTGGCCTGTCTATTTTTGGAATTGATGAATGGTTTGCATCTAGATGTGAACCCTTTGTATTTACTGTCATGGAGTCTTCTCTTTACTGTTGACTTAGAGACAGATACACCTACTTCACTGAGAGTGTTCTGGACTTCAGTTGATGTTGTGAACGGGTTCTTCTTCACCAAATAAAGTATGCGGCGATCATCCACCACTGTTGTCATCCGTGGACGCCCAGGCCTTTTAGAGTTCCCAAGCTCACCAGTCAATTCCTTTGTTCTCAGAATGTACCCAACTGTTGATTTTGCTACTCCAAGCATGTCTGCTATCTCTCTGATGGATTTTTTCTTTTTTTTCAGCCTCAGGATGTTCTACTTCACCTCAATTGAGAGTTCCTTTGACCGCATGTTGTCTGGTCACAGCAACAGCTTCCAAATGCAAAACCACACACCTGTAATCCGCCCCTGACCTTTTAACTACTTCATTGATTACAGGTTAACGAGGGAGACGTCTTCAGAGTTAATTGCAGCCCTTAGAGTCCATTGTCCAATTACTTTTGGTCCCTTGAAAAAGAGGAGGCTATGCATTACAGAGCTATAATTCCTAAACCCTTTCTCCCATTTAGATGTGGAAACTCTCATATTGCAGCTGGGAGTGTGCCCTTTCAGCCCATATTATATATATAATTGTATTTCTGAACATGTTTTTGTAAACAGCTAAAATAACAAAGCTTGTGTCACTGTCCAAATATTTCTGGCCCTAACTGTATATCCTTGTATGTCACATAGAATTTGATGATATTTTTATATATATATATATATATATATATTTTTTTTTTTTTTTTTTTTTTTTTTTTTTTTTTTACATATTTTAGGATAATTTTTAGGTTTATATTCACTAAAATGTGTTATATATATTGATAAAGAAATAGTTATGATCGTAATTTTAATTATATATTCCCATAGAGTACAGCCATCCTCTGCGGCATCAACCTCTGCTTGCGGTGCTGGTTCTGGTGACTCAGGGCTCCTTGGTCGGCTCTGGTGTTGCCGGCCAGCTCGGGTTCAGGGGCGCCTCCACTGGTGCTGCTGCTGTAGCTGGATCTTCCTTGGGTGCTTCTACTGCTGATGGTTCGGGAGGCTTCAGCACCAGTTCTCTTTGGGGTGCCTTCCGCAGATGGGACCGTTTCCATGCATCCACGACCCACAAGTGTGCAGCTCCCAAAAGGACGCTCAGGTCGCGCATAGCCTCCTCAGAGTCCTCGGGCCAGGTAAACTGTACTCAGTTTCTAGCCTCCCCATCTGCATTGGGAGCTCTCTCATTTTCTCATCTGCCAGCCGGGGTATCAAAACCGCTGTCCGCCATGATGCTGTCTTACGCCTCGCACCACACGGTTCTTCTTCTTTTTCCTGCTCTTTAGGCCTCACCCTTCAGGCCTCCTCTAGGCGGGGTCAACAGCTCTTGATAGCAAGCCCCCTTGGCTTTTCTATAGTACTCGCAGCTTCTCCAAGGTCTTTCCCGAGAAGGCCTAGACATGCCCCCAGAGCTGCACATGGCGCCTGTTCTTTTCTCACCACCATTTTTGCGAGCCAGTTCTTAACAGTTCTTTAAGGCGCACACGACCCAGTGTTACTGGGCCACTCGCATTCTGTCCGTGACGCCTCGTCACACACCCACTCCAGGGTTAGGGAAAACTCGGCAGTTACTAGTTGTTCTCTCTCTTCACTTTTCGGTTATTTTCACGGGGACAGACGGGGCCGAGACCCTGGTGGTGTCACTTTAATAAACAGGGTAGATGTCAGGGAAAGTCTAAGGGGAAAGGGGTATTTGTGACGCCACCTACGGTATGCGGCCAGGGTGGCCGCCATTGCTTCCCCTCTTGGCATGGTGACTGGCAGCTCTTCACTTAGTTAACAGTACCCCTGGTGTTCTGGACGGCCTCTGCAGCCATGGTGCGGCAGCAGGGATGAACAAAGTAGACGGTAACCGCATTGCTCAGGATTACACGTCCTGCACAATACGGTTACTGCATTGCGGTTTACAGCACACATTATAAAAAAAATGTGTGTGAAGGCAATTGCGTTTACTGCATCCAGATCTGGTTGCGGTCAACGCAATTACCTTAACAAGTGTGACCCCAGCCTATGATGATACGTTGTCCATTTCCCATAAAATGTCTATCTCAGTTGTAGAGGGCCTAAAGTACCCTGCAGATCTTCTAGACTATACCAAGCCGTGTTACAGAAAGGGAGAACCAACTGGTGAATCTCTTCTCTGTTCAGGTGTGATACAATAAAGGTTTTCCATTTAGTAAAAAATTTGGAAGTTCTTTTATCTTTATCTCCCTCAGCGTCCGTTTTCTCCAGAACCATAATTGTTTTCAATTCAGGGCACAATTGGTGAAGAGTCGGGGTTTTCCTATCTAACCACATTCTTAGAATGAGTCTTGTGTATGTGATCGCAATGATGTGAAGCAATGTCAACTGTAGCTTGGTTAATCTCACGTCCGGCGTTTTATGAAATATCCAAAAGTTTTTATCTAATATTAAGTGAGTCCCCAATATGTTCGTCGCCCACGTCCTCCCCTCCTCCCAACCGTCCCGTACAAATCCACACTCCCACACTCCATGGAATAAGTCCGTCCTGGGTATTTCACATTTTGGGCAGGAAATCGTCACCTGGAAGAGGCGGGACAAAGAACCGGAAGAGAAGGAGTCGCCATCAGGATCTGAGTACACGAGGACGGAAGGAGAGGACGCCCAGGAGAGAGCTGTAGCCGAAAGACCCGAAGTGAGGGCCCACAGAGTGCATTCATGGAGGAACCCGGTCAGGGAGAGAGCAACGGTGATCGTAACAGCATGGCGGAGGGCGGTGAACGACGCCCTGAGATCCAAGACCCCTGGAGAGGTGTGCTACGACTGCTGCAGTTACAGACGACCCGGGCCCAAGCGGAGCAGAGGACCCGGATTCACGTAGACATACGCCATAACTTTCAAAGCTTGCCTACACAACCTGGCTGGGTTGGTGCCTGTTTGAACCTTTTTTCACTCTCCACAAGAACTTTTATACTTTTTGAAAGAAAGTAATGTCTTTTATATGAATAATTTAAATGTGTTGTAGCACTTGACCCAGTAAAGGATCTGGAAGGGAGGAGGAACTGGATTAACCCCCATGCATATTAAGTTAGGGAAAGCAAGTGCCTGGGGGTGGTGTAGTGAGAATCCAGGCCTCCTAAGCAGATACACCCGTGGACTCATATATATAGTTAATTTAATGCAACGTTAAAAGAACCTGTGCCTCCTCAAATGGAAGAACCAAGAATGCTTAATGTTTACTGTTAATAAAAAAAATAAAATGTTTTCAGGGGGATCCATGCCGGACGGCGTGGGGACACGCCGGTGTAACTCCGGGGGAATGTGGTGCCCCTGCGACCAGGAGGCTACATAGGGAACTGCAGCCAGGTAGGAGGAAAAGACAGTTTGCACTACAAACACCCTCACAGACATCCCACACACCACTAGGAGGCAGCACCCAACCCGGAGCCCGGAACTCTAGGCGGGCAAGGGGTGGTGGATTTAGAGGACAGTGGGTGGGACAGCATGTAGGTCAGGTGACAGAAGGTAGAAATAGAGGAAGAGGAGGAGGAAGGGGTCAGTAGGCCGGAGTAGGCTGAACAGCACAGATCAGCAGTAGGCCGGAGTAGGCTGAACAGCACAGATCAGCAGTAGGCCGGAGTAGGCTGAGACGCAAAGACCGAGCTGAAAAGACCAGAGTAGGACAGAGGGTGCCCAGCAGAAAGGAGGAAGCACATGTTCTGGAGGAGTGGGGCTGATGGAGATGCAGAATCCAAAGAGCCAGAGAAACCATGGAGAGAAAGCACATCCATAGCCAGCACCCTGGGAGTGTGAGGAAAGAGACGGACCAACAGCACTGGGTCCTAGGAATACGGCAGCACTGACCGACTCCAGGCGGAGTAGTCTTCCCTACCGAAGCCAGAATCACACAGGGCAGAGGGAGCCTGGTAGTGCCTTGCGGGAGAGGACTATTGGAAGCAGATTGCAGATAGTCGGCTCTGACGGGGACTGAAGATTTACCCGGTATCCCCAGATTCACCGACGGGGAGCTCCAATTCTAGGTTGGAGTTCCCGCCTAAAGGACAGTAGACACACACACAGACAGAGAACAAAGCCTGGAAAGGACCATAGAGAGAGTGAGGGGTCACAGAGTAACAACCTGGCTGCAGGGAGTTTAAAGGAACCCGGAGTAGAAAGTCTGTAACCCGTGTAAGAGAACTGTAACTTGAACTTTTGTACTGAGAAAACTGCACAGTAAACCCAGTGAACCCTGCTACCGACCCCCGTGTATGATTCCCTGCAGACAGAACTTTATGATATCTTTGCTCCCTCGTCTGTGACTGACTTCTTCCAGCAGGACAGCAGAAAGGTCCCACCTGGAGAGTCACAGCCTGTCAGCTCTGCACACTGGCTGGAAAAAGGCTGCAGCAGCAGGAAAGTGAACTGCACCTATTGCAACCCTCCATCATAACCATCATGCACTTTAACTATCACTGCCCTGGGGAACCCAGCTCTACCCGCGGAGAGCTATTCCATCTACAGCTGCCTAACATCATCCCCGGAGGTTCTGCAACAGCGGTGGTCCCGTCATTGACCACACACCGTGGGTGGCGTCACGACAAACTTTAATCCATTGTACATATTCCCCTTTTACTTTTGGACCAGGACCTACGTGACATCCGTGACATCCCCCGAGCAGCGACCCGGCCCGGTACCGAGTACCCCGTACCAGTGGGCTCCACCAGTTCTTATGATATTCAGAAGGAAATGTACAGCAGCATATATGCTTGTAGGACGAGGATCTGCAGGATAGGCTGTGTCTTCGATCTGATCTAGTGATTAGATGTAGGGATCTCTTCAGATTCAAGACTTCCCTGGATTATCATGGATGAGACAGAGTACAAGGGTCTCTGTGTGAAGAGCTCGCCCTTTAGTGGAGCCACAGGCGTTCTAGGCTGTTATGTCAGCTTGTATTGTATGGTCAGTACCTGATTGGTGATGCTATGGTGGCATAATATCAGGGAATAAGTGTAATATCATATTAAAGATTCTAACCTCCACTGAACCTAATAATGAAGGACTGCCTAACTGCCTGCCCTAACTTACCACCTAAAAAATTGTGGAGGGAGCCATATTTTCATGCAGCCCCTCGCTATCCTCTGTGGTGGCTCATCATATTATATGGCGGTGCCCATCACTTTCTGTATTGTGCTTTCTTCTTGGCTTATGTGAGACATTATTCCCACATCCCGGACTTTGGTTCTAGGTTCTCTGGGTGTTTTGCAAAGAGAAGTTTCTTATAATAATCTTGGATCATGTTGAGGCGTTGCATTGTTTCCAGTCGCGAGTACATCGGCCTTCACAGGACGATACAGGAGAGCCGCTTCCCTCAGACCCCGAGAGAGACGTAACCATGATGGTGCCCAACCAAATTCACAGGCTTCACCTACAACTGGCCCCTGAGTGTATGAAGCAATGGGGCCAGGGGCGTAACTACAATAGGTGCAGGGGTTGCTATCGCACCCGGGCTCTGCAGCCTAGGGGGCCCCAAACGTCCCTTTGGTCCATAGAAAAAAACTAATACTACTAAAGATTTGCAATAATTGGGGGCCCCGTTGGAGCTTTCGCATCGGTGCCCCGAGGCCTGAAGTTCCACCACTGAATGGGGCCCCTCACCAGCTCTGTGTGCAATACTTCACCCTACAGCCATGTAAGGGTATAAGGCATGTAAGACAATGGAGGGCCATAACACGCGGAGGGGACATGGTGGGACAATTCTAGCAGATGATGAGATGTAGAAGCTGAAGATCTCCCCAGAGAGGAGTCATAAAATGACCTCAGAGTCATTATATGGAGGAAACCATAAACCATAGAGCCACAGGCTGCTGCAAAACTCACTGAGTGGTCCTATGTGGTAGAAAGGAGTCACTATGGCAACGAGATAAAGGACAGGGACAATATGGCCGTCATGCTGGAGCTATGTGCCTAGTCTAAGAGCAGAGATGAGATAATGACATTAGGAAGGAATATGGAGGATTATGGGCTATAATGGGATTAGCCGTGATGTTTCTGGATATTGTCAGGCTGGATCTTTGTCTATAATACATACATAGTATACGCCTTTATCTATGTGACGTGTATACGCCTTTTCTGCTATCTGTAGTCCTATTCAGATGTGTATAATAGGAAGCCACACGGTATTCGGGAGCCAAGACCACAAGACGTCCCCCTGCTTCACCACCTGGACCCTGGGGCGGCGGCCGCTGTATACCCTGGATCTGCTCTGCTGCTCTGTATACACCACAGTCCCTACTTCAGAAAATATCCAGAGTCTTCCCGGATTATGGTGGATCTTCACAGACGTTCCAACAGGTACTGGGGAAAAGAGGATAGAAGAGCCTGGGAAAGCTGGTGCTGAAGGAAAGAGGATAGAAGAGCCTGGGAAAGCTGAGTGATGAGGGAAAGAGGATAGAAGAGCCTGGGAAAGCTGGTGCTGAAGGAAAGAGGATAGAAGAGCCTGGGAAAGCTGAGTGATGAGGGAAAGAGGATAGAAGAGCCTGGGAAAGCTAGGTGCTGAGGGAAAAAAGATAGAAGAGCCTGGGAAAGATGAGTGATGAGGGAAAGAGGATAGAGGAGTCTGGGAAAGCTGAGTGCTGAGGATATTGATAAAACAGCAGGAGAAAACTAGGTGCTGAGAAGAAGAGGGATAGAAGAGCCTGGGAAAGCTGGGTGTTGAGGAAAAGAGGATAGAAGATCATGGGAAAACTGGGTGCTGAAACAGAGGGATAGAAGAGCATGGGAAAGCTGGGTGTTGAGGAGAACAGGGATACAAAAGCCTAGGCAGGCTGGGTACTGAGGAGAAGAGGGATAGAAGAGCATGGGAAAGCTTGGTACTGAGGGAAGAGAGAGAAAAAAGAGCCTGGGAAAGCTAGGTGCTGAGGAAAAGAGGGATAGAAGAGCATGGGAAAGCTGGGTGTTGAGGAGAACAGGGATAGAAGAGAGCATGTGAAAGGTGAGTGCTGAGGAAAAGAGGATAGAAAAGCCTGGGAAAGCTGGGTACTGAGGGAAAGAGAGAAAGAAGAGCATAGGAAAGCTGGATGCTGAGGAGAAGAGGATAGAAGAGCCTGAGAAAGTTGGGTGCTGAGGAAAAGAGGGATAGAGGAGCATGGGAAAGATGGATGCTGAGGGAAAGAGGATAAAAGAGCATGTGAATTGTGGGTGCTGAAAAAAGAGGGATAGAGGAGCATGGGAAAGCTGGGTGCTGAAGGAAAGAGGAATAGAAAAGCATTGGAAAGCTGGTTTCTAAGGAGGAAAGGATAGAGGAGCCTGAGAAATTTGGGTGTTGAGGAAAAGAGGGATAGAGAAGCATGGGAAAGCTGGGTGTTAAGGGAAAGAAGGATAGAGGAGCATGAGAAAGCTGGGTGTTGAGAGAAAGATTAAGAGCCTGGGAAAGCTGGGTACTGAGAAGAGGGATAGAAGAGCATGGGAAAGCTGGGTGCTGAGGGAAAGAGTATAGAAGAGACTGGGAAAGCTGGATACGGGAGAGTGATAGAAGAGCATGGAATGCTGTGGTGCTGAGGGAAAAGATGGATGAAGAGCATTGGAAAGCTGGGTGCTGAGAGAGAGGATAGAGAGCCTGAGAAAAGTTGGGTGCTGAGGAAAGAGGGATAGAAGAGCGTGGGAAACTGGGTGCTGAGGAAAGAGGGTAAGAAAGCCTAGAAAAGCTGGGTGCTGAGGAAAGTGGAATAGAAGAGCATTGGAAAGCTGGGTGCTGAAGAAAAAGGATAGAAAAGCCTGGGCAGGCTGGTACTGAGGGAAAGAGGGATAGAAGAGCATGGAAAGCTGGGTACTGAGGGAAAGATAAAAAAGAGAAACCTGGGAAGCTGGGTGCTGAGGAAAAGAGGATAGAAGAGCATGGGAGAAGCTGGGTGCTGAGAGAACAGGGATAGAAGATCATGGGAAAGCTGGGTTGTGAGGACAGAAGATAGAAGAGCCTGGAAAGCTGGGTGCTGAGGAAATTGATAAACAGCATGGGAAAGACTGGGAGCTGGTTGAGGAAAAAGGATAGAAAAGCCTGGGAAGCTGGGTCTGAGGGAAAGAGGATAGAAGAGCATGGGAAAGCTGGGTACTGAGGGAAAGTAGAAAAAAGAGCATGGAAAGCTGGGTGCTGAGGAAAAGAGGGATAGAAGAGCATGGGAAAGCTGGGTGTGAGAAAGAACAGGGATAGAAGAGCATGGGAAAGCTGGAGTGCTGAGGAAAGAGGAAAAAAGCCTGGGAAACTGGGTACTGAGGGAAAAAGAAAGGGGAGCATGGAAAGCTGGGTGCTGATGGAGAAGTGAGGTAGAAGAGCCTGGAAAGTTGGGTGCTGAGGAAAAGAGGATAGAGGAGCCATGGGAAAGTGGATGTGAGGGAAAGAGATAAAAGAGCATGGTAAATCTGGGTGTTGAGAAAGAGGATAGAGGAGCATGGGAAAGCTGGGTGCTGAGGGAAAGAGGAATAGAGAGCATGGAAAGCTGGTTGCTGAGGAGAGAGGATAGAGGAGCCTGAGAAAGTGGGTTGAGAAAGAGGATAGAGAAGCATGGAATGGTGTGAGGGAAAGAGGCATAGAGGACATGAAGCTGGTGTGAGGGAAAGAGGATAGAGGAGCATTGGAAAGCTGGGTGCTGCGGAAGAGAGGATAGAGGAGCCTTAGAAAGTTGGGTGCTGAGGAAAAGAGGGATAGAAGAGCATGGGAAAGCAGCGTACTGAGGAAAGAGGATAGAAGAGACTGGGAAAGCTGAGTGCTGAGGAAAAGAGGATAGAAAAGCCTGGGAAAGCTGGGTACTGAGGGAAAGGGAGAAAGAAGAGCATGGAAAGCTGGATGCTGATGGAAGAGGATGGAAGAGCCTGAGAAAGTTGGGTGCTGAGGAATAGAGGATAGAGGAGCATGGGAAAGATGGATGCTGGGGAAAGAGGATAAAAGAGCATGGAAATTCTGGGTGCTGAAAAAAGAGGGATAGAGGAGCATGTGAAAGCTGGGTGCTGAGGAGGAGAGGATAGAGGAGCCTGAGAAAGTTGGGTGCTGAGGAAAAAAAGGATAGAAGAGCCTGGGAAATCTGGGGGCTCAGGAAGAGAGGGATATAAAAGCCTGGAAGCAATAGAATGTCATGGGAAAGCTGGGTGCTGAGAAGAGGGATAGAAGAGCATGGGAAAGCTGGGTGCTGAGGGAAAGAGGATATAAGAGACTGGCAAAGCTGGCTACTGAGAGAAAGAGTGATAGAAGAGCATGGGAAAGCTGGGTGCTGAGGGAACAAGGATAGAAGAGCCTGGAAATGCTGTGTGCTGAGGGAAAGAGGAATAGAAGAGCATTGGAAAGCTGGGTGCTGAGGAGGAGAGGATAGAGGAGCCTGAGAAAGTTGGGTGCTGAGGAAAAGAAGGATAGAAGAGAATGGGAAAGCTGGGTGTTGAGAAGAACAGGATAGAAGAGCCTGGGAAAGCTGAGTGCTGAAGAAAAGAGGATAGAAAAACCTTGGGAAAGCTGGGTACTGAGGGAAAAGAGAGAAAGAAGAGCATAGGAAAGCTGGGTGCTGAGGTGAAGAGGATGAAGAGCCTGAGAAAGTTGGGTGCTGAGGAAAAGAGGGATAGAGGAGCATGGGAAAGCTGCGTGTTGAGGGAAAGAGGGATAGAGAAGCATGGGAAAGCTGGGTGCTGAGGGAAAGAGTGATAGAAGGGCATGGGAATGCTGTGTGCTGAGGGAAAGAGGAATAGAAGAGCATTGGAAAGCTGGGTGCTGAGGAAGAGAGGATAGAGGAGCCTTAGAAAGTTGGGTGCTGAGGAAAAGAGGGATAGAAGAGCATGGGAAAGCTGGGTGTTGAGAAGAACAGGGATAGAAGATCATGGGAAAGCTGGGTGCTGAGGACAGAAGATAGAAGAGCCCAGGAAAGCTGAGTGCTGAGGATATTGATAAAACAGCAGGAGAAAACTGGGAGCTTGGTGCTGAGGAAAAATGGATAGAAAAGCCTGGGCAGGCTGGGTACTGAGGGAAAGAGGGATAGAAGAGCATGGGAAAGCTGGGTACTGAGGGAAAGAGAGAAAAAAGAGCCTGGGAAAGCTGGGTGCTGAGGAAAAGAGGGATAGAAGAGCATGGGAAAGCTGGGTGTTGAGAAGAACAGGGATAGAAGAGCATGGGAAAGCTGAGTGCTGAGGAAAAGAGGACAGAAAAGCCTGGGAAAGCTGGGTACTGAGGGAAAGTTAGAAAAAAGAGCATAGGAAAGCTGGGTGCTGATGAGAAGTGAGTAGAAGAGCCTGAGAAAGTTGGGTGCTGAGGAAAAGAAGGATAGAGGAGCATGGGAATTCTGGGTGCTGAAAAAAGAGGGATAGAGGAGCATGGAAAGCTGGGTGCTGAGGGAAAGAGGAATAGAAGAGCATTGGAAAGCTGGTTTCTGAGGAGGAGAGGATAGAGGAGCCTGAGAAAGTTGTGAGTTGAGGGAAAGAGGGATAGAGAAGCATGGTAAAACTGGGTGTTGAGGGAAAGAGGGATAGAGGAGCATGGGAAAGCTGCGTGTTGAGGCAAAGAGGGATAGAGAAGCATGGGAAAGCTGGGTGCTGAGGGAAAGAGGATAGAAGAGCATGGGAAAGCTGGCTACTGAGAGAAAGAGTGATAGAAGGGCATGGGAATGCTGTGTGCTGAGGGAAAGAGGAATAGAAGAGCATTGGAAAGCTGGGTGCTGAGAGAAAGAGTGATAGATCAGCATGGGAAAGCTGGGTGCTGAGGGAAGAAGGATAGAAGAGCCTGGGAATGCTGTGTGCTGAGGGAAAGAGGAATAGAAGAGCATTGGAAAGCTGGGTGCTGAGGAGGAGAGGATAGAGGAGCCTGAGAAAGTTGGGAAGAGCCTAGGAAAGCTGGGTGCTGAGGAAAAGAGGATAGAAAAGCATGGGAAAGCTGTGTACTAAGGGAAAGAGAGAAAGAAGAGCATAGGAAAGCTGGGTGCTGAGGAGAAGAGGATAGAAGAGCCTGAGAAAGTTTAGTGCTGATGGAAAGAGGGATAAAAGAGCATGGGAAAGCTGGGTGTTGAGAAGAACAGGGATAGAGGAGCATGGGAAAGCTGAGTGTTGAGAGAAAGATTATTGTTGGGTGCTGAGGAAAGCATTAGAGCATGGGAAAGCTGAGAGAAAGAGGATAGAAGAGACTGGGTAAGCTGGATACTGAGAGAAAGAGTGATAGAAGAGCATGGCAACGCTGAGTGCTTTGGGAACGAGGATAGAAGAGCCTGGGAATGTTGTGTGCTGAGGCAAAGAGGAATAGAAGAGCATTCGAAAGCTGGGTGCTGAGGAGGAGAGGATAGAGGAGCCTGAGAAAATTGGGTGCTGAGGAGAAGAGGGATAGAAGAGCATGGGAAAGCTGGGTGCTGAGGAAAAGAGGGATAGAAGAGCCTGGGGAAGCTGAGTGCTGAGGAAAAGAGGATAGAAGAGCCTGGAAAAGCTGGGTGTTGAGGGAAAGAGGGATAGAGGATCATGGGAAAGCTGGGTGTTGAGAGAAATATTATAGAAAAGCCTGGGAAAGCTGGGTGCTGAGAAGAGGGATAGCAGAGCATGGGAAAGCTGGTGCTGAGAAGAGGGATAGAAGAGCATGGGAAAGCTGGGTGCTGAGGGAAAGAGGGATTAAAAAGCCTAGATAAGCTGGGTGCTTAGGGAAAGTGGAATAGAAGAGCATTGGAAAGCTGAGCGCTGAGGGAAAGAGGGATAGAGGAGCATGGGAAAGCTGAGTGCTGAGGGAAACAGGGATAGAGGAGCCTGGGAAGGCTGGGTACTGAGGGAAAGAGGGATAGAGGAACATGGGAAAGCTGGGTGCTGAGGGAAAGAGGGATAGAAAAGCCTGGGAAATATGGTTGCTGAGAGAAAGTGGATTGATGAGCCTGGGAAAGCTGTGTGCAGAGGTCTATACCTCTGGGAAAGTTGGGTGCTGAGGGTAAGAGGGATAGAAGAGCATGGGAAAGCTGGGTGCTGAGGAGAAGAGGATAGAAGAGCATAAGAAAGCTGGGTATTGAAGGAAAGAGACTAGAAAAGCCTGAGAAAGATTTGTACAGAGGGTAACAGGGATATAAGAGCCTGTGAAAGCTGTATGTAGAGGGAAAAAGGGATAGAAGAGCATGGAAAAGCTGGGTGTTGAGGAGACCAGGGATAGAAGAGCATGAGAAAGGTGAGTGCTGAGGAAAAGAGGATAGAATACCATGAGAAAGTTGAGTGCTGAAAAAAGAGGGATAGAGGAGCATGTGAAAGCTGGTTGCTGAGGAAGCGAGGGTAGAAAAGCCTGGGAAAGCTGGGTGTTGAGAGAAAGATTATAGAAGAGCCTGGGAAAGCTGGGTACTGAGGGAATGAAGATAGAAGAGTCTGGGAAAGCTGGGTGCTGAGAAACGAGGATAGAAGAGCATGTGAAGGTTGGGTGCTGAGGAAAAGAGGGATAGAAAAGCATGGGAAAGCTGGGTGCTGAGGAAAAGAGGATAAAAGAGCATGGGAAATCTGGGTGCTGATGAAAGAGGATATAAAAGCATGGGAAAGCTGTGTGCTGAGGAAAAGAGGGATAGAAGAGCCTGGAAAAGCTGGGGCTGAGGAAAGAGGATATAAGAGCATGGGAAAGCTGGGCGCTGAGGGAAAGAGGGATAAAAAAGCCTAGATAAGCTGGGTGCTGAGGGAAAGTGGATAGAAGAGCCTGGGAAAGCTGGATACTGAGGAGAAGAGGGATAGCAGAGTTTTGGAAAGCTGACTGCTGAGAAAATGAGGATAGACGAACATGGGAAAGCTGAGTAATGAGAAATAGAATAGCATGGGAAAGCTGGATGTTGAGGAGAAGGGAATAGAATAGCCTGGGAAAACTCTATGCTGAGGAAAGAGCAATAGAAGAGCATAGGAAAGCTGGGTGATGAGGAGAAGAGAACAGAAGAGTCTGGGAAAGCTTGGTGCTGAGATTAAGAGGTATAGAAGAGCATAGGAAAGCAGGATGCTGAGGGAAAGAGCGATAGGAGAGTATGGGAAAGCTGTGTGCTGAGGGAAAGAGGATAGACGAGCCTGAGAAAGCTGTGTGCAGAGGTATTTAGGAGCCTGGGAAAGTTGGGTGCTGAGGAAAAAAGGGATAGAAGAGCATGGGAAAGCTGGGTGCTGAGAAGAGGGTTAGGGGAGCCTGGGAAAGCTGGGTGCTGAGGAAAAGAGGTACAGAAGAGTGTGGGAAAGCTGGGTACTGAGGAAAGAGGGATAAAAGAGCATGGGAAAGTTGGGTGCTTAGAAAGAGGGATAGAAAAGCCTGGGAAAGCTGGGTACTGAGGAAAGAGGGATAGAAGAGCCTAGGAAAGCTGGGTGCTGAGGGAAAGAGTAATAGAAAATTCTGGGAAAGCTGGGTACTGAGGATAGAAGAGCATGGGAAAGCTGAGTGCTGAGGGAAAGAGGGATAAAATAGCCTGAAAAAGCTGAGTGCTGAGGAAAAGAGGGACAGAAGAGTATGGGAAAGCTGGGTATTGAGGGAAAGAGGGATAGAAAAGCCTGGGAAAGCTGGATGTTGAGGGAAAGAGGATAGAAGAGCCTGGGAAAGCTGGATACTGAGAAGAGGGATAGCAGAGTTTTGGAAAGCTGACTGCTGAGAAAAAGAGGATAGATGAACATGGGAAAGCTGGGTAATGAGGGATAGAATAGCATGGGAAAGCTGGATGTTGAGGAGAAGGGAATAGAAGAGCCTGGGAAAACTCTATGCTGAGGAAAGAGCAATAGAAGAGCATAGGAAAGCTGGGTGATGAGGAGAAGAGAACAGAAGAGTCTGGGAAAGCTTGGTGCTGAGATTAAGAGGTATAGAAGAGCATAGGAAAGCTGGATGCTGAGGGAGAGAGCGATAGGAGAGCATGGGAAAGCTGTGTGCTGAGGGAAAGAGGATAGCAAAGCCTGGGAAAGCTGTGTGCTGAGGGAAAGAGGATAGACGAGCCTGAGAAAGCTGTGTGCAGAGGTATTGAGGAGCCTGGGAAAGTTGGGTGCTGAGGGAAAAAGGGATAGAAGAGCATGGGAAAGCTGGGTGCTGAGAAGAGGGTTAGAGGAGCCTGGGAAAGCTGGGTGCTGAGGAAAAGAGGTACAGAAGAATGTGGGAAAGCTGGGTGCTGAGGGAAAGAGGGATAGTAAAGCCTGGGAAAGCTGGGTACTGATGAAAGAGGGATAAAAGAGCATGGAAAAGTTGGGTGCTTAGAAAGAGGGATAGAAAAGCCTGGGAAAGCTGGGTACTGAGGAAAGAGGGATAGAAAAGCCTAGGAAAGCTGGGTGCTGAGGGAAAGCGTAATAGAAAATTCTGGGAAAGCTGGGTACTGAGGATAGAAGAGCATGGGAAAGCTGAGTGCTGAGGGAAAGAGGGATAGAAGAGCCTGAAAAAGCTGAGTGCTGAGGAAAAGAGGGACAGAAGAGTATGGGAAAGCTGGGTATTGAGGGAAAGAGGAATAGAAAATTCTGGGAAAGCTGGGTGCTGAGGATAGAGGATCTAGAAGAGCCTTGGAAAGCTGGGTGCTAAGGGAAAGAGAGATAGAAGAGCATGGGAAAGCTGGGTGCTGAGGAGAAGAGGATAGAAGAGCCTGGGAAAGCTGGGTGCTGAGGGAAGGAGGAATAGAAAAGCCTGGGAAAGCTGGATGCTGAGGGAAAGAGGGATAGAAGAGTATAGGAAAGCTGGATGCTATGGGAAAGAGGATAGAAGAGCATATGATAAAGACATTCTGGAATATTTTTTTTCTTCTTACTCTGCATTGTGCCCCTCCTTTGTTGTTCCCCTTAGAAATGTAGGAATATGTTATCAGCTGGGTATTTCCATTCTTTTTCAGATTGGTGCATCTGTGTTGGTCATAACAGGCCAGGTTACTCAGCGGCTGGGCCAAAGCTCTGTTCATGGTAGCTGTGCCCAGCAGCTGTGGTCCTAACCGGACATATAAAGGGAGAAGTAATAGGGATAAAGTTTACTTTGTGTTGCCAGTTGGGACAATCAGCCTGATGTGGCTGGCACTGCAGATGATCCCTGGGGCTAGGTGGTATAGCAGAGCAGATGGAAAGCCCTTCCCAACTAGGGCTGGCCCCAGGAAGATGATGAGCGTCAAGATGCACTTTGATAAGACAATGAGACGGCAGGAAAGAGTCTTTAGCTTTACCTTTTACTGAAGCTTATGCAGAGTCCAAAGTACAGGAATACAACCTTCCCCAGGCTACAGCCTGGCCTGCCCGATGGGAGTTTCACTTCTCTGCTCAATGATAATGCGGACTTCCTGCAATATACAACTCCTATCCTGGGACACAGGTTTCTTCAAAGCACAACATCTTCAATACTGGCCAGGATTCACTCTGTAGACTCTCCAAAACTCTGGCAGTGCAGATCCCATGAAGACATACAATTGGCCACTAGGAATTTCAGGACCCCTAAGTGGCTCCGCTTCCCACAATTGGAAAAACTCCACTTCTGCACCACGTTCTCACCAATCACACATTAATAGTTCCCATCAAACACCAGATCACATACAAACATCGCGAGGTTTGCAGTTGTCTGCAGTGCAGTAAACTGTGATAATATGGTTTATAAATGACATACATCACATAGGGGACTGCTGTATATACATCACACAGGAGACACTGAGGGCATATACAGCACTGCAGAGAGCTAGGGGGCACATAGACTGGGGGTGAGCTGAGCTCTGCAGTAATCACGGGGTTGTATGACCCCCCCTTCCCCGGGCCCCCACCCATTGAGGGGGTGAGCTGAGCTCTGCAGGAGCCACAGAGATGTTCTCTCCATCATGGTGTTTAATGATTTAGTGCAGCTGCTCGGCCATGGAGCACAATCCACTAACATTATGAGAGTCATTTGCTGCTGTTTCTCTCAGATAAAGTGGGCAGATCACTGATCAGCATTACTGATTAGTGTAGAATGATTATCCTGAGCTTGTGCTTATTCACAGGGCCGGCTCCAGGTTTTACTGGACCCCGTGGTGGGCTCTATAATCCTCCATATAGCATGATTCTGCCTCTATAATCCTCCATTTAGCATAATGTGGTCTCTATAATCCTGCATATAGAACAATGGAGCCCCTAAAATCCTCTATATAGCATAAGGTAGAGTCTATAATTCTCCCTATAGCATAATGCAGCCTTTATAATCATCCACATAACATAATGTTGTCTCCATAATCCTTCATATAGCATAACGTAGCCTCTATAATCCTGCATATAGCATAATGTAGCCTCTATAATCCTCCATATAGCACACTGTTGCCTCTATAATCCTGCATATAGCATAATGTAGCCTCTATAATCCTGCATATAGCATAAAATAGCCTCTATAATGCTCCATGTAGTATAATGCAGCCTTTATAATCCTCCATATAGCATAATGTAGCCTCTATATTCCTCTATATAGTATAATGCAGCCTTTAAAATCCTCCATATAGCATAATGCAGCCCTATAATCCTGTTTATAGCATAATATAGCTTCTATAATGCTCCATGTAGCATAATGCAGCCTCTATAATCCTCCATATAGCATAATGCAGCTTTTATAATAATCCATATAGCATAATGCAGCCTCTATAATCCTCCATATAGCATAATGCAGCTTTTATAATAATCCATAGAGCATAACACATCTTTTATAATAATCCATATAACATAATGCTGCCTCTATAGTCCTCCATATAGCATAATGCTGCCTCTATAGTCCTCCATATAACATAATGCAGCCTCTATCATCCTCCATATAGCATAATGCAGCTTTTATAATAATCCATATAATTTTTTATTGTTTGAAACACTGGAGCTCACACATCCACCTTTGTGACTAGCTGCTAGAAAGCCTCAGGTGCTATTCCTGCTTAATACACCTTAGTGACCTTATAGTAAAACGAAAAGAGGGGGGATGGGCTCAGCGCTTAGTCTAATTTAAACAACACTCCAGTTGCTATTAACCCTTTCTTAGGGAAGTTTATTCAAAATTATTCAGATTTATTTAAAACAATTACTTAAAATCAAGAGTGAATAATATGCTTAATTCATATACTAAAATATGGTATAAGTAAACTTGTTCCTCTGCAGGTTGTAGCTGGGCTCGCCCCACTGTTGTCCACCTGAGTTAGGGTGTTGTCTCTTATTCCTATTTAGGCTGCACTCAGTTGTTATCACTCTTACCAGTTTATTGCACTATCGGGGTCCATTGGATTTTTCTCTACTATTGCTCTGGAGATGAATTTATTTAAAATTGTTAAAATTAAATTATATTAAAATAAATATAAATAAAACCCTTTGAATTGCCCTACTTCACCTTATTGGATATATATTCCCTTTACCTTATTTATAGGTCTTTTCAGAATTGACATGTTTAAAAGGCAAAGCGGAGTAAGGTGGTGAAAAGTGGAGCAGCACCGTAAGGTAACAACGCAGTTCCTATACCTCCATACTGGATTGTTGTGATTACAAGACAGAATGTCATCTCTGAATATTGCAGGTCATTAATACTACTGGGAACCCTGAGACCAACCAGAAGTAGAATATCATATCAGTGCAAGTACACTGACAAACATATAAATGGTATATATACTAGAAACCCAATATTTACATATATAAGGTACATATTTTAATAAATCAATGTATATGATAGAAAGCACAAAAAGAGGAGTCCCTGGAAGGAAGGAACTACAACCACCAATATACACTCCTGGGGAGACCACAAATAGGGCTAAGCAGCATATCACATCAGTGCTAGTATACAGACATATTTATATAGAGGTATATATTGGAATATTGGAAATCCATAAATCACACATATTGCACAAATTATAATAAATTAATTTATATTATCTACTATATAATTACCTAATGTTTTCTGTTTGTCACGGAAATCGCGCGCCAGCTCCAAGGCGCTCATTGGTGACCCCCAGTGGCGGCCACCAATGAGCGAGGAGTATGCAAAACAGCTGATTGCATTGCGGCATGTGATTTCCCTCACAGACACAGACATCGCGCTGTCAGCCTCCTCCTACCCGCGGGTGCCCCTACATACCTCTTGCCCGCCACTGCCATCCGCCCCTCCATTCACGCCACCCGCTGCTCCATTCCCTCCCCCCGCGCTCCATCCATTTCCTTCCCCCCCCGCTCCATTGCCCTCTCCCCGCGCCATTGCCCTCCCCGGGTCCATTACCCCTCCCCGTCTCACCCGCTGCTCCGTCTCACCCGCACCCAGTGTTAACAGCACCGCTACAGCAGGTAATGAGCGGTCATGTGACAGGCTCTTCAGCCCATAATATATAAATATTCCATATGGTTATCATCAAAACAGTTCCCAGGATGTACCTGGTCCGCTGTGCAGCTCAACACTTACAACAACAGTAATCAAAAGGAGAAAACATGTGGAGCTATAATTGCTTCAGAGTTTATAGTAAAAATTAAATCTTTATTAAGAGACAGTTTTAAACACAATTAGTGCAGAAATTCCGGTGCAATCTTTACAGGTACATAGCACATAATCCATACACAATAAATGGATGCACATGACATTTCATCATATTACACAAACATAGGATATATTACAAAAAGCTATTTTATCTGACAGGTATAGTCAGGTAAAGCAATTAGCATTGTGGACAGCCATGATAATCCATATATAGACTGGCAGCTCCTAGGTAAGGTATTGCAACATCTCATAAAGTGCATAAGAGTAAATACATTCAAAGTGCAATCACATATAAAGAATAAGGTGCTAGTGCAAAATGAAGAGGATCAATCCCTCCATGTCAGACTCCTTACGTACGTTTCGCTTGCTTAAATACGCATATGCTTCATCATTCAGCCCGCCTATCACATGACCTCTCATTACTTAATGTAGCTGTGCTGTTAACACCGGGTGTGGGTGAGACTGGAGCGGATGGGAGGGGGGATGCACATGCGCTGACCACTGGCCCTCCATCCTGCGCTGACCACTGAACCTTCATCCTCTGCTGACCACTGGCCCTCCATCCTACGCTGACCACTGAGCCTCCATCCTGCGCTGACGACTGGCCCTCCATCCTGCGCTCACCACTGAGCCTCCATCCTGTGCTGACCACTCCATCCTGTGCTGACCACTCTGCCTCCATCCTGCGCTTACCACGCTGCCTCCATCTTGCGCTGACCACGCTGCCTCCATCCTGCGCTGACCACGCTGCCTCCATCCTGCGCTGACCACGCTGCCTCCATCCTGCGCTGACCACGCTGCCTCCATCCTGCGACGACCACGCTGCCTCCATCCTGCGACGACCACGCTGCCTCCATCCTGCGACGACCACGCTGCCTCCATCCTGGCGCCACGACACCACGCTGCCTCCATCCTGCGCTGACCACTCTGCCTCCTTCCTGCGCTGACCACTCTGCCTCCTTCCTGCGCTGACCACTCTGCCTCCTTTCTGTGCTGACCACTCTGCCTCCATCCTGCGCTGACCACTCTGCCTCCATCCTGCGCTGACCACTCTGCCTCCATCCTGCGCTGACCACTCTGCCTCCATCCTGCGCTGACCACTCTGCCTCCATCCTGCGCTGACCACTCTGCCTCCATCCTGCACTGACCACTCTGCCTCCATCCTGCACTGACAACTCTGCCTCCATCCTGCACTGACAACTCTGCCTCCATCCTGCACTGACCACTCTGCCTCCATCCTGCACTGACCACTCTGCCTCCATCCTGCACTGACCACTCTGCCTCCATCCTGCACTGACCACTCTGCCTCCATCCTGCTCTGACCACTCTGCCTCCCTCCTGCGCTGACCACTCTGCCTCCCTCCTGCGCTGACCACGCTGCCTCCATCCTGCGCTGACCACTCTGCCTCCTTCCTGCGCTGACCACTCTGCCTCCTTCCTGCGCTGACCACTCTGCCTCCATCCTGCGCTGACCACTCTGCCTCCATCCTGCGCTGACCACTCTGCCTCCATCCTGCGCTGACCACTCTGCCTCCATCCTGCGCTGACCACTCTGCCTCCATCCTGCGCTGACCACTCTGCCTCCATCCTGCGCTGACCACTCTGCCTCCATCCTGCGCTGACCACTCTGCCTCCATCCTGCGCTGACCACTCTGCCTCCATCCTGCGCTGACCACTCTGCCTCCATCCTGCGCTGACCACTCTGCCTCCTTCCTGCGCTGACCACTCTGCCTCCTTCCTGCGCTGACCACTCTGCCTCCTTCCTGCGCTGACCACTCTGCCTCCTTCTTGCGCTGACCACTCTGCCTCCTTCCTGCGCTGACCACGCTGCCTCCATCCTGCGCTGACCACGCTGCCTCCATCCTGCGCTGACCACTCTGCCTCCTTCCTGCGCTGACCACTCTGCCTCCTTCCTGCGCTGACCACTCTGCCTCCTTCCTGCGCTGACCACTCTGCCTCCTTCCTGCGCTGACCACTCTGCCTCCATCCTGCGCTGACCACTCTGCCTCCATCCTGCACTGACAACTCTGCCTCCATCCTGCACTGACAACTCTGCCTCCATCCTGCACTGACAACTCTGCCTCCATCCTGCACTGACAACTCTGCCTCCATCCTGCGCAGACAACTCTGCCTCCATCCTGCGCTGACAACTCTGCCTCCATCCTGCGCTGACAACTCTGCCTCCATCCTGCGCTGACCACTCTGCCTCCATCCTGCGCTGACCACTCTGCCTCCCTCCTGCGCTGACCACGCTGCCTCCATCCTGCGCTGACCACGCTGCCTCCATCCTGCGCTGACCACGCTGCCTCCATCCTGCGCTGACCACGCTGCCTCCATCCTGCGCTGACCACGCTGCCTCCATCCTGCGCTGACCACGCTGCCTCCATCCTGCGCTGACCACGCTGCCTCCATCCTGCGCTGACCACGCTGCCTCCATCCTGCGCTGACCACGCTGCCTCCATCCTGCGCTGACCACGCTGCCTCCATCCTGCACTGACCACTCTGCCTCCTTCCTGCGCTGACCACTCTGCCTCCTTCCTGCGCTGACCACTCTGCCTCCTTCCTGCGCTGACCACTCTGCCTCCTTCCTGCGCTGACCACGCTGCCTCCATCCTGCGCTGACCACGCTGCCTCCATCCTGCGCTGGCCACTCTGCCTCCATCCTGCACTGGCCACTCTGCCTCCATCCTGTGCCCAGTAGCTATGGTCCTAACCGCACATATAAAGGGAGAAGTAATAAGGTACCTTTAGACACCGCTACAGAAGGTTGAAAACAACCGGGTTTCTGAGACAAATGTATCTTGCACCTTCAAATCAACCCTCTGTAGCGGGGTGTAAACTAGGTTGTTGCCACCCGTCACTTTCGGCACCTGTTTCAGAGCACTGCTCTAAAACCGGTTGATTTCAACCCGATGGTAACGGCGTCTAAATAAGGTACGGTAAGGTTTTTTCGCCACCTAGTGAACTCCCCCGGGCATGACACAGCCTCCGGGACACCGCCCCCCTTCAGCGATCATTGGTGGAAGCTCCTGCATTGCGATTGGTTGTCGCTGCATAGGGCGGCATATTTAATGAGCTGACCAGTCACACTACACAATTGCTCGTGCGTCATGTATTATCTAGCCTTCCTGCGCTGGCTGACCAATCATGATACAATTGCATTGTCCAATCATCGTACGAGCGTCTCGTAATCCACAACTCTGGCACCAGGTCCTCCCATATTACCTTCTGTAGCGGCGTGTAAATGAGGGACGGTGCTCTACAGAAGGTAACTTGAGGCACCCAGCGGTGCATCCAGGGATAGATTAAACCTTCTGTAGAGCACCTTGTAGCGGCGTGTAAAGGCGGTGCGGGTACCGTTTGCAACCGTTGGTGCGTGCTTGAGCAGGTGAGACACCCGGTTGTTTCTAACCTTCTGTAGCAGCATGTAAAAGGTACCTATAGGGATAAAGTTTACTTTGTGTTGCCAGTTGGGACAATCAGCCTGATGTGGCTGGCACTGCAGATGATCCCTGTGGCTAGGTGGTATAGCAGAGCAGATGGAAAGCCCTTCCCAACTAGGGCTGGCCCCAGGGAGATGATGAGCGTCGTGATGCAGTTTGATAAGAGAATGAGACAGCAGGAAAGAGTCTTTAGCTTTACCTTTTACTGAAGCTTATGCAGAGTCCAAAGTACAGGAATACAACCTTCCCCAGGCTACAGCCTGGCCTGCCCGATGGGAGTTTCACTTCTCTGCTCAATGATAATGCGGACTTCCTGCAATATACAACTCCTATTCTGGGACACAGGTTACTTCAAAGCACAACATTTTCAATACTGCCCCAGGATTCACTCTGTAGATGCTCCAAAACTCCATACAGTGCTAACCACTGAGCCACCGTACAGTGCTAACCACTGAGCCACCATACAGTGCTAACCACTGAGCCACCATACAGTGCTAACCACTGAGCCACCATACAGTGCTAACCACTGAGCCACCATACAGTGCTAACCACTGAGCCACCATACAGTGCTAACCACTGAGCCACCATATACAGTGCTAACCACTGAGCCACCATACAGTGCTAACCACTGAGTCACCGTATACAGTGCTATCCACTGAGCCACCATATACAGTGCTAACCACTGAGCCAGTGTATACTGTGCTAACCACTGAACCACCGTATACAGTGCAAACCACTCAGCCACCATAGCGTGCTAATCACTGAGTCACCATATACAGTGCTAACCACTGAGCCACCATATACAGTGCTAACCACTGAGCCACCATATACAGTGCTAACCACTGAGCCACCATACAGAGTTAACCACTCTGCCTCCATATAGTGCTAACCACAGAGCCGCCATACTGTGCTAAACACAGAGCGACCATATACTGTGCTAAACACTGAGCCACCATACAGTGCTAACCACTGAGCCACCATACTGTGCTAACCACTGAGCCACCATATACACTACTAATCACTCAGCACCATACAGTGCCAACCACTGAGCCACCATATACATTGCCAACCACTGAGCCACCATAAAGTGCTAACCACTGAGTCACCGTATACAGTGCTAACCACTGAGCCACCGTATACAGTGCTAACCACTGAGCCACCGTACAGTGCTAACCACTGAGCCACCATACTGTGCTAACCACTGAGCCACCATATACACTGCTAATCACTCAGCCACCATACAGTGCCAACCACTGAGCCACCATATACATTGCCAACCACTAAGCCACCATAAAGTGCTAACCACTGAGTCACCGTATACAGTGCTAACCACTGAGCCACCGTATACAGTGCTAACCACTGAGCCACCGTATACAGTGCTAAAAACTCATCCACCATAAACAGTGCTAACCACTCAGCCACCATAGCGTGCTAATCACTGAGTCACCATATAAAGTGCTAACCACTGAGCCTCCATACTGTGCTAAACACTGAGCCACTGTACAGTGCTAACCACTTAGCGACCGATATACAGTGCTAACCACTGAGCCACCATACTTTGCTGAACACTGAGCCACTGTACAGTGCTAACCACTGAGCCACCATACTCTGCTAACCACTGAGCCACCATACAGTGCTAACCACTGAGCCACCATACAGTGCTAACCACTGAGCCACCATACGGTGCTAACCACTGAGCCACCATACAGTGCTAACCACTGAGCCACCATACAGTGCTAAACACTTAGCCACCATACAGTGCTAACCACTGAGCCACCATACAGTGCTAACCACTGAGCCACCATACTGTGCTAACCACTGATGAGCCACCATATACTGTGCTAACCACTGAGCCACCATATACAGTGCTAAAAACTCATCCACCATGAACAGTGCTAACGACTGAGCCTCCATACTGTGCTAAACACTGAGCCACTGTACAGTGCTAACCACTTAGCGACCATATGCTGTGCTAACCACTGAGCCACCATACTTTGCTGAACACTGAGCCACTGTACAGTGCTAACCACTGAGCCACCATACTCTGCTAACCACTGAGCCACCATACAGTGCTAACCACTGAGCCACCATACAGTGCTAACCACTTAGCCACCATACAGTGCTAACCACTGAGCCACCATACAGTGCTAACCACTGAGCCACCATACAGTGCTAACCACTGAGCCACCATACTGTGCTAACCACTGATGAGCCACCATATACTGTGCTAACCACTGAGCCACCATATACAGTGCCAACCACTGAGCCACCATAGAGTGCTAATCACTGAGTCACCATATACAGTGCCAACCACTGAGCCACCATATAACAGTGCTAACCACTGAGGCTCCATATACAGTGCTAACTACTGAGGCACCATACAGTGCTAACCACTGAGCCACCATACAGTGCTAACCACTGAGCCCCCATATACAGTGCTAACCACTGAGCCACCATATACAGTGCTAACCACTGAGCCACCATACAGTGCTAACCACTGAGCCACCATACAGTGCTAACCACTGAGCCACCATACAGTGCTAACCACTGAGCCACCGTACAGTACAAACCACTGAGCCACCACACAGTGCTAACCACTGAGCCACGATATACAGTGCTAACCACTGAGTCACGATATACAGTGCTAACCACTGAGCCACCGTATACAGTGCTAATCACTGAGCCACCGTATACAGTTCTAACCACTGAGCCACCGTATACAGTGCTAACCACTGAGCCACCGTATACAGTGCTAACCACTGAGCCACCATATACAGTGCTAACCACTGAGCCACCATATACAGTGCTAACCACTGCCACCATACAGTGCCAACCATGAGCACCATACAGTGCTAACCACTGAGCCACCATATACAGTGCTAACCACTGAGCCACCATACTGTGCTAAGCACAGAGCCACCATACAGTGCTAACCACTGAGCCACCATATACAGTGCTAACCACTGAGCCACCATATACAGTGCCAACCACTGAGCCACCATATACTGTGCTAACTACTGAGCCACCATACTATGCTAACCACTGAGCCACCATATACAGTGCCAACCACTGAGCCACCATACTGTGCTAACCACAGAGCCACTGTACAGTGCTAGCCACTGAGCCACCATATACAGTGCTAACCACTGAGCCATCATACTATGCTAACCACTGAGTCACTATATACAGTGCCAACCACTGAGCCACCATACAGTGCTAAACACTGAGCCACCATACAGTGCTAACCACTGAGCCACGATACAGTGCTAACCACTGAGCCACCATACAGTGCTAACCACTGAGCTACCATACAGTGCTAACCACTGAGCCACCATACAGTGCTAACCACTGAGCCACCATACAGTGCTAACCACTGAGCCACCATACAGTACTAACCACTGAGCCACCGTATACAGTGCTAACCACTGAGCCACCGTATACAGTGCTAACCACTGAGCCACTGTATACAGTGCTAACCACTGAGCCACCGTATACAGTGCTAACCACTGAGCCACCGTATACAGTGCTAACCACTGAGCCACCGTATACAGTGCTAACCACTGAGCCACCATATACAGTGCCAACCACTGAGCCACCATATAACTGTGCTAACTACTGAGCCACCATACTATGCTAACCACTGAGCCACCATATACAGTGCCAACCACTGAGCCACCATACTGTGCTAACCACAGAGCCACTGTACAGTGCTAACCACTGAGCCACCGTATACAGTGCTAACCACTGAGCCAGCGTATACAGTGCTAACCACTGAGCCACCATATACAGTGCTAACCACTGAGCCATCATACTATGCTAACCACTGAGTCACCATATAGCAGTGCTAACCACTGAGCTACCATACTCTGCTAACCACTGACCCACCATACAGTGCTAACCACTGAGCCACCATATACAGTGCCAACCACTGAGCCACCATAGAGTGCTAATCACTGAGTCACCATATACAGTGCTAACCACTGAGCCACCGTACACAGTGCTAACCATTGAGCCACATTACTGTTCTAATTATTGAGCCACCATATACAGTGCCAACCACTGAGCCACCATAAAGTGCTAACCACTGAGTCACCGTATACAGTGCTAACCACTGAGCCACCGTATACAGTGCTAACCACTGAGCCACCGTACAGTGCTAACCACTGAGCCACCATACTGTGCTAACCACTGAGCCACCATATACACTGCTAATCACTCAGCCACCATACAGTGCCAACCACTGAGCCACCATATACATTGCCAACCACTGAGCCACCATAAAGTGCTAACCACTGAGTCACCGTATACAGTGCTAACCACTGAGCCACCGTATACAGTGCTAACCACTGAGCCACCGTATACAGTGCTAAAAACTCATCCACCATAAACAGTGCTAACCACTCAGCCACCATAGCGTGCTAATCACTGAGTCACCATATACAGTGCTAACCACTGAGCCTCCATACTGTGCTAAACACTGAGCCACTGTACAGTGCTAACCACTTAGCGACCGTATACAGTGCTAACCACTGAGCCACCATACTTTGCTGAACACTGAGCCACTGTACAGTGCTAACCACTGAGCCACCATACTCTGCTAACCACTGAGCCACCATACAGTGCTAACCACTGAGCCACCATACAGTGCTAACCACTGAGCCACCATACAGTGCTAAACCACTGAGCCACCATACAGTGCTAACCACTGAGCCACCATACAGTGCTAACCACTTAGCCACCATACAGTGCTAACCACTGAGCCACCATACAGTGCTAACCACTGAGCCACCATACTAGTGCTAACCACTGAGACCACCATATACAGTGCTAACCACTGAGCCACCATATACAGTGCTAACAACTACCACCATGAACAGTGCTAACGCACTGAGCCTCCATACAGTGCAAAACACTGAGCCACATGTACAGTGCTAACCACTTAGCCACCGTATACTGTGCTAACCACTGAGCCACCATACATTGCTAACACTGAGCCACTGTACAGTGCTAACCACTGAGCCACCATACGTGCTAACCACTGAGCCACCTATACACTACTAATCACTCAAGGCCACCATACAGTGCCTAACCACTGAGCCACCATATACATTGCCAACCACTGAGCCACCATAAAGTGCTAACCACTGAGCCACCTATACAGTGCTAACCACTGAGCCACCCGATAACAGTGCTAACCACTGAGCCACCAACAGTCTACATATCGTACGAGCCAACCACTGAACCACCATACTCGTGCTAACCACTGAGCCACCATATACACTGCTAACACTCAGCCACCATACAGTGCCAACCACTGAGCCACCATATACATTGCCAACCACTGAGCCACCATAAAGTGCTAACCACTGAGTCACCGTATACAGTGCTAACCACTGAGCCACCTATACAGTGCTAACCACTGCTAGCCACCATATACAGTGCTAAAAACTGCATCCACCATAAACAGTGCTAACCACTCAGCCACCATACGTCCTAATCACTGAGTCACCATATACAGTGCTAACCACTGAGCCTCCATACTGTGCTAAACACTGAGCCACTGTTACAGTGCTAACCACTTAGCGACCGATATACAGTGCTAACCACTGAGCCACCATACTTTGCTGAACACTGAGCCACTGTACAGTGCTAACCACTGAGCCACCATACTCTGCTAACCACTGAGCCACCATACATTGCTAACCACTGAGCCACCATTACAGTGCTAACCACTGAGCCACCATACGTGCTAACCACTGAGCCACCATACAGTGCTAACCACTGAGCCACCATACAGTGCTAACCACTGAGCCACCATACAGTGCCAACCACTGAGCCACCATAGAGTGCTAATCACTGAGTCCACCATATACAGTGCTAACCACTGAGCCACCATATACAGTGCTAACTACTGAGGCACCATACAGTGCTAACCACTGAGCCACCATACAGTGCTAACCACTGAGCCCCATATACAGTGCTAACCACTGAGCCACCATATACAGTGCTAACCACTGAGCCACCATACAGTGCTAACCACTGAGCCACCATACAGTGCTAACCACTGAGCCACCATACAGTGCTAACCACTGAGCCACCGTACAGTGCTAACCACTGAGCCACCACACAGTGCTAACCACTGAGCCACGATATACAGTGCTAACCACTGAGTCACGATATACAGTGCTAACCACTGAGCCACCGTATACAGTGCTAACACTGAGCCACCTATACAGTGCTAACCACTGAGCCACCGTATACAGTGCTAACCACTGAGCCACCTATACAGTGCTAACCACTGAGCCACCATATACAGTGCTAACCACTGAGCCACCATATACAGTGCTAACCACTGAGCCACCATACAGTGCTAACCACTGAGCCACCAAACAGTGCTAACCACTGAGCCACCATATACAGTGCTAACCACTGAGCCACCGTACTGTGCTAAGCACAGAGCCACCATACAGTGCTAACCACTGAGCCATTATTACAGTGCTAACCACTGAGCCACCATATACAGTGCCAACCACTGAGCCACCATATACTGTGCTAACACTGAGCCACCATACTATGCTAACCACTGAGCCACCATATACAGTGCCAACCACTGAGCCACCATACTGTGCTAACCACGAGCCACTGTACAGTGCTACCACTGAGCCACCATATACAGTGCTAACCACTGAGCCACCATACTATGCTAACCACTGAGTCCACTATATACAGTGCCAACCACTGAGCCACCATACAGTGCTAAACACTGAGCCACATACAGTGCTAACCACTGAGCCACGATACAGTGCTAACCACTGAGCCACCATACAGTGCTAACCACTGAGCTACCATACAGTGCTAACCACTGAGCCACCATACAGTGCTAACCACTGAGCCACCATACAGTACTAACCACTGAGCCACCGTATACAGTGCTAACCACTGAGCCACCGTATACAGTGCTAACCACTGAGCCACTGTATACAGTGCTAACCACTGAGCCACCGTATACAGTGCTAACCACTGAGCCACCAGTATACAGTGCTAACCACTGAGCCACCGTATACAGTGCTAACCACTGAGCCACCATATACAGTGCCAACCACTGAGCCACCATATACTGTGCTAACTACTGAGCCACCATACTATGCTAACCACTGAGCCACCATATACAGTGCCAAAACCACTGAGCCACCATACTGTGCTAACCACAGAGCCACTGTACAGTGCTAACCACTGAGCCACCTATACAGTGCTAACCACTGAGCCAGCGTATACAGTGCTAACCACTGAGCCACCATATACAGTGCTAACCACTGAGCCATCATACTTGCTAACCACTGAGTCACCATATACAGTGCTAACCACTGAGCCACCATATACAGTGCCAACCACTGAGCCACCATAGAGTGCTAATCACCGAGTCACCATATACAGTGCTAACCACTGAGCCACCGTACACAGTGCTAACCATTGAGCCACATTACTGTTCTAATTATTGAGCCACCATATACAGTGCCAACCACTGAGCCACCATATACAGTGCTAACCACTGAGGCTCCATATACAGTGCTAACTACTGAGGCACCATACAGTGCTAACCACTGAGCCACCATACAGTGCTAACCACTGAGCCACCATACAGTGCTAACCACTGAGCCCCCATATACAGTGCTAACCACTGAGCCACCATATACAGTGCTAACCACTGAGCCACCATACAGTGCTAACCACTGAGCCACCATACAGTGCTAACCACTGAGCCACCATACAGTGCTAACCACTGAGCCACCGTACAGTACTAACCACTGAGCCACCACACAGTGCTAACCACTGAGCCACGATATACAGTGCTAACCACTGAGTCACGATATACAGTGCTAACCACTGAGCCACCGTATACAGTGCTAATCACTGAGCCACCGTATACAGTGCTAACCACTGAGCCACCGTATACAGTGCTAACCACTGAGCCACCGTATACAGTGCTAATCACTGAGCCACCGTATACAGTGCTAACCACTGAGCCACCGTATACAGTGCTAACCACTGAGCCACCGTATACAGTGCTAACCACTGAGCCACCATATACAGTGCTAACCACTGAGCCACCATATACAGTGCTAACCACTGAGCCACCATACAGTGCTAACCACTGAGCCACCAAACTGTGCTAACCACTGAGCCACCATATACAGTGCTAACCACTGAGCCACCGTACTGTGCTAAGCACAGAGCCACCATACAGTGCTAACCACTGAGCCACCATATACAGTGCTAACCACTGAGCCACCATATACAGTGCCAACCACTGAGCCACCATATACTGTGCTAACTACTGAGCCACCATACTATGCTAACCACTGAGCCACCATATACAGTGCCAACCACTGAGCCACCATACTGTGCTAACCACAGAGCCACTGTACAGTGCTAGCCACTGAGCCACCATATACAGTGCTAACCACTGAGCCATCATACTATGCTAACCACTGAGTCACTATATACAGTGCCAACCACTGAGCCACCATACAGTGCTAAACACTGAGCCACCATACAGTGCTAACCACTGAGCCACGATACAGTGCTAACCACTGAGCCACCATACAGTGCTAACCACTGAGCTACCATACAGTGCTAACCACTGAGCCACCATACAGTGCTAACCACTGAGCCACCATACAGTGCTAACCACTGAGCCACCATACAGTACTAACCACTGAGCCACCGTATACAGTGCTAACCACTGAGCCACCGTATACAGTGCTAACCACTGAGCCACTGTATACAGTGCTAACCACTGAGCCACCGTATACAGTGCTAACCACTGAGCCACCGTATACAGTGCTAACCACTGAGCCACCGTATACAGTGCTAACCACTGAGCCACCATATACAGTGCCAACCACTGAGCCACCATATACTGTGCTAACTACTGAGCCACCATACTATGCTAACCACTGAGCCACCATATACAGTGCCAACCACTGAGCCACCATACTGTGCTAACCACAGAGCCACTGTACAGTGCTAACCACTGAGCCACCGTATACAGTGCTAACCACTGAGCCAGCGTATACAGTGCTAACCACTGAGCCACCATATACAGTGCTAACCACTGAGCCATCATACTATGCTAACCACTGAGTCACCATATACAGTGCTAACCACTGAGCTACCATACTCTGCTAACCACTGACCCACCATACAGTGCTAACCACTGAGCCACCATATACAGTGCCAACCACTGAGCCACCATAGAGTGCTAATCACTGAGTCACCATATACAGTGCTAACCACTGAGCCACCGTACACAGTGCTAACCATTGAGCCACATTACTGTTCTAATTATTGAGCCACCATATACAGTGCCAACCACTGAGCCACCATATACAGTGCTAACCACTGAGGCTCCATATACAGTGCTAACTACTGAGGCACCATACAGTGCTAACCACTGAGCCACCATACAGTGCTAACCACTGAGCCACCATACAGTGCTAACCACTGAGCCCCCATATACAGTGCTAACCACTGAGCCACCATATACAGTGCTAACCACTGAGCCACCATACAGTGCTAACGACTGAGCCACCATACAGTGCTAACCACTGAGCCACCATACAGTGCTAACCACTGAGCCACCGTACAGTACTAACCACTGAGCCACCACACAGTGCTAACCACTGAGCCACGATATACAGTGCTAACCACTGAGTCACGATATACAGTGCTAACCACTGAGCCACCGTATACAGTGCTAACCACTGAGCCACCATATACAGTGCTAACCACCGAGCCACCATATGCAGTGCCAACCACTGAGCCACCATATACAGTGCCAACCACTGAGCCACCATACTGTGCTAACCACAGAGCCACTGTACAGTGCTAACCACTGAGCCACCATATACAGTGCTAACCACTGAGCCACCATACTATGCTAACCACTGAGTCACCATATACAGTGCTAACCACTGAGCCACCATACTGTGCTAACCACTGATGAGCCACCATACTGTGCTAACCACTGAGCCACCATATACAGTGCCAACCACTGAGCCACCATAGAGTGCTAATCACTGAGTCACCATATACAGTGCTAGCCACTGAGCCACCATATACAGTGCTAGCCACTGAGCCATCATACTATGCTAACCACTGAGTCACCATATACAGTGCTAACCACTGAGCCACCATACTGTGCTAACCACTGATGAGCCACCATACTGTGCTAACCACTGAGCCACCATATACAGTGCCAACCACTGAGCCACCATAGAGTGCTAATCACTGAGTCACCATATACAGTGCTAACCACTGAGCCACCATATACAGTGCTAACCATTGAGCCACATTACTGTTCTAATTATTGAGCCACCATATACAGTGCCAACCACTGAGCCACTATAGAGTGCTAACCACTGAGGCTCCATATACAGTGCTAACTACTGAGGCAGCGTATACTGTGCTAACCACTGAGCCCCCATATACTCTGCTAACCACTGAGCCCCGTATACTCTGCTAAGCACTCTGTTGCGGGCAGGAGGGGGCCGGGAAACAGCGGCCGGGTGCGGGCAGGAGAGGGTGAGGGGAGGCCATCCTGCCCGCACCCGGCCGCTGTTCCCTGGACTTCTCCTGCCCGCACCCGCCCGCTCTTCCCTGGCCCCCTCCTGCCTGCACTCGGCCACTCTTCCCCTGCCCCCTGTTCCCCGGCCCCCTCCTGCCCGCACCTGGCTGTCCCCCGGCCCCCTCCTGGACTTCGAGACCGCTGCACACTGGCACCGCTGCACACCGGTACTGCTGTAGGTATCTACTATATAATTGTCTACTTCTGTCTGTTTGTCTGTAACGCAAATCCTGCGTTGGTGATTGGTCAGGCCAGCCGCCCATGACCAATCAACAACAGGGACAGTCCACCCAAAAATTGGCGTGAGATTTCAACCGCGCTTCGCTGATTGGTTGCCAGCAATCAGCGATATTTGTGCAGGATTTAAACCTAGCTTCGCTTTGCATTATTCTTAAATCTTTATTTATTCTGTCCCCTTCTGATGGCTGTAATGTTGGTGCTGCAGTTATAAGTCCCTTAGATAATAGTAAGCCCAGAACACTTACCCATCAGGGGAAAACAGATAGATTTCAACTCGGCCAGTACGATGACTTGTAATAAGAAAGGAGAAACGCTGTAAATTTCTTCCAGAATCTTGTATTAAATCCAACGTAACAGCAGGTAAAAGGAAATAATCTGTACAGGGCTTACAGACATGTGTGATCAACAATGGCTTCTGCAATCTAACTGGGGAAGAAGGGAGGGGCGTCTTTTACAGACACAACTAAGGAAAGAGAGTGGGGACAAATTCATAAGTCTACCTAGCAACAACAGGGAATTTCCTGATTTGAGGAAAAACACAATGCAGAGAAATATATACAACAGGTTGTTCCCATTCGTGGGACACAACACTCCCCGTCTGAAATCGTCCGATTTCACAAGTCCTGTGTGACGTAAGGAGTCGTCTCTGTCCTCCACGATATAAAACCTGTAAGAAGGAAGAAGAACACAAATACAAACAATAATGCAGCATTCAAGACCATACTTTCAGTAAAACGTGGTCCTTAATGCAAATGGGAAAAATAAAAAAAAAGAAAATTTAGTCCATATTCAACAAACCCATCTTCAGATTGGGGAAGCCGCAACATGCCAACTCTTCCACCAACCCAGCAATCCAGCGGTAAGGTCCTAGTTCGAAGGAAAGGTTGCGAGTTCAGTAGGACACCAACAGTTAAGTTCCCTGGTACAGCAGGGGTAGAGGGAGGTGAGCTCCCCGCCATGGCACAGTCCAGCGACAAGTTCAGTTCAAGTGGCTCCTGCTTGAAGGAGCCACCAGGCGATGCACTTGGACTTAATGTCAGCCTGCACAATGGCTGACCAGGTTGAAGAGTGTCTAGGGTGTGGGGCCTCAGCTTCAGTGCTGACACCTGGGACACATGGTTTGAGCTGTAGGTTGGTCTGAGTCTTATTCTCCACTCAGCTAGTTGGAGGTTAGTAGAGATGAGATGCCACTGTTCAGGTGTGGCTCTCTTGGCTCCAACTGTTAGCGCAACAGCACTGAGTTCTAGCCTTGGTACGGTGCATGCAAGTTTTGAAGTGGACTTTAGCTTGTTCAGGATGAAGCTGCGACGTACCTTCCTGCTGGTTTCTGACGTACTCTTTGAGGCTGCTGCAACTGTAACTTTTGTAGACGTGTCATAAGAAACATGGATTTGACTCTTTGTGACAGCTAAAGGAGTCCTTGCAGAACCATGGTGCAAGACTTGGATCCCTGTATGACCTTTAGAGACTTCTTCTCTGTCGCCCACCTGTGTTGTCTGTGTGATGGTGATGTAGTGTTTCTGTTGATGCCCTCAAAGGCGAGGTGTCCCAGCGGTACCCTGTTTTGAACTGTGGTGGGTGTCCTGAACCCAAGAGGATCTTGGATGCTGTTTTCAACGGGCGAGACTCCTCGTTTCGTAGCAAGTTTGTTACAGGGCGAAACCTGGAAGGTGAACGTGTCTTGTTCGATGTCCAGTGGTGCGCTAAGGTTACGTTGCGTGGAGAGAACGCTAGCACCTTCAGTAAGAGATGGGCTGTCGAGAGAGGGGCTCTCACTCTGGGCACTGAAGTCTAGCATGGTTTCGGCTTGACCAGGTTTGTGATAGAGATAGGCTTCACAGTTTGGGAACTTAGCAGTTGTTTGCTGTGGGTCCCTTGGCAACTCGGTCTTTGCAGGAAGAGAGGGTGAGTCGTTGACCTGGTTTGCGGGGTAGAGTGTTGTTGACTGAAGGTTGTCGTCTTGAAGACACCGATGATGACCCAGCCTAGCTCGAGGCGCTGAGCGTATGGTTCATCAAGTTGACCAAAGATTTGTAGATGCACCTTGTGCAGTCGTATGATGTCTCTGCCGAGGAGAATTAAGATGTCTGCCTTGTTGTCAAGGGCCGGTATCTCGCTGGCTATGTCTTTGAGGTGAGGAAACTGAAGAGCCGCTTCTGGTGTTGGGATTTCTTCCCTGTTGAAGGGTATTTGGTTGCACTCTGTGAGTGATGGAAGCGGTATCCCCTTGGAGCTGGAGAGAGAAGTTATTATGAGGCCACTGGCCCTTCTTCCAGTGGCTTCTGTCACGCCGCTGCAGGTGCCCAAGGTGTAGGAATAGGCGTTTCCCTTTAAGTCAAGCAAATCGAAGAGTTCTGACCTGGCCAGTGATTTGTTGCTCTGGTCGTCTAGGCTGACGTACACCTTGACTGCCTTCTCTGGATGACCTTCAGGATACACCTTTGCCAGGCAAATCTTGGTGCAGGACTTGTCGCAAAAACCTTCTCCGCAAACCTTGGTGCAGGATGAAGATACCGCAAGATGGTTAGTTGCCTTGTCTGTACTCTCCCCGCCATTGCCTGTGGTGGGAGAAGGCGTAGACACTGAGTCAGGTTGTGACGGATGGAGCGCTTGTACGTGGTCTTCGCTGTCGCACTCTATACATTTGATGGTGATGACACAGTCCTTAGCAATGTGATCGGTAGAAGCACAGCACCTGAAGCATACTCCAAACTTCTTTAAGAGATCCTTTCGTTCTTGAAGTGGTTTCTTCCTGAAGCCGATACATTTCTTCAGGGGATGCGGCAGTTTGTGGATAGGACACTGGCGGTTCGGGTCTTCTACCTTCTCGTCTTCACTGCCCTTGTCTGGCTCTGATGTCAGTGAAGGCAGAACTTCAGTCTTTTTTGAAGACACCGGACCGCTGCGGTTTTTGTCGTGAGAGTGTGAACTCTCGTACTTGGGAGATGACGGTGCACTGGGTTCTTCATAACGGAAGCTGGGGTCGTTTTTATACTCTGCAATCTCCTTGATGAAGTCGCAGAAGAAGGAGAACGGAGGGAAGGAGACTTGGCATTGTCTCTTGTAGTTTGACCCTCGTGTGGTCCATTTTTCTTGGACGTTGTAGGGTAACTTGGCGACGATGGGTTACACCCCACGAGCGGTGTCCAGGTAGCTGAGGCCAGGTAGATGTGTGTCTGTCTTGGCCAGCTGGAGCTCGGACAGCAGGTCGCTGAGTTCCTGGTACCTTGAAGCATCCTTGCTGGATATTTTGGGAAAGTCATATAGTTGTTTGAGTAGAGCATCTTCGATAGCTTCGGGACTGCCAAACCCTTTCTCTAGTCTATCCCATGCGGTTGCAAGACCAGTTATTGGGTCGGTGATGTAAACGGATTTGAGCTTCTTGATTCTCTCCGTAGACCGTGGGCCTAGCCACCTGAGTAGCAGATCCAGCTCTTCAGCAGCGGTAATGCTGAGGTCACTGATTGCTGTTTTGAAGGTACACTTCCACCCTCTGTAGTTTTCGGGCTGGTCGTCGAACCTTGTGAGACCAGTGTTGATCAGTTCTCGGCGTATCATGTACCTCGCAAAGACGGACAGGTCTGTTCTTTCTGACCTTGCGGGCACGTTCACTGACTGAGTGATGCTGGTTGCATAGTTCGTTGCTTCTTGTTTCGGGAACATGGGAAGGAACGGAGTGGCATAGGCGTTTAGACCAGCAACTGGTGTGGTGTGAAAGGTCCCTGTTGTATGTGGGGCCAGAACTACACAGTTGTCTGGACTGTAGTGACTAACCGGCATGTTGGGTTGCATATGGACACTGCCACACGGGGGTTGCTGAGGTGCAGGGTCGGGCTGTGCACTGAAGTGTGAAAGTGGTTCAGATTTGAATGTCTGAGGAGCGTTGGACTGACCAGTGAAGCTGGAAACTGCAGGCGGATCGGCGTCTTGATGATCTGAAGAAGTGTTGTCGCCAACGGAAATGTTGGTGTCGATCGGCGGTTCGCTGGCTTGGCTCAGCACATAGTCTTTTGTGCGCTTAAGGGGTTCTTCTGTCTCAAGTTCGTAAGCGCTGATGCTGCCTCCTTGGCTTCCAGCTAGAGCTTGTTCGAAGACCTTTAGCCTTGCCATGGCTGCCGCGTGTTCACATTCCCTCTGCAGGAGTTCGACTTCTGCCTTTTTGCGTGTAGTCTCTGCTTCCATCTCCGCTTCGATGTCTGCCCTCTTGCGTGCTTCCTCTGCTTCGATGTTTGTGACTTGTTTTATCACTCTTTGCCAAAGTAGTGTTATGTGGATAAGCAGTTCACTTCTGGCTGTTTCTAAGTTCTCTTTAACTCTCCACGTTGGTTTGGTTAACCGTTTAGGTCTTTCACTACGAGTAGACTGAAAGTTCATCATTTCTCCTTGTTGATTCAGGATGGGCAGTGAATGAGAGCTTTGCAACTCAAGAATTGTGCACAGGATTGCAAGGGTGGGGGCTTTCTGCTCCTGGTTGTCAGGGAGACGGATTACAATGTATCAGTTTGTGTTTATAGAATCTATGCAGGCTGTATTGCAAGTCTATTCACTGCAGCCTGACAATAGTTTATAGATGGATCACTTCTCAGGCAGGATTTATAACCTGTATACGTTCTTAAAGACAGGGTATCTTCACTGAGCAGGTCTGAAGGATGATGTAGAGTAGACTGCTGTACAGTTACTGCTGTGGCTTGTTATCAGCCCTTGATGGATGATCCTATCTGGATTGCATGCAGTATACACCCTGGTACCAGGCTTTCCTTTTACTTTTCTGTCCCCTTCTGATGGCTGTAATGATGGTGCTGCAGTTATCAGTCCCTTAGATAATAGTATGCCCAGAACACTTACCCATCAGGGGAAAACAGATAGATTTCAACTCGGCCAGTACGATGACTTGTAATAAGAAAGGAGAAACGCTGTAAATTTCTTCCAGAATCTTGTATTAAATCCAACGTAACAGCAGGTAAAAGGAAATAATCTGTACAGGGGTTACAGACATGTGAGATCAACAATGGCTTCTGCAATGTAACTGGGGAAGAAGGGAGGGGCGTCTTTTACAGACACAACTAAGGAAAGAGAGTGGGGACAAATTCATAAGACTACCTAGCAACAAAAGGGAATTTTATGATTTGAGGAAATACACAATGCAGAGAAATGTATACAACAGGTTGTTCCCATTCGTGGGACACAACATTTATAAATAAACTACATACATATTCTAGAATACCCGAAGCGTTAGAATCGGGCCGCCATGTAGTAGACATCATAAAAGGAGGAATACCTAGAAGGAAGATACTACAACTACCAACAGACACTTCTGAAAAGACCTATAAATAAGGTAAAGGGAATATATATCCAATAAGGTGAAGTAGGGCAATTCAAAGGATTTTATTTATATTTATTTTAATATAATTTAATTTTAACAATTTTAAATAAATCCATCTCCAGAGCAATAGTAGAGAAAAATCCAATGGACCCTGATAGTGCAATAAACTGGTAAGATTGATAACAACTGAGTTCAGCCTAAATAGAAATAAGAGACAACACCCTAAGAAAGGCTTAATAGCAACTGAAGTGTTGTTTAAGTTAGACTAAGCGTTGAGCCCATCCCCCTTCTTTTTGTTTTAATAATCCATATAGCATAATGCTGCCTCTATAGTCCTCCATATAGCATAATGTGGTACCTATAATTCTAAATATAGCATAATATAGCCTCTCTTATCCTCCATATAGCATAATGTGGCCTCTCTTATCCTCCATATAGCATAATGTAGCCTCTATAATCCTCAATATAGCATAATATAGCCTCTATAATTCTCCATAGAGCATAATGCAGCCTTTATAATAATCCATATAGCATAATGTTGCCTCTATAGTCCTTCATATAGCATAATGTGGCCTCTATTATCCTCGATATAGCATAATGTAGCCTCTATAATCCTGCATATAGAACAACGGAACCTCTATTATCCTCCATGTAACAAATGTGGCCTCTTTTATACATCATATAACATACGATGGCCTCTATTATCCTTTATATAACATACTAGAGCCTCTATAATTCTCCATATAATATAATGGAGCCTCTATAATCCTCCATATAGCACTCTGTGGCCTCTATTATCCTCTATACAGCATAATGTAGCCTCTATAATCCTGCATATGGCATAATGTAGCCTCTAAAATCATGCATATACTGTAGCATAATGTGGTCTCTATAATCTTGCATATAGCATAATGTAGCCTCTATTATCCTGCATATAGCATAATCTGGTCTCTATAATCGTGCATATGGCATATTGTAGCCTCTATTATCCTCGACATAGCATAGAGTGGTCTCTATAATCTGGCATACAAAACAATGGAGTCTCTATAATCCTCCACATAGCATAATGTGGCCTCTATTATTCTCCATATAGTATACTGTGGACTCTATTATCTTACATATAGCATACTGTGGCCTCTGTTATCTTCCATATAGCATACTTTGGCCTTGATTGTCCTTCTGTCATGAAAACTCAGTCAGGACCTGCAGCTCTCTGGCACCCTCCTATCCTGCTGGCTAAACCCGGTATTGCCAGAGGATAAGACAAGGAGCCCAGCTGGCTGCTCTAATTTATGTCATCTACTGCGGCACGTGATGTGACGGGATGTATAAGTGTGGTGCCCTGCTCACGCAGGTAGCCACAGACTTCTCTAATGCACAGCTGGGGTCCACAGCAGGTACCAACTACATGCAACACCTTCCACCCCGGCACAGTAGGGGGAGCTGCACTCGCCGACTTTAGGTGAGTTCCACTATAAATACTGCTGCTGGGGGAGGAGTTAGTTAGAGTGTGCAAATGCTAGGAGAGCTGCAAAGACGTCCTGGTGGTCGGTGCCGCGGTTAGGCCCGAGCCAGTGACACGGAGTGGCCCTTCTGACGTCCCGCAAGCCTAAGCTCTAATATCATCTCCCAGCCTCTGGTAGTGTGGCACCCCAAGGGTTAACGTGCCACAGTAACATCACACGGGTTCCCTCCCCACACAACACTGACACTACACTAGCACCTTAGGGCCAGGAGGGGGAGCTAAACAGCTAAACCAGCTCCCTTATATACTCCGGGTCCAGAGGAAGTAGTTAGTTCAGTACGTAGCAGTACTGTGAAGAGTCCAGTTCCTGGGAGAACTGAGAGAGACTGTAGTGTAAAGGAGCTGTGTCAGGCTTCTCTACAGTCTGCTTATCGATTCCAGGCCTAGCCAGGGTCTGAAGGAAGGAGTACAGAAGACAGAGGAACACATCTGGGAGACTGAGTGACAGCACCACTCGCCCCAGAGGTGCGCACAGATCGGATACTGGATCCGAAACTGTGACTGACACACACAGCACAGTAAATACCAGGATAGTGGAGGTTGTAGATCAAAACTGTACCTGAGCGAAGCAACACGGCGGGGTCAGAAGCACAAGGAATACTCAAGTTGCCTAGCCAAGGGGGCACCTGTGAGGAGAGACAGTGCCAGCAGCTCAGCTAAAAGCAGCAGCAGGGCCACACACACAGCACAGCAGGAGGAAGCTGAGGACCCGGACAGGGTGGGAGCAACCCGGCCCCGGTACAGACTCCGTGGACAATTCTCTGTAAGAACATCCAAAGTAAAGCTTTGGAAAACGTCAGAAACGTGAGTGTGTGATCCTTGTACTCAAGTCCTAATTACTCCCACAAGCAGCCCCATCTCCACTATCATCCCTTTCCTGCAACATCTATAACATCCATCATAGACTTTCATTACGACTTCCCCAGGGAACCAGCCTCTACCTGTGGAGAGCCGTTCCATCTAAACCTGTCAAATATCATCCCCAGATGTTCTGCAGCAGCGGTGGTCACCCTGACCACAACCCGTGAGTGGCGTCACGACAAACTCTATCCCTTGTCTATATTCCCTTATACTTGCGGAACCTGGGACACGATCCGGACCAGGACCTCCGTGACATCCCCCAGCAGCAACCCGGTCCGGTACTGAGTACCCTGTTCCAGTGGGCTCCGCAACCTGGCGGTCACGAACAGGATCTACGATGCCCGGTAAAACGGGCATTGTGTGCCATGATTTATGCGAAAACTGTTTTTAAGCTGTGCCATACGAATTGTACTTTTGAAAATCTGCCATTATACAGCGCGCGGCGCGCGGAAGGAAAGGGGGCGGTAACCTGCAGTGGCGCAAATCCAGCCTCCTCCCTGGTGCTGATGACATCCGGCGGGGAAGAGAATCCCTGGTGCACCGCAAAACCTTCAAGAGACATCCAGATGGAAGCGGAAGACAGGAGGACGAACCTTAACTAAGGGGGCACAGGATGTCGCAGCCAGCAGCGGCAGCGGAGCAACCGGCGGAGCTGCAGCGCCGGATCAAGGAGCAGCAGCGGTGCAAGGAGCAGCACCTATCATGCCGTTCCTGATGCCGTATACTCCAGGGGCAATGTGGCTGCCCCAATACTCCGGTGAGCCTAATACGCTTAATGACTTTCTTCTCAAAATAAAAGCTTACTATGTGATGTACCCCCTGACTTAAGCCCAGTGTGTTGGGATGATTATTGGACAGTTAACTGGCAATGCACAGCGAGAGGTTGCGTCCTGGCTGGACACAGATAAGGACACTGTAGAGCATCTTGTAGCTGGACTAAAAGCCGCATTTGAATCTACTGCTGATACCCGGGCTAAAATGAGGTTCTTTGCATGTCAACAAAAGCCCAAGGAAAATGCCAGAGACTATGCCTTAAATCTGCAAGATATAAAGGGGGGGAACAAGAGGCGCAATAGTGCCCTATCACTAGTGACACTAGTGAAAAAGGTGGTGCTATGTGGCCGCTCACCTGATCCAGTTGTGGTCCCCACAACTGGTTTGAAGGCGTTTTAGGAAACAAAATTCCAAGCTGCTGCAGGACCTCCACCGACCACTGGATAGTGGTGTGTTCCAGAAGAATATGATGGGAGTATGGTGTGTCACGGTCCGCGCTGCTCAGGGTTCAGAAATAACTCACCAAAGAGCCGGGCAACTTATCATCTTCTTTATTCCACCTTATCCAACGCGTTTCAGCGCCAAAACCCGGCGCCTTCCTCAGGGATATTACAAACATACTCCAGGAGGGGGTTTTTATAGCCCCTAACTCCACAATACAAGGGGTGTTAACTGTTTGCCAGTGATGTCATCCACATCATCAAAATGGGTGGATCTCTCATTTTGGCGCAATTTTCACATAAGATGACAAAATACAGCTCAAAATCGTTAGGAAAGGATTAGGTGTTTCAATCCATCATTGCTTACAGTAAATTAATCAAAATTTTCTAAAAATGAGGCAAAACTAGGTCAGAAACACATAAAAACAAACTCGCCCTTGATATAAAAAAGGCAAAAAAGGGGTAGGTATTTACTTCAGTGGAGATTAGAACCTGGAGTTCTGGGACATAAATGCCGGGTTTTATTGGCTTTAGTGTTGCTCACCACCAAGGTTTTTTGTATTGCCACTGTTTTAGAAAAAAAGTTGGAGGGAATGATAAAACTAGAGGAGAATATAAAAATATTATTGTTTTAATATAAATATAAAACATATATAAAAAAAGTTTTTTATTTTATTTAATATTTTCATTAAAAATATAGCTTATAAAAAATTTTTAGTATGAAACTTTCCAATAAGGGAAGAACCTAAAAACAACCGATCATGTATTCCTAGGTATGGCTCAACAGGATAAGATACGAAATCAAAAGGGCTATATATCGGAGAAACCAGGTTCCATCCTCAAAACAAGTTATATTATCAAACATAGGGGTTTTTGTGCTAGAGACCGGGCATAAATCTTAAAAAGATATTACATCTTGAAAGAACAGAAAAAAGAAGAAACTATCTTTGTATCTGCATGAAACAATACAGACACAAGGTGGCGCTGAAAGACCTTTCCATAGCATGATTCTTAGAATAGTAGGAACCACTGCGCTGTAAATCTATAAATATATGTGTCAAAACAGAGTGTATATGAAAATTAATATTAAAAGTGAAATACATGGAATAAAAAAGAGGGAGGTCTAGTGCATCCTAATATGATAGTGATATTTTGTTCTAGTGCTAAAACAGTGTCTAAAAACAGTAATATCATATTAGATATTAATATTTATAGGGAAACTATGAATGAATAGTAAAAGTGCTCAGATATTTGGCCATATGTGATAAAGTGAAGAAGTGCTTTTCATAAGGGGGACCCAGGTTTTCTATCCAGCAAAAACAATTGCTGCTGGACCCGATACTCTATCTCTATTCTGGAGATAGTTCCTATAGTTACAGCTCTGAGGAATAATGCAAATGTTCGTCTCTAGGGGGCAGCAACAAGTATTTCTACAAAGAGAAGGGGAATATCGTGTGAGGAACATAACTAACCATTACAGCCACCAGATGGCTCCCAATTAGGTACCTCAACTGAGTCCCGGAGCCAGTATCCATAATTACAGGCTTATGAACAAGAGAACTGCAAATGTTCGCCTCTAGGGGCGGGCAAGAGCAGCTTCTTTGGTTTAGAATGTCGGCAAGGCATAAAATGAATCACATCCAATGAATAAATGAATATACATAAATAAATAAATATATAGCTGTTGCATTAAATAAAATAAATTATACCACATGTAATATGCAATAAATATGTAATAACCAATCAGGCTTTCCCATGTACCTTACAACAAAGGGGAAAAGGTTGTTACCAGCAAAGTTGGATGTTAAATCAATTCAGTGACCAAATTCAACCCTTTTGGTTTTAGGGTATTCAAGCTGTAGATCCAGAACTTCTCTTTTCTTTTTAGGACTTCAAACCTATTATTGGTCTCAGCAGGTACATGGTCAATAGGAGTTACTTTAATTACTGTTGGATCCCTGTTGTGATATTTGTCAAAATGGGATGATACACCATGTAATTTAAATCCGTGTTTTATATTGCTCCTATGCTTATTCAGTCTCTCATTTAGTGGTCTGGTGGTACGTCCCACGTATTGTAGAGGGCAGGGGCATTGTAATAGATAAATCACGTGGTCAGTAGTACAGTCCATATTATGCTCAACAGGGAAAGTTTCATTAGTTATGACTGAACTGAATGAGGATACTTTTTGTATGTTCCTACAGCATAAGCATTTCCTCTTCCCACATTCCTTGGTAGTTTTCACTGTTTTAGCAGATGTTGTTTTGGGTTTATACTGTGCCAGGCGACTTGGAGCTATCAAGCTTTTTATATTTGGCGCTCTCCTGAATGTTATGCAAGGTTTATCGGGAATTATGGATCCCAGGATTGGATCCTTTTTCAGAATGTGCCAATGTGAGTGTAAACAATCCTTTATGGCCGCATGGTTTCTATTGAAAGTGGTGACAAAATTGAACATGAATTTATTCAGCATAGTTTTTTCTTTTAACCTTGGATTTAATAGGGTATCTTGCCTCATTTTGCTGCATGATTTACGGGCCGTTTGGACCAAATTCTTAGGATATCCTCTCTCCCGAAATCTGTCACTCAATATTTGTGATTGGGCCAGATAATCACTCTGGTTGGAACAGTTCTTTCTAATGCGCCTAAACTGTCCCATAGGTATATTCCTGAGCCATTTGGCATAGTGTCCACTCCTGTAATCGATGTATGAATTCCTGTCAGTTTGTTTAAAAAATGTCTTTGTACAAATGGTTTCATTTTCAATAAAAATAGTCAAATCTAAAAAGTTAATGATTTGATCACTCACAGTAGGTTCAAAACCTAATCCCCAATTATTTTGTAAAATGGAACTGATGAAGTTGTGTATATCACCACCATCCATGTCCCATATAATCAAGATGTCGTCTATGAATCTCTTATATAGTACCAATCCTCTTTTGAAAACATCATTTAATATATGTAAATTTTCGAACATCCCCATAAACAAATTTGCATATGAGCAAGCGACCTTCGAACCCATGGCCGTTCCATATTTTTGATGGTACATACTCCCATTATGAGTGAAGAAATTGTTATATAGTATGAATTCCAGGCCCTCTAGAATAAATGACACCATAGGGTCACTCAATTCGGGATCTTGTTTAAGAAAAAATTCAGCACATAATAATCCTGTAGTGTGATTGATGTTAGTATATAATGATGCTACAGCAAGGGTGGTAAAAATGTATGAATTTTTCCATGTTATGCTTTTCAATAATTTTATCACATCTGTTGAATCTTTTATGAAACTATCCAATTTTATTACGTATTTCTGTAGTGACTTGTCTATGAACATCGCCAGATTGCTTGTCAGGGAGCCAATTCCCGAAATTATCGGTCTACCCGGGGGGTTGACTAAGCTTTTGTGTATTTTAGGCAAGTGATAAAGAAATGGTGTGGTAGGTTGATTTGCCATCAGGAATTTTTTTAGATTTTTATCAATTATTCCTTTCTCAAAAGCTTCTTTTATCTTATGATTGTAAATTTTGATTAATTTCGGATAAGGGTTAGTTTGGATTTTTCCATAGTATTTTGGATCAGCAAGGAGTCTTTCTGCCTCTTTGATATATGTAGATTTATCTTGTATCACGATACCTCCTCCTTTATCTGCTGCCCTTATCACTATGTCCCTATTATTCTTCAAGCTCTTTATGGCTGCCCTTTCCTTCCTTGTTAGATTCTTATTGTCTTTATTAACTACCCCCAGTGTGTCCTTATTTAAATCATGAAGTAGGAGCTCCTGAAAGGTCTCCAGGATGTGACCCCTACTTTCTAACGGGTAGAAGTTAGACTTCGGCTTAAATGCAGTCGGGTTATCATTACTGTCACTTCCATGGGGATTTGGTTCACTCTCATTAGTTTTTAATGCAAAATGTCGTTTTAGTGTAAGTTTACGGATAAAATGGTGTACATCTAAAAAAAGATTGAAATTGTCTGGTTCTTTCGATGGACAAAACAATAAACCCTTGTTCAGTAAAAGTACTTCCTCCTCAGTGGGCTCATACTGTGATAGATTAATAATATTGCTACCCCTGGGTTCAGTTGCCCTTAATCCATTAAGCAAATTTTTACTTTTTTTCTTTTTTCCTTTTCCTCTTGCTCCTCTTTCTTTCTTTTTCCCCCCACCGTACTGAAAAATTTTGTTATTTCTTGATTCGTTTTTTTGGCACCCACTAAAAAAGGCACCAACCCGTTGTTCTGGTTTTTTGAATTATCAATAATTATTTTTTGATTATTAGGTGCATCAAACGGACTTATCAGATTTTCAGTATCACATATCATTAAATCTTTTTCCTTTTCAAGATTACATTGTTTGCTGTTATGCAGTACAATAGGTTGCAAGGGTCTTTCTTTATTTATTTTGCTAATTAGTTCTTTAATTTTATGCAGATGCTCCTCATCGTTATCTTTATTTGTTGCTGCTGTGTGATTCCCCACATCAGTATGAATTTGTGCTACAGTAGTCACTAAGTTCTTTTTTGCCTGTTTCAGAGTCACAGTGGTTGTGTCATCTGCCTGTTTCAGAGTCACAGTGGTTGTGTCATTTGTTACCTCAGAGGTCTCATTCTCTACAGGTTCCTCTACAATTGTACCATCATTATCGCCAAAAATTTCGTCCACTATTAAACCTGAAAAATCTTCAAGATCCTCAAACTCATCCTCCTCATCAGCATCAAAAATTTCTATACCCTGCTGTCTAGGTGTATCTATACTGATTTTTTGGTGTTCAATTGTTGATGTGGTCAGTGCTACTGCACTACTCTTTCCACTGGTGATATCAATCACTGAAGTTTTTTTAGAGTCCATTTTTACAGAGGGTATTAAGGGTATGCTAGTGCTAGTTTTCTCATTTTTATTATTTTCTTTAGAATTGGCGTTAATATTAGATTCTTGATTTTTGTACCCATGGTAGTTTCTAGGATAACCCCCTTGATTATTCCTGCTCCTTGAACTATTTGAGAAAGTTCTCTCTTTGTGCTCTCTTTGCGCTGATGGTATTCTATTCTTTTTGAAAGTATTGCTTTCTGCATTTGGATTACCTGAAGAATAGTCCAGTCTGTCTCTATTCAATTTTTTGGACTTCCTCATAATGGTGTCGTGCTCAATCTGGAGTAAGGTCGTACTTATGTTAGAATAAATCCTCCTATACTCAGTGTTATTGGAATATTTGCTCAGACATTCACTGAGCCTATTTACCTCTAAAGTGGCTATGTCTGCCAATTTTGATCTCTTATCACATAAGATGCATAGTAGAGTATTCATGCATTTTTTCAAGATGAAATTCCAGTTCGTAGTGAACTCTACATCATCTTGAAATGGAGAGTTCAAAATTATTCTCAGTCCTCTTGGGCATATATTCTCATTGATGTAAATAGACATAAATCTAGCATCTATGCCATATTGTACTTCTTTTTTTAGGGTGTCCTCAAGTTTATGCAACAATTCCTTCATTAATTTAGCTTCATTCTCGTCCAACGTGTTATCATCAGTCAATGTCTCATTCCCAACAGTGTTGATAGTCCCAATAACCTGTTGAATCAGTTTTTCTCTTGAAGAGAACCTGGTGTGTAGGTAGTCCATCTCCAATTTTTATGCAGCTCTCTGTCCCCAGTAGGGATTGTATACCCCAATCAGCGGTTCCTTCCCAACGAACCAGTGACTCAAATAACTGCAAAATATAAAGGGGGGGAACAAGAGGCGCAATAGTGCCCTATCACTAGTGACACTAGTGAAAAAGGTGGTGCTATGTGGCCGCTCACCTGATCCAGTTGTGGTCCCCACAACTGGTTTGAAGGCGTTTTAGGAAACAAAATTCCAAGCTGCTGCAGGACCTCCACCGACCACTGGATAGTGGTGTGTTCCAGAAGAATATGATGGGAGTATGGTGTGTCACGGTCCGCGCTGCTCAGGGTTCAGAAATAACTCTCCAAAGAGCCGGGCAACTTATCATCTTCTTTATTCCACCTTATCCAACGCGTTTCAGCGCCAAAACCCGGCGCCTTCCTCAGGGAAGAGGGCCTGGAATTCATACTATATAACAATTTCTTCACTCATAATGGGAGTATGTACCATCAAAAATATGGAACGGCCATGGGTTCGAAGGTCGCTTGCTCATATGCAAATTTGTTTATGGGGATGTTCGAAAATTTACATATATTAAATGATGTTTTCAAAAGAGGATTGGTACTATATAAGAGATTCATAGACGACATCTTGATTATATGGGACATGGATGGTGGTGATATACACAACTTCATCAGTTCCATTTTACAAAATAATTGGGGATTAGGTTTTGAACCTACTGTGAGTGATCAAATCATTAACTTTTTAGATTTGACTATTTTTATTGAAAATGAAACCATTTGTACAAAGACATTTTTTAAACAAACTGACAGGAATTCATACATCGATTACAGGAGTGGACACTATGCCAAATGGCTCAGGAATATACCTATGGGACAGTTTAGACGCATTAGAAAGAACTGTTCCAACCAGAGTGATTATCTGGCCCAATCACAAATATTGAGTGACAGATTTCGGGAGAGAGGATATCCTAAGAATTTGGTCCAAACGGCCCGTAAATCATGCAGCAAAATGAGGCAAGATACCCTATTAAATCCAAGGTTAAAAGAAAAAACTATGCTGAATAAATTCATGTTCAATTTTGTCACCACTTTCAATAGAAACCATGCGGCCATAAAGGATTGTTTACACTCACATTGGCACATTCTGAAAAAGGATCCAATCCTGGGATCCATAATTCCCGATAAACCTTGCATAACATTCAGGAGAGCGCCAAATATAAAAAGCTTGATAGCTCCAAGTCGCCTGGCACAGTATAAACCCAAAACAACATCTGCTAAAACAGTGAAAACTACCAAGGAATGTGGGAAGAGGAAATGCTTATGCTGTAGGAACATACAAAAAGTATCCTCATTCAGTTCAGTCATAACTAATGAAACTTTCCCTGTTGAGCATAATATGGACTGTACTACTGACCACGTGATTTATCTATTACAATGCCCCTGCCCTCTACAATACGTGGGACGTACCACCAGACCACTAAATGAGAGACTGAATAAGCATAGGAGCAATATAAAACACGGATTTAAATTACATGGTGTATCATCCCATTTTGACAAATATCACAACAGGGATCCAACAGTAATTAAAGTAACTCCTATTGACCATGTACCTGCTGAGACCAATAATAGGTTTGAAGTCCTAAAAAGAAAAGAGAAGTTCTGGATCTACAGCTTGAATACCCTAAAACCAAAAGGGTTGAATTTGGTCACTGAATTGATTTAACATCCAACTTTGCTGGTAACAACCTTTTCCCCTTTGTTGTAAGGTACATGGGAAAGCCTGATTGGTTATTACATATTTATTGCATATTACATGTGGTATAATTTATTTTATTTAATGCAACAGCTATATATTTATTTATTTATGTATATTCATTTATTCATTGGATGTGATTCATTTTATGCCTTGCCGACATTCTAAACCAAAGAAGCTGCTCTTGCCCGCCCCTAGAGGCGAACATTTGCAGTTCTCTTGTTCATAAGCCTGTAATTATGGATACTGGCTCCGGGACTCAGTTGAGGTACCTAATTGGGAGCCATCTGGTGGCTGTAATGGTTAGTTATGTTCCTCACACGATATTCCCCTTCTCTTTGTAGAAATACTTGTTGCTGCCCCCTAGAGACGAACATTTGCATTATTCCTCAGAGCTGTAACTATAGGAACTATCTCCAGAATAGAGATAGAGTATCGGGTCCAGCAGCAATTGTTTTTGCTGGATAGAAAACCTGGGTCCCCCTTATGAAAAGCACTTCTTCACTTTATCACATATGGCCAAATATCTGAGCACTTTTACTATTCATTCATAGTTTCCCTATAAATATTAATATCTAATATGATATTACTGTTTTTAGACACTGTTTTAGCACTAGAACAAAATATCACTATCATATTAGGATGCACTAGACCTCCCTCTTTTTTATTCCATGTATTTCACTTTTAATATTAATTTTCATATACACTCTGTTTTGACACATATATTTATAGATTTACAGCGCAGTGGTTCCTACTATTCTAAGAATCATGCTATGGAAAGGTCTTTCAGCGCCACCTTGTGTCTGTATTGTTTCATGCAGATACAAAGATAGTTTCTTCTTTTTTCTGTTCTTTCAAGATGTAATATCTTTTTAAGATTTATGCCCGGTCTCTAGCACAAAAACCCCTATGTTTGATAATATAACTTGTTTTGAGGATGGAACCTGGTTTCTCCGATATATAGCCCTTTTGATTTCGTATCTTATCCTGTTGAGCCATACCTAGGAATACATGATCGGTTGTTTTTAGGTTCTTCCCTTATTGGAAAGTTTCATACTAAAAATTTTTTATAAGCTATATTTTTAATGAAAATATTAAATAAAATAAAAAACTTTTTTTATATATGTTTTATATTTATATTAAAACAATAATATTTTTATATTCTCCTCTAGTTTTATCATTCCCTCCAACTTTTTTATTCTAAAACAGTGGCAATACAAAAAACCTTGGTGGTGAGCAACACTAAAGCCAATAAAACCCGGCATTTATGTCCCAGAACTCCAGGTTCTAATCTCCACTGAAGTAAATACCTACCCCTTTTTTGCCTTTTTTATATCAAGGGCGAGTTTGTTTTTATGTGTTTCTGACCTAGTTTTGCCTCATTTTTAGAAAATTTTGATTAATTTACTGTAAGCAATGATGGATTGAAACACCTAATCCTTTCCTAACGATTTTGAGCTGTATTTTGTCATCTTATGTGAAAATTGCGCCAAAATGAGAGATCCACCCATTTTGATGATGTGGATGACATCACTGGCAAACAGTTAACACCCCTTGTATTGTGGAGTTAGGGGCTATAAAAACCCCCTCCTGGAGTATGTTTGTAATATCCCTGAGGAAGGCGCCGGGTTTTGGCGCTGAAACGCGTTGGATAAGGTGGAATAAAGAAGATGATAAGTTGCCCGGCTCTTTGGTGAGTTATTTCTGAACCCTGAGCAGCGCGGACCGTGACACACCATACTCCCATCATATTCTTAAATCTGCAAGAAGCACTCAAAGCACTTACACTAGCAGAAAATGCCTTAGCCCCGGGAGCTGACAAAATGCTACTCGACCAATTCATAGAGGGCCTCCTATCCCCTTCCCACAGAAGACAGCTGAGTATGATACTTCTTCAGAATCCGAACATGACATTTGCTGAGTTAAAAGACAGAGCCATCCGTCTGCAGCAGCTAGAAGAACCCCGGGATCTAAAATCTATACAGGACCCTGCAGCAACACCTCAGCAACCGGCAGCATCAGCGGCATCGGCCATGTCAACAACTGCTGCTGAAAATAGGGAACCAATCTCTAATGAGACCCTCAATCAAAAACTAGATGCCCTGACAGACACCATTATCTCAATGGCTAAAGTCATCAAAGAGCTGCGAGGATCCAAGCCTGCACCCAAGATCGAGTTGGCGACCAGCAGAGAGGATGTCCCGTGGATGAGGCCCCGGAGATATCAAGTGACAAGAGGACGACCAAGCGACCGCTATCAGCCGGATGGACAACCCATTTGACGCCGTTATCAGAAACCAGGTCACCTTGCCCGAGAGTGTGCTTTAAACGACGATTCCCTGGGCAGGCGGGCCGCTTCTCGGGAGTAAACTCTCAAGGTCCTTCAGCCTGGTATGACAGGTTCGTGGGAGGACAGCCGGTGATCCCTATCATGTTGGATGGCATTTCCTTTTATGCCTTGCTGGATACCGGATCCCAGATAACATCAATCCCACATGTTCTATATAAAAGGTAGTGGGCTGATTCAGACATTGATAGTGGTCCATCAGACTTTAACATGGAAGTATGGGCTAGTAATGGACAATTAATACCACAGATTGTGTTCAGAGAAATGACCATTCAGATTGGAAAGGTAGAATTGCAGAACCAGGGTATTATAATTATAGATGTTGACCGGCGAGAACGTGAACCCGTAATGTTACTAGGAATGAATGTAATTGAAAAATGTTTTTCCAAGGTAATTACTTTTTTGCAGCAAATCGCTGAGACTGCCGGAACCAGACAGCAAAGGCTTCTGCACAAAGAGATCAAAGCCCTGATGTTGAAGAAACATGTAGACATATCCGGAGGTGAGATCGGCAGTGTACGAGTAAGTGATCCAATACCCATTGTAATACCTCCCAAAACTGAAATGTTGGTCTGGTGTAGAGCCGCAATAGGCATTAAAGGGCGAGACTATCAAGTCCTGGTAGAAGCTGTGTAGTCAGACAGTGGACCTACTATACTCACAGCTAGAGGAGTGGTCGAGGTACACCGGGGAAGAGTGCCATTACGCCTACTGAACTGCGGAGAGGACGAGATCACATTACCAAAGTATGCTACCATGGCTAAATTGTACACGGTTAATAATAATGCCATCACAGCTGTCGAGCGCTTGGACCCGTCAAGTCATGCAGATGACAATGGCTCAAGGGAAAAGCTGGAGGATTGGCAGCACCTCTAGTGTTAGTCAAAAAGAAGGATGGGACCATGAGAATGTGCGTAGATTACCGGCAGCTCAACCGCATCACAGATAAGGACGCATACCCATTACCTAGGATTGAGGAGTCATTAGCTGCATTAAAATCTGTTAACTACTTTTCCACCCTTGATCTGACTACTGGGTACTGGCAGGTTCCTGTGGCCGAGGCCGACAAGGAGAAGACAGCGTTTACTATGCCGATGGGCCTCTGTGAGTTCTATTGTATGCCGTTCAGACTCTGCAACGCACCCGGTACCTTTCAACGTCTGATGGAGAGCTGCTTAGGACATAAGGACTTTGAAACTGTCCTCCTGTACCTAGATGAAGTCATAGTCTATTCCAAGACGTATGAGCAACATCTACAAGACCTTGCAGAAGTGTTTGAAGCCTTATCGGCATGAAAATCAAGCCATTCAAATGCCACCTTCTCAAGCCAAAGGTACCGTACCTTGGACACGTCGTGAGTTCGGAGGGAGTAGCACCGGATCCTGATAAAGTCACAGTGATAAAGGATTGGCTAAGACCTACGAACGTGAAAGAAGTGAGGCAATTCCTGGGCCTGGTAGGCTATTATAGAAGATTTATCAGAGGATTCACGAAGCTAGCAGCTCCCCTGCAAGACATCCTGGTAGGTCAGTCAAGAAAGTCTTCAACCCGTAATTCTCCTTTCCAGTGGAGTGAAGACAGGGAAGACTCTTTCAGCAAGCTGAAATGTGCACTGATGGGAGAAGAGATTCTGGCATACCCAGATTACCATCAACCATTCATTCTATACACGGATGCCAGCAACGTGGGACTAGGAGCAGTACTGTCACAGAAGCAAGGAGGCAAAGAGAGAGTTATTGCATTTGCAAGCAGAAAACTCCGGCCTATGAAAAGAAACCCCGAGAATTACAGCTCCTTCAAGTTAGAACTACTGGCAGTAGTTTGGGCTGTAACTGAACATTTCAAGCTATTTGGCAGCTGCAGAATTCACCATCTACACGGATAACAACCCGTTGACCCACTTGGATTCAGCAAAATTAGGTGCTTTGGAGCAGCGATGGATGGCCCGGCTGTCTAACTACAATTTTGTCATCAAATATAGAGCAGGCCGCAAGAACGGGAACGCAGATGCCTTATCCCAGATGCCACATCTGGAAGACGTGGAAGAGGAACCGGAAGAGTTGGAAGAAATTGAACTACCGGCATTTCATCATTCAAAGTTAGACAAGTATCAACCCGGCATCTACCAAAGAGAACAACAGGCAAGTCTCAAGCACACCATGGATGGGCTGACACCCAAGATAGCGACCCGGCTGTTAAGCTACTGAAAGAACTGCTTACACAACAAGGTGCGTACCCTAATCAGAATGCCCCGGCTGAGACCCAACAACTCTGGAAAGAGAGAGGCAAGTTGTTCCTGTATCAAGGGAAGCTCTGCAGAAGGCATACCAACCCCAAAACACATGAACTGGTTTGGCAGATAATCGTACCCAAGAGAGACGTCACAATGGTTTTAGAGGTTTACCACGACGGTGCAGGTAATTTCGGATGGAAGAAGTTGGAAGTGCTCCTGAGAGGGAAATTCTACTGGGTTGGCATGAGAAAGTCAATTGAAGATTGGTGTAGAAAATGTGGCCATGCAACCTCAGAAGGAAAGATCAACAGAGAGCCCCACTCCAGTCCATAGTAACCAAGCAACCACTTGAGTTAGTTGCGTTGCACCACGTCAAGTTGTCACCAAGCCGGTCAGGCTATGTCTATGCTTTAACCATCGTGGACCATTACTCACGCTTCTTAGTGGTGGTACCCGTCAAAGACTTAACAGCGAAGACAGCTGCAAGAGCATTTCAGACACATTTCTGTAGCCCGCATGGTTACCTGGAACAAGTCCTTGCAGATCAAGGCCCAGTTTTTGAATCAGAGATTTTCCAGGAATTCTGCAACATGTACGGCTGTAAGAAGATCCGCACGGCAGCGTACCATCCCCAAACAAATGGCTTATGCGAGAAGATGAACCATATTGTAATTGACCTGTTGAAGACATTACCAGAGTCAGAAAGAAATCAATGGCCAGATAAATTACCCGATTTGGTAGACTTATACAACCATGTTCCAGTGAGTTCACAAACTGCACCCCAGCCTACCTTATGCGTGCAAGACCAGTTAAGCTACCAATTGATTTAGATATGGGAATCGTGAAACCAGACACAGAAGTTGAAGAATCCGATTGGGATACCCTACGTCAGCAACAGTATGGCCAAGTACAAGAGTGTGTAGAGAAAAATCTTCAGCAAGCTAGAGCAAGACAAGAGAGAACCTTTAACCAACGTGCTCAAGCAACTCGATTACAACCTGGTGAGCAAGTTCTCAAGAGAAAGAGACGCACTACCAAATTGGATAATCAGTGGGAAACCACCCCATACACAGTCTTACCATCTAACTTAGACAATTCTAAAACATGTCTAATAAGTAAAGATGAAGGAAGAACTTCAGCAGTTGTGTCAAGAGACCAGCTCAAACCGTGTCCTGAAACCCTGAAGACACCTGAAGTAACAGTACCCGTACAGGTCCAACCTGTCAAAGAAGAAGAAGTATTCCATACAGTACTAGGCGATTTCCCCAAAACATGGCCAAATTACTACGGAGCAGTTGTAGTACCAATGATTGCTTTCCCTTCAATGGTGGAACCAACACCAGAACCAGTATTACCAGAAGAAGTCCCAAGACCTGAAGAACTGGAAGTAGAACCCATAGAGGAACAACCAATTCCTGGTCCCAGTGAACTTGCCAGTCCTACAGTCAGACCTCCACCTGCCATAGTACCAAACACTTCAAGTAGGTACATGTCCACTGGCACCAATAGGCTACATGCATGCAGTATACCCGTTTTATGCAGGTCAGAGCGTAGTACCCAAGGTCAGATAGCAGCTAGGTACAAAGAGTAAAATGTAAATTAAATGTGCAATGTAAATACAGTATGTTTGTGTAAATGTAAATTGAACCCGGTAGAGTGTAAATGTACAGAAAGGGTGAGAGTAGCTTGGTGTTAGGTGGCAGCCACGGAGAGTTACAACTTGGCCTCTTATGCGGTGACCCGAGGGCCTAGAGGCCTACTGCACTTGTAATCAGAGACACCCGTACGTGTTAATAATTTGCAACGTTTAAAAAGCCCAGTACCTACATGGACTCTCCTGTATGAACTACTTCATAAAGTTTTGAACTTCATTTATTTATGGACCATATATACCACGGACTGGTTGTGGTAAAAAACTTTTTGAACTCTTTTCAAATTTCAGTGATTTTTGTACTTTTTACTTTTAAGTCTCTGTAAATATTAATTGTATTAACTGTTTGTTTACTTGTTTTTCCACAGTCCCGGAGTACTGTATTTAACTAAGGGGGAATGTGGCACCCCAAGGGTTAATGTGCCACAGTAACATCACACGGGTTCCCTCCCCACACAACACTGACACTACACTAGCACCTTAGGGCCAGGAGGGGGAGCTAAGCCAGCTCCCTTATATACTCCGGGTCAGGAGGAAGTAGTGAGTTCAGTACGTAGCAGTACTGTGAAGAGTCCAGTTCCTGGGAGAACTGAGAGAGAGACTGTAGTGTAAAGGAGCTGTGTTAGGCTTCTCTACAGTCTGCTCTTGGATTCCAGGCCTAGCCAGGGTCAGAGGGAAGGAGAACAGAAGACAGAGGAACACATCTCCCCGGAGGAGCACACAGATCGGATACCGGATCCGAAACTGTGACTGATACACACAGCACAGTAAATACTGGAATAGTGGAGGTTGTAGATCGACACTGTACCTGAGCGAAGCAACACAGCGGGGTCAGAAGCACACGGAAGACTCAAGTTGCCTAGCAAAGGGGGTACCTGTGAGGAGAGACAGTGCCAGCAGCTCAGCTAAAAGCAGCAGCAGGGCCACACACACAGCGCAGCAGGAGGAAGCTGAGGACCCGGACAGGGTGGGAGCAACTCGGCCCCGGTACAGACTCCGTGGACAATTCTCCGTAAAAAACATCTACAGTAAAGCTTTGGAAAACTTCAGAACCGTGAGTGTGTGTGATCCTTGTACTCAAGTCCTAATTACTCCCACAAGCAGCCTCGTCTCCACTATCATCCCTTTCCTGCAACATCTATAACATCCATCATAGACTTTAATTACCACTGCCCCGGGGAACCAGGCTCTACCTGCGGAGAGCCGTTCCATCTAAAGCTGCCAAACATCATCCCCGGAGGTTCTCCAGCAGCGGTGGTCACCCTGACCACAACCCGTGGGTGGGGTCACGACAAACTCTATCCCTGTATATATTCCCTTTTACTCGCGGAACCCGGGACACGGTCCAGACCAGGACCTCCGTGACATCCCCCAGCAGCAACCCGGTCCGGTACCGAGTACCCCGTCCCAATGAGCTCAACAGCATCACTGTCCAGCGCTGCTCACATGATCATATGAGACAACAAGGCAGGAGGACGCTGCGGCGCTGGAAGCGATGCCGATGTGAGTTAAATCGTCCGCCGGGATATTTACTGCTTTCCATGACAAAGATGATGCATGGGAGGCAGTGAATATCCACACAGGATTGCAAGGGGCTGCAGAGGCAGTGGGTGGTCACGGGAGCCCGCTCATTAGGCTAATATAATATTCACTGTTCTCTCCCCACCCATCTCTCAGTGCTGGCTTCAGTGCTGAGTTGATGGGCGGGGAGAGTGAAGTGAATAGTATAATACTTTAATAAGCGAGTCCACATGATCACCCGCTGCCTCTGTAGTCTGCTTCAGCCTCTGGTCACTGCTCCTCCCGGTCCTGATTGACAGTGATCCCGGAATGAGTCCTGCTATGGGGTAAACGGCCCTTTTCCCTGGCATCAATGACCCAATTCCCCCTGTTTATCGCCAGCCACTGGGCCCCTCACAGGAGTCAGGCCCTTTCCAAATCACACAGTTTTCAGCTTGCCACCAGACCTTGCAAGCCTGGGTGGTCTAAGAGCTGAGATCCAGGTCCCTTTAGCTGTGCCTGCAGAGAGCAGCACATATGCTTTGCCTTCAGTCATCCTCCATTACTCTTTTCTTCTTCACTACACACAAAATTAATTGTAAATTAATTGGCACAAAGCTTGTTTTTCTTGCATTAAATTTACTATTTCTGATAAGTGTTTATCAGTTCTTGGTGTCGTTTTCCTTTTTCTTCCACATTTCCCTTTTCGTTTTGTAGAAAACGATCCAGTTTCATTGTGTGCAAATTATTCTTGAAACGGTAGATTTTCCAATACCAACAGTGGAAGTGATTTCTCTTACAGTCAGACTTGTGTGTTCATTAAGAGTAATAATTGTAGACCTCTTCCGTAGACTAACCTCCATTATTACAGGCACAAATCACACTGAGAGAAAAAGTACACTAAACCACTCCTCCCAGAAACAAGCTCTCACCTGAAGCTGAGGGGGCAGCTAGCTGTTATTTTCTGACGAAAACCAGTCACACCACATTTTGTTACTCAAGGTTGTACACTGGTTTGAATCACTGACTGGTAACCCCAACTTACGATTTTACTTAAAAAAATGTTTTGTCCCAATTAATTTGCACAGCACTGTACAACAGAGAAATAGAAACTCACATCAAAGGTGGGAATACACATATTAGACATTATATATGAAGACATTTTGTGGCAGCCAGACGCAGGGGCACTTCATGTGACCTATAACAACACTATCAGCTGAATGGTCAGTGTAGAAACTCACAGTAACCATCAGTAGGGTAATGTATGTATGTAGTAGTATGGGTAATGCAAGGATTTACTAGAGCCAATGTGTCCGGAGATGGATTTTTTTTACTGATTTCTGATCATCTTAAACATTCCAATTGACAATTCCTTGCGTCAGTTACTTTTGTCGGTGATGATTCCGTTTGTCTTTGATGGTTCCTTTTCTCGGTGACTTTTCCATTATTTCTTTCATAGTTATGAAATCCGGGTAAAGATCTGAAGAAACTTCATTCTGCAGCCATAATGGAGAAAGAAGACAGCAATGTTCCAGATGATGAGCGGTGTACAGAGGATGGTCCTGCAGGTAACTGCCCCGGTGAGGAATCACCACCAAATAAAGCAGAGAAGGCTCACGTTCTCCTCATTTACCGGACAGGACAGATCTGTGCAGGAGAGTCCCCAGTTCAGATAAAGACACCTGATGTCTGATGATAATGTGATAGTGCTATATGTGATAACACTGCTGTGCATCTATAATATGGAGGTGATAAAGGATTATATGACCAGGGCCGATATCATCATCCTATGTTGGCACTACTGACGAGGAGGAAAAATGTTCTCAGTTTAGGGACTTCGACACCATTAGCTGCTATTAGACTCCTATCAGTTTACTGTACAGAGCCCAGAATATGGAGCTAGAGACCCAAATTACTAAAGATTTGGAGGATGGATGGTCAATGTGATTGTCACCATGGACCAGGAGGAAGAGACCAAGATGGGAGATCATTATCATTTATTTATAGGGCACCATTAATTCCATGGGAATGGGTTACATACAAAACACAAATATAAATTACAACAAGCAAACTAACACTGACAGACTGGTACAGAAAGGAGAGGGCCCGGCCTTACAGGGCCACAGTCTACAGGATAATGGGGAAAGAGACAGAAGGTTGGGGGTTGCGGCCGTTCCGGTGGTGATGAGGTGGCAGCGAGATCATTGCAGGCTAGAGCTTTTCTGAAGAGTTGGGTTTTAAGTTCCACCTGAAAGTTGTGAATGTGATGGATAATCGGATGTGTTGGGGCCCAGAATTCAGAGGATGGGAGATACTCAGGAGAAGTCTTGAAGGTGATTGGGTGAGGAACGTACCAGTGTGGAGGAGAGGAGGAGGTCTTGTGAGGACCAGTGATGATGTGTCGGGAGATATCGGGAGATTAGTTCAGAGATATAAGGAGGAGACAAATTGTGGACGGCTTTGTAGGTCAATGTTAGTAGCTGGAACTGGATATGTTGGGATATTAGGAGCTAATGAAGGGTGGGGGTGAGATGAGGGGTGAGAGGTGGATTAGGATGGATTCACACCATGGTTAAATCCGATCCAGGGCTGTCAGGGGTGAACCTGACAGCCCCGGACCCGATTTGCAAACAGAACTGGAGGGCAAATATGCCCTCCGGTCCTGTTTGTAGCCGGATTCAGCCGAGCGCAGCTGTCCCCTGCAAAATGGTGCTGAACCACTTCACAGGGGACAGCTCCCTGGTGCTGAAGTTCAGCATAGCTCACGCTGAACTTCAGCCGCCGGTATATGGTTCCTGGATCCTCCCGGATCCTCCCGGATCGGGGCAATCCGGCCCCATAGACTCCTATGTTAGGGAGTGCCGGATTGTCCCTGGGCTGATTTTTCGCCCCAGACACATAGAAAAAAAATCTGAATACACCCGGATCCTCCCGGACAGATGGAAACCGGATGGCAGATAGCTGCCATCCGGCCCCATAGCATACTATGGGGCCGAAATCTGATCCAGGGCTGTCCGGTTCACAACGGACAGCCCCGGATAGGATTTAACAGTGGTACGAAACCGGCCTTAGTCGGGCAGCAGAGTTAAGTACGCAGTAGAGAAGTGCAGGAGTGTTTGCAGGGAGGCCACAGAGGAGGATGTTGTAGTAGTCGAGGCAGGAGATGATGACGACACGTACCAGCATTTTAGTAGTTTCAAGGATAAAAAAAGGATGGATTCTGAAAATATTTTGAGTTCGAGGCAGCAGGAGGTGGTGAGAGCTGGGATGGGTTATTAACGGTCTCATTTATGATAATGTTTAGAAGGTAATACATTCTATTTTAATCAAAGTTACCAACTTAATTACATTAAAAGTTACTTTTATTAATACAAAAGTTAAAAAGTCATAGACCCACAAATTAACAGACAAAAAAACATCATATAAACACGGTAGGAAACACACTTTTTCCACCGATATATATAGTCTTATATGACTATTTCTTTCCCCTGCCTCCCAGCGGAGATTTTAACGCATTACAAACCAGTGCGATGCCCCCACTTGAAGGTGGCTTTGCCCTATAAATTCCTTCCAATATGAAGGTTCAATGATGAGGGTTTATTAAAGAGGAAAAGGTCCCGTTTTGAAACTTAGCTTGGAGTCCAAGGATACTTTTGAAGTTTCTTTTAACAGGGGCCTTCAAATCGGTCTCTAGAGGTTCCCAAATTTTTGAACAAATCCTCCACGCTTGACGCGTTTCGCCCTTTCTTATGCACAAGGGCCCATCAGAAGTTTTGGGGATTGTGTTAATCGCTCTGTCTTATAACTCCCAAAAACCCAGAGTACCGATAATTTCAATGGGCGATTATACCCTGAGTAAATAGGGTTAATCCAAATGGAAGAATAGAATGATTTATTCCCCCTAGATGGAAGCTAAGTTGTCCCAGAGCGGAAATCCACTCTGATAAGCTTGTAGGCAGGTGTTTAGACTTTACTCCGGAGTTGCCATAATAGACGTGGTGCAGTATAGTGCAAAAATTCCCAAACAGCTGATAAGCTCAGGAGGTTCCTATAAGGAAATATATTTCACAAAGGAAAACAAGAGGCCTTATATGCAGCAGCCCTGTGCCTGTGGATATGGAGAGCTGGGATGTACATTTTTCAGGAAAAGATAAAGTCGAGGGTTACTTTGAGGCAGCAGATTTCAGGTACAGGGGAGAGCATGATTAAAGATGAGCGAACCTTTTGAAGTTCGAATTCGGTACGGTTGACCAAACAGGCATATGTTCGCCAACTTGTTCACCAAACATCATTCAAATCAATAGGTGGCAAAATTAACAGCATAGAAAACACCTACAAAGTGGTCCAAAACTAAGGAAAAGTGCCATCTATTCCCCAGAGTTATCATTTTTATCATGGTGCATTATGGATGCATGGAACAAAGTTTGGCCCAGCATTTCAAACTTCAGGTGTAGGCATGGTGCTCAGAGAGCCCTGATAAATTCACGCAGCAAAGACCCCAAGAAGAGTATCCACATTTCCAAAAATTAGGACCAGATGCCATCAAAGTGGCATCAATTAACCCAAAATGAAAATTGGAGAATGGCGCAGCCTGCATGCATGGCACCGTGTGGGAATAGGACCTGGCCTAGCATTTCAAGGTTAAACATTCATTAGTAACAGGGAGTGAGTGACACGTGTAGGCATCATACTCACACAGCTCTGCTAAATTCAGGAAACAAACAAGAAGAAGACTCTCAAGAAGAGTCTCCACATTTCAAAAAATGAGGGCAAGACACCACCAAAGTGGCATCAATTCACACAGAATAAAAATTGTATAATGGAGAGATCAATGCAGCACACTGAAAAGTACAAGATCACCTACTCTGCCCAGTCTGCCACTGGGGTGGAAACATTCTTGGAGATCCAACTTTCTTGATGAAAGTTAGGTGGCTTACACTTTCAGTTGGATGCACTTATCCATCAGGACACCACCAGCAGTGCTGAAGACACATTCTGAGAGAACGCTGGCTGCCAGGTATGACGAAACTTCCAAGGCATGACTGGCGAGCTCCGGACACTCCTCCATTTTTGAAGCCCAAAATGCAAAAGGTTCCATATCCCCTGATGGCATAGTTATTGAGCGCTAGATACTCCTGCACCATCCTCGAAATTGATCATCGGACTCCCTGAAATTGGTTTTGACAGTTACATTACTGCTGCTAATGTTTCTATGCTGACAACTTGATGTCCCCGGGCTGGAAGCGTAGATCTGTGATGTGTACTGTGTCCCTCACTGATGTGTTTGGGTAATCCAGTTCTAAGATTGTCTAAAAACTGTTTTTCGATACTCCACCATGCGTGTGTCCCTGTCCAAAGCGGAAAGCATCTGTCTAAATTTACAGTTGTACCGCAGTTCCAACAGTGTGGAAACCCAGTGGTCATCGCTAATTTGAATCCTAATGATACGTGCATCATGTTGCAGATAGTGTCTGATGCATCCATGAAGCCTAAGTCCTTGTGTTGGTGGCAGTGTACAAATTGAGCTTTCTTCCTCCGTACTCTCTAGCCAACCTACAGAAAGGGGAATAATTGCTTCCTCTTCTCCTGACTGTTCTATGCCCACCACCTCTTCATCCTTGTCCTCCTCCATTTGTTTCTTGGCTTCTGATGATAAGTCCTGACGATAAGGGGGTGCCAGAGCCCTGGCAGCGCAGTACAGAGGTGGGGTGGATTCTGTCTGAAGTATTGCAACATTAAGGGAGAGGGCAAGGTGTGCAGCTGGCGGCCCTAGAGGAGGTGGACAAGGCAGAAGCAGTGGATGAAGAGGTACAGGCAGAAGTTTGTCCCAAAAGTCTTGGGAATTTGAAGACTTGAGGAGTAGCCCCTTTCCCGCCTGGCCGCGCAGCCACTTAAGGGAGCCAGTGGCCAATGAAGGAGATGTAACGCCCATGGCCACGTTAGCTCATCCAGGTGTCAGTGGTGATATGCACTTGAGTCTCTCAAGGAACAGGTGATGTATTCTGCAACATGCTGGTGTAGCACAGGTGCAGCTTTCTTAGAGAAGAAATGGCGACTGGGCATCTGATACTGGGGGGGACTGCGATGGCCATCAGTTTGTGGAAACCATCTGTATCCACCAGGAGGAAAGGCAGCATTTCTGTGGCCAAAAATGGGAGATGGTGAAGTTCAAGCTCTTTGCATTAAGATGTATAGGAGAACATAAATGCTCCTGAATGAGCAGCAGTAATAGCAGCACCGGTAAGCAGAGAGGTAACTCCTACGGCTCCTGTATGAGCCATTCATTCAGGAGCTGCGGCGACAGCAGCCCCAGTAAGCAGAGAGTTAACTCCTGCAGCTCCTGTATGAGTCGGCTTATTCAGGAGCTGTGGTAATATCGGCGCAAGTTATCGTTGCTACAGTAACTGCTCATTTGGTTACTATGGTAACAGTGTCAGCGGTGACATCACCACTTACCACACGTAATCTTTCCTCACTCATTCAGTGATCACAGAGCACAGAGAGCAGAAACGTTCTTCCTCCCCCTGTTCTGTAATATAGCAGAGGTGCATCATTTGAAGAAGAGAGAAGACAGAACACAGAAGACCAGGATCGTGGAGTACTGTGAGGGGTAATAAAGATGGTGTCTCTAAGTATGTCTGTATATTTCTAATAATTTTTTTTTCTCTGTCTGGTGTCTTTTTTTCTAATCCTTTGTTTGAGATTCTTAATGGCCGGGTCTAACTTGGCCTGACATTAAGAATCTCAGGGCTTAATACCAGCTGGTAAAACAAAGCTGGTATTAAACCGATAGTACCCAGCGTGCCACCTGTCACCGGTGCCACGGGAATAGCCTGGAAAAGCGCCTGGAAATGTCGCTTCTTATAAATGCACCACTTTCAAGGGCAGCTGCGGGCTGCTAAATTCTTTAGCGTGGGGGCCTAAAACAATGGGCCCTCACCCCACTGAGAATACCAGCCCTCAGCTGCCTAGTTTTACCTTGGCTGGGAATTAAAAATAGAGCGGAGCTCACGTATTTTTTTTTGCCAGCCAAGGTAAAATTAGACAGTAGACAGCTGAGGGTGATAGCTCACAACTGTCCGCTTTCATCGGGCTGGACTTAAAAATACTGCGAAGCCTCATGCATTTTATTTTTTTTATTATTATTTATTTATTTAACACCTTATGGTGGCAGGTTGGTTGCAATACACTAATGTTTATGTCAACCAAGCAGAATCAATGTAAAGATTGAGGAAATCCAGTCTGGCTACAACAGCCAATCACAGAGGCTCTCACAGTGTGTGAGCATCTGTGATTGGGTGTTTGTGTGACAGTGCAGTGAATATGGAACGGTCCCGGAAGTAGCAGTGGGAGAGTGGTAAGTCTGGCTATTCTATCTATCTATCTATCTATCTATCTATAACTCACCCAGTCTGTGTGCATTTTTTTTTCGCACCCACAAACTTTCATTGGCCTCTCGCACATGAAACTCACATACTATCACAGCATGCTGCGATTTGACTCGCAATACAAGTTTAGTGGAGGAAAATAGTAACAATCTGACCTTACATATTGTTTAACATTGGTCCGAGTGCAATGTGAGTTTTTCTCCCATTGCACTCGTGTGAGTTTGACGCCAGTGTGCCTGCACCCTAACTCTCCTACTCTCATACACTCATTCTCAACCTTAGAAGTAAGATGACTCTGTGCAATGTGAGAATTATCAATTGCAGATACTTCAATGAGATGAATGAGAGTAGTAACACTGTACCCACAGTCAATGGCAAAATCACAGTCAATAGGCCTGGATGGGTTTTTTTTGTAAGAAAAGGCTCCATCTTGCCCCCTACCCTCACAGGCCCCACATATGAAGAATATGGGAGGTTGTTGTCACATACAGAATAAAACCAGGACTGGACAGACACACCTGCAGCTCTTTTAATGTTGATCTTTTAATTGATTTAATGTTTAATCTTGAACACCCAGAAGGCCGCTTTGCAGTCATTTTGGATGGCATCCACTTTCCCATGCTCTGGATTCAAAGCCCCCTACCTTCACGGTGACTCACTCAAGCCCAGGTCAGGCCCGCCTGGCGGATCCACCCAGGCACCTGTCCTAGATTCTCCAGGTGATCCTATAATGTGGGAATGATGATGACAATGTCATCCAGGTGCAGGGCCATGTAGACTTCAAATCCCTTGAGCAGTATGTGACCATTTGCTGAAAAGTGGCAGGATCATTCTTCATGCCGATCGGCATTTCGGTTATTGACAACCCTTGCATAGGCATTTACAACAGCCTCTGTTTCTCCAAATAGTTATGTGGCACTATACATAGTCAACCCCTCTGATGCATGTGGCCTGCCAATCTTGCTTATAGATATTTTATGTCTCTTTCTGTATTTCTCTTGAGCCTATCTCTCAGCATCCCCTATGTGCACAATATTACAACGTAATCCCGAGTTGCGCTGCATGACTTGATGGTAAATCCTCTCTGCACAGCATGATTCCATGTCTATGCAGTGTGGACCACTGGCATCACCTCTCTCTGTGCAGTGTGATCCCGCACCTGTGCAGTACGTAATTTTGGTACGGCCTCACTCTGTGCATGTGCTTAGTTTCATTTTCACTGCGAGCCACTCCACCTGCTGGTAATTAATCTTTTTGTAACACAGCTTTCTCCTTTTAGGGAGCTAATCCTGATGAAGCTGCCTTTGAATGGCGTCACATATTGGGCCTTGTCCTGTAGTGCACCCTGTTCAAATAAATTCCTTAATATTAACTGGTGGACACGGACATGTGTGGGTTCATGAATCGAGATAAAAGAGCAACCCAGGATTACATTTTATATTTAATAGCCTTATGGGCACACTACACAAAGCAATATATGCTTAATGAATTATACATACATTAAAGTCAGGTATGCAAATAAAGGTAGTAGGATACAAAACTCAAATGGAAGTCAGTTACCAGTTTCTTGTTGCTGATGGCCACATGGAGGCGGTGTAGAGCTACTGTGTTTCCTTAGTTACTCCCAAAACGTAACATGACACAACAACCTTAGACAGTGAATACGGTAGAAATATGGCCAGTCGTTCTTAATCCCTAGACTAGTCACTCCCTCTCTGCCCCCGGGCTTTCCTTGATTTCCCTCTCCTTGAGCTGAATTATCCCCAAAATTATGATGGTTCATAACTTTCCACCAGGAGGTCTGAGGAGAACATTTCTGGTGCCATCGGATACGGCTGGATCTCCCCTACACTTGGAGTCTAAACACAGTTTCCCTACCTTGCTTCTGCTAGCTGTTCTCCATATCTCCCTACCCTGGGGTGCTAAAAGTAATCAGGAGCCAGGTGTAGGTGTGGTTCGCTCCCATGATTCCCATTATATGATTTTAGTACAAGTAATATATACAGTATCTCCATCATTCTTATTAATATGACACTGCCAACGAATCTGCTAATTGTCTGAAATTCCCTGGGGACTCTAGCTTTCCCGTCCTGATTTCCTCCAGAGCAGGACTTGTGAAACCAGCTTTCCTTCCACTATTTGCCTATCACTGGAGGTTTGAGCTCAAAAAGAGGTCTCTTCCGAAAGTTAAGTAAAATTGACACCTATCTGCCAGTAAGACCATTTGGCTGGGAAATGGAAGTTCTTGAGAATGGAGAGGGTCAGAGTGGAATGGCTGATATGTGCAGATAACAGATGTAAAAATATCTATGGCTTCCAACTATAGAAATATCTTGGGCACTTATGATTGATTGCATGTCTGAACATCTTCCATATTCTGCACAATACTGATTTATAATATGATGGATTGTCTCTATGGTGCCTAAACTACATCCTAAATACCATGGTAAACAGTTTTTCATTGGCAGAAATAAAAGTCTGGACTTTTTCATCATTTAATTCCCCAAAACAGGAATTTTATCTCTACTTGACTCCATCCAGTCAAGGACAAATATTGCACAATATTGCACAAAAAAGAATGTTTATGGATACAAATGATAACCACTAAGGCTGGGTTCACTTACAGCGTTATTGCTGCGTTTTGTGAGGATCCGTTTTTGGTGCAAAACTGCACCAAGGATGGATCCTCACAGAACCCAGCTGCACTATTCGCCCGGACCCGGAGGAGTGCGGTACAGAGCAGCGGCGGCCACAGGGATAAGTATAATGATCTATTACTTTACAGGTTTGCGGCAGCAAGGGGGGGCCCTGGATACTGATGGGGGGGGGCGCCTGTATACTGATGGGGGTGGCGGGCGGGCAGCCTGTGTACTCGCCGTATGACTCGCGTATAAGCCGAGAGGGGGGACTTTTCAGCCCAATTTTGGGGCTGAAAAACTCGCCTTATACGCGAGTATATACGGTACCTTGCTAGTTGTATGGGATTTTTTTTTGTATTTTTGTAATATACTGAATTTTTCGCTTTATAAGACACACCGAATTATAAGACGCACCCCCAAATTTCGTGAAGAAAGAGAAAAAAAATGTTTTAATGTTAAATGGGGTCCATCTTATAATGCCAGTGTCTGTTTTACAATCAGCATATATGCCCTCCATCCTGGTACATATATATGTCCCTATCCTGGTATATATGGCCCCCATCCTGGTACATGGTCCCACATCCTGGGATATAGCCCCATCCTGGATATGACCACATTATCTTACATATGTCCCCCAGTGCTGGCACATGGTCCCCTGTGATGGCACATGGCCCCCAGTGATGGCATATGACCCCCAGTGCTGGCACATGGCCTCCAGTGCTGGCACATGTCCCCCTGTGATGGCACATGTCCCCCAGTGCTGGCACATGTCCCCCTGTGATGGCACATGGCCCGCTGTGATGACACTTGGCCCCCATTGCTGGCACAAGGCCCCCTGTGCTGGCACATCTTCCCGTCATGCTATATCCCCCTTTTCTGGCACACACAGCTCCACCGTCACTCTATATGTCCCTATGTGCTGGCACACATAGCCCCACCATCACCATATATGTTCCCCTGTGATGGCACATATAGCCCCACCATCACCCTATATGTCCCTCTGTGCTGGCACACATAGCCCCACCATCACCCTATATGTCCCCCTGATCTGGCACTCTTAGCCCCACCATCACCCTATATGTCTCCTGCTGGCACACATAGCCCAACCATCACCCTATGTGTCACCCTATGCTGGCACACATAGCCACACTGTCACCCTATATATCCCCCTGTGCTGGCACACATAGCTTCACCGTCACCCTATGTGTCCCCCTGTGCTTGCACACATACCCCCACCGTCAGCCTATGTGTCACCCTGTGCTGGCACACATAGCCCCACTGTCACCCTACAGTATATATCCCCCTGTGCTGGCACACATAGCCCCACCATCACCCTATATGTCTCCTGCTGGCACACATTGCCCCATCATCACCCTATATATCCCCCTGTGCTGGCACACATAGCCCCACCATCACCCTATATGTCTCCTGCTGGCACACATTGCCCCATCATCACCCTATATATCCCCCTGTGCTGGCACACATAGCCCCACCATCACCCTATATGTCCCCTGCTTGCAAGAAAATGATTTAGCGGTCTTATAGAAGCGCTACTAAGGCTCAGGCACCAGGATGATGATGTTTATCAACTGCAATCAGGTAGTGAGGAAGACTGCCTTGAGCAGTTGAAACATGTTGTGGAGCTGTGAGGAGAAAATAAAGATTGCAGTTGATAAACATCATCATCCTGGTGCCTGAGCCTTAGTAGCGCTTCTATAAGACCACTAAATCATTTTCTTGTAAGCTTCTATTCCCCCTGAGGGATCAGTGGCTGGAGTAGCACAGCGAGGGCACAGTGGTGAAGGACCTGGCGTTCCCTAGATAACAAGCAGTGACGCACATCCAGGACCGGTGCCACGTGACCGGAAATGTCCTATACGGACAGCTGAGGACCAGCGAGGTCGAAGGAGCGGAGCGTGCACATTGCCGGGGTTTCCCCAGATATCGGAGGCCATTACACCGGGTTGTGCAGGTCGTGCACAACCCAAACAGGTGAGTGGCCACCTGTACTAATGCCATATTAACTCAGCTATAGGGATCCTACACATGCGCCCCATCTCTCCTTTTTTTCTACTTATATATGTCCCCTGCTGGCACACATAGTCCCACCATCACCCTATATGTCCCCCTGTGCTGGCACACATAGTCCCAACATCACCCTATATGTCCCCTTGTGCTGGCACACATAGTCCCACCATCACCCTATATGTCCCCCTGTGCTGGCACACATAGCCCCACCATCACCCTATATGTCCCCCTGTGCTGGCACACATAGCCCCACCATCATTTTAATATATTTATTAATGACCTTGTAGGGGGCATACAGAGTAGAATCTCAATATTTGCAGATGACATTAAACTCTGCAGGGTAATCAATACAGACGAGGACAATTTTATATTACAGGAGGATTTATATAAACTAGACGCTTGGGCTGCTAAATGGCAAATGCGCTTTAATGGGGATAAATGTAAAGTCATGCACTTGGGCAGAGGAAACAAAAGGTATAATTATGTGCTTAATTGTAAAACACTGGGCAAAACTGTCACTGAAAAAGACCTGGGTGTATGGGTAGATGACAAACTCACATTTAGTGGCCAGTGTCAGGCAGCTGCTGCAAAGGCAAATAAAATAATGGGATGCATTAAAAGAGGCATAGATGCTCATAAGAACATAATTTTACCTCTATACAAGTCACTAGTGCGACCACACTTAGAATACTGTGTACAATTCTGGTCTCCGGTGTGTAAGAAAGACATAGCTGAACTAGAGCGGGTCCAGAGAAGAGACGGGGACAAGGGGGCATCCTCTACAGAGACGGGGACAAGGGGGCGTCCTCTACAGAGACAGGGACAAGGGGGCGTCCTCTACAGAGACGGGGACAAGGGGGCGTCCTCTACAGAGACAGGGACAAGGGGGCATCCTCTACAGAGACGGGGACAAGGGGGCATCCTCTACGTCTGGAGGAAAGAAGGTTTAATCATAATCACAGACGCGGATTCTTTACTGTAAGAGCAGTGAGACTATGGAACTCTCTGCCACATGATGGTGTAATGAGTGACTCACTACTAACATTTAAGAAGGGCCTGGATGCCTTTCTTGAAAACTATAATATTACCAGTTATATATACTAGATTCTTTGATAGGGCTTTGATCCAGGGAATTAGTCTGATTGCCGTATCTGGAGTCAGGAAGGAATTTTTTCCCCCAATGTGGAGCTTAGTGTTGCCACATGTTTTTTTTTTGCCTTCCTCTGGATCAACATGTTAGGCTATGGAGTGAACTAGATGGACTTAAAGTCTTCCCTCAATCTTGAAAACTATGTTACTATGTTACCCTATATGTCCCCACTGTGCTGGCACACATAGCCCCAGTCACCCTATATGTCCCCTGCTGGCACACACAGCACCACCATCACCCTATATGTCCCCTGCTGGCACACATAGCCCCACCATCACCCTATATGTCCCCCTGTGCTGGCACACATAGCCCCACGATCACCCTATATGTCCCCTGCTGGCACACACAGCACCACCATCACCCTATATGTCCCCTGCTGGCACACATAGCCCCACCATCACCCTATATGTCCCCTGCTGGCACACATAGCCCCACTGTCACCCTATATGTCCCCCTGTGCTGGCACACATAGCCCCACGATCACCCTATATGTCTCCTGCTGGCACACATAGCCCCACCATCACCCTATATGTCCCCTGCTGGCACACATAGCCCCACTGTCACCCTATATGTCCCCCCGTGCTGGCACACATAGCCCCACTGTCACCCTATATGTCCCCCCGTGCTGGCACACATAGCCCCACTGTCACCCTATATGTCCCCCTGTGCTGGCACACATAGCCCCACTGTCACCCTATATGTCCCCCTGTGCTGGCACACATAGCCCCACTGTCACCCTATATGTCCCCCTGTGCTGGCACACATAGCCCCACTGTCACCCTATATGTCCCCTGCTGGCACACATAGCCCCATCGTCACCCTATATGTAAAATTGTTTATACACCGGAGCAAACATATAAGTGTAGCGGGTGGGTTTGCTGCTATAAGTCTGGGGGGCACCGTGTGTAACCCTACCCTGATCATATATGATCTAAAAACAGATATATACGTGTATGACTATCTCTAAGGATAGACTCAGGGCTCCCCTTTTTGCTTCATGGCTTATTTTTAAAATGATAACACCATGCAGTCTTAGTACCAATGTTTCGGGTGTTTATTTTAAATTCACAAACATATATTTACATATGTATTATATGAAAAATAATTAAAAACTTTTAAAACTTTTAAAAACTCATGAATCTAACATATATTGGTTATATTGCATATAACTGTTCATATTGCATTAGTATGGCCGCTTGTATTTGTCCCTCTAATGGTCAGAGGAGTGTTGAAGGTGATTATAACCTCCTGCTGTTAAAGGAATAGGTTCCTGGGGTATTCAGCTGTTACATCATCGTCTGCAAATACAAATTGATTTTTTACACTATATGCTTCTCAATCTTTGTGTGTATTTGGTGCGGTTACTAGAGATCCTTACCCTCACACCTGTGGCTGCACCAGGTTGTTACGGTTCTTTTAATATTCTGCCCGGTTTTCTGACAAATATATAGTTCTCTTATTAATTATGATGGTGTGCCGATATATCATTCTTTAATGTTTCCATGACTTGTTAATCTACCTGGTGGCTGCTAGTATAGGTCCATCCATTCACCTGAAAATTACAGTGGGGCTTCTTATTGGTGGATTGGGGTCATTGGTTGGTAGTCTATGGACCTTTCTGTGGACTAAATGACAGTATTTTAATTTATCATTGGTTATCTAAGAATATATGTGCTGTTTTTAACATTACTTGGTGCAACAAGCTTCTTTGTTACCTACCACCAAGGTGTGTGTAAAAAAATTATTGTTACAACAGTACTGGATTTTTTTTTTTTTAAAGTCCTGTTGTTAATGCTGGCATATGCTTCCCATAGGAGTGCACAGCAACACCTTAACCATTAACTATGTTGCTGTGTTTCACTCCTTATGGTGGGGTTACACGTCCCGATATCGCGGCGATATCGGAGGCAACGACGCGGGAGCACGCATTTAGTGCACGTTTCTCCCTGCATCGCATCGCCAGTTTACACGCCGCGATATCGGGATGCAACGTCCCTCCGATGTCTACGCCCACCAACCCAGGAACGACCAGTTAACATGGGAGTGAATGGGTGACGTGAGCGTAGACATCGGAGTTGGGCTGTCACACGCAGCGATGCTGGTACAACGGCCTTGCGATATCGGCGAGTTGAATAGCTCTGCTATTCAACTCCGATATCGTTTTGGCATCGTTCCAGCATCACGTTGGATGCTAAAACAATACAACGCGCACCCGATATCGGCTCCAACTCGCGACCCACGTGACTTTTTGTCGGAGTTGGGTCGGAGTTGGACGCCGATATCGCGGCGTGTAAACCCACCATTACATGTGGCTGTATATAACCATATAGTTCTCAGGCAATTATAGGCCCAATACCTTAATCTGCTCCTGCTGGCTTTCCCCTCGATGTGTCCATCTCTCCTGCTTTAAGTTTCCCTTCCCTTGTGCAGGGATCCAGGGTGCAGCTGCTTGGAGTCTCGGTGCTCAGTGTGGGGCGAGGTTCCAGCCTCCTCCTGGATGGAGGTGTCTGTCAGCGTCAGTTAGCTAATGCTACGTCACTGCTCCGTCACTCGGGAGGTTGGGGATGGGTGGAACAGAATTGTTTCGTCTGGATACTGGACTGGATGTCAGACAGATAGATTCCAATGCATTTCAAAGGCTGGGACGGCCTTCTTCCTCAGGGCTTCTCACTATAGGGCAGGTCACCCTATATGTCCCCTGCTGGCACACACAGCCCCACCATTACACTATATGTCCCCCTGTGCCTGCACACATAGCAGCACCGTCACCCTATATATCCCCCTGTGCTGGCACACATAGCCCCACTGTCACCCTATATGTCCCCTGCTGGCACACATAGCCCCACCATCACCCTATATGTCCCCCTGTGCTAGCACGCATAGCTCCACTGTCACCCTATATGTCTCCTGCTGGCACACATTGCCTCACCATCACCCTATATGTCCCCCTGTGTTGGCACACATAGCCCCACCGTCACTCTATATGTCCCCTGCTGGCACACATAGCCCCACCGTCACCCTATGTGTCACCCTGTGGTGGCACACAAAGCCCCACTGTCACCCTATATATCCCCCTGTGCTGGCACACATAGCCCCACTGTCACCCTATATGTCACCTGCTGGCACACATAGCCCCACCATCACCCTATATGTCCTACTGTGCTAGCACACATAGCCCCACTGTCACCCTATGTGTCACCCTGTGGTGGCACACAAAGCCCCACTGTCACCTTATATATCCCCCTGTGCTGGCACACATAGCCCCACTGTCACCCTATGTGTCCCCCTGTGGTGGCACACATAGCCCCACTGTCACCCTATGTGTCACCCTGGGGTGCCACACAAAGCCTCACTGTCACCCTATATATCCCCCTGTGCTGGCACACATAGCCCCACTGTCACCCTATATGTCACCTGCTGGCACACATAGCCCCACCATCACCCTATATGTCCTACTGTGCTAGCACACATAGCCCCACTGTCACCCTATATGTCTCCTGCTGGCACACATTGCCCCATCATCACCCTATATGTCCCCCTGTGCTGGCACACGTAGCCCCTCTGTCACCCTATATGTCCCCTGCTGGCACACATAGCCCCACCATCACCCTATGTGTCACCCTGTGCTGGCACACATAGCCCCACCATCACCCTATATGTTCTGTGCTGGCACACATAAGCCCACTGTCACCCTATATGTCCCCCTGTGCTGGCACACGTAGCCCCGCTGTCACCCTATATGTCCCCTGCTGGCACACATAGCCCCACCATCACCCTATGTGTCACCCTGTGCTGGCACACATAGCCCCACCATCACCCTATATGTTCTGTGCTGGCACACATAAGCCCACTGTCACCCTATATGTCCCCCTGTGCTGGCACACGTAGCCCCACTGTCACCCTATATGTCCCCTGCCGGCACACATAGCCCAACGGTCACCCTATGCTGGCACACATAGCCCCACTGTCACCCTATATATCCCCCTGTGCTGGCACGCAAAGCCCCACCGTCACCCTATATGTCCCCCTGTGCTGGCACATAGCCCCACCGTCACCGTATATGTTCCCCTGTGCTGGTGCACATAGCCCCACCGTCACCCTATATGTCCCCTGCTGGCACACATAGCCCCACCGTCCCGGATATGCCCCCCCCATCACGCTATATGGCTCCCATTGGCATGCACACTGTAAAATAACAAACTGTTACTCACCTTCTGATGATCGCTATGTGCTTCACCTGAGCAGTGACTTCCAGCATCTGTCCCGGGCGTCGGAACATGTGGATGGGGCACACAGTGATGATATCACTGTGCTGTGCTGATCACATGACCCGATGCCAGCACGTTCACAGGAAGATGCCACTCAGCTCAGAAGTCAACACTGAGCGATCATCGACAGGTTAGTAACAGTTTGTTATTTTACAGTATGCACACCAGCGGGAGGCATATAGCATGACCGGGGAGGCATATCCGGGACGGTGGGGCTATGTATGCCAGTAGGGGACATATTTGCAAAATAGAGCTATTTACCGACTACATGGAGCGCTGGGATGAATTAAAACAAAGATCACAATTTTAAACAACCCCTTGTGCTGCCACGACGCGTTTCGACAGTGTTCAGCTATCTTCATCAGGTGATACAAGGGGAAACCAGGGAACATCTGCAGCCCAAAACAAAAACCAACACAGCACTCCAGCACAGCACTTTTTATACAGCAGGGTACATATAGGCGAGGGTCACACTTGTTATTGGCATGCTGCCCGGGGGGTTGCACTAAAAACTTAGAGTTTTGCAGCATAAACGTGGTTGTACCGTCTCTAATGCGATGTCAGCGCCAGCATCAGATGGTAATCTCGTGGTATTTCCAAACGCGAGCAAAGATGCTGTGGACAGCGTCTTTGCTCGTGTTTGGAAATACCATGGGATTTGCATCAGATCTCGGCATTGACGTCATGTTAGGGGCGAGGCCTCCATAAGTGAGTATGGGCAGCGTAAACACGGCGCTACGATGGCGGTAGCACCGCATTTATGCTGCAAAACTCAAAGTTTTTAGAGCGACCCTCCAGGCAGCGCACCAATAACAAGTGTGACGCTACCCATAGGGTGACGGTGTGGCCACATCCTCGATGGGGGGAGGGGGGCACATGTAACATGCGCCGCTCCCCTGTCCATCACCTCAGTGCTGTTTCAGTTCAGTGAATATTACATGAGGCTAATGAGTGAGAGCATGTGACCTCCCACTGCATCTGCAGCCTCCTCCAGCCCCCAGACACCGCTCTAAAGTGACGCTCCCCCACAGTACCAAAACAGTAGATTCGGAATATAAGACGCACCCCCCACTTTTTGTTTGGGGAACAAAAGTGCGTCTTATAATCCAAAAAATATGGTATATTATTTTGTTATAACTTTAATTATATTTGTCTAAATATATAATAAAAAAAACTCTTTTATGGCAGGTGACTGTACCAGGAGCTTCGTGGGACATCTCATATGTTTAGAATTTAAAGCAGATGATTGTATTATCACACAAGATACCTGTATGCAGCGTGCCAACATCTCAGATATACCCCCAGCTGTTCACAGCAAAGATCTGTCACCTAATGATGTTAATGAAGTATTATCTCCGAATTCATCCGAGACTGTTAAACAAAATAAATGTCACAGGAAAAATTATGAAGATAAAAAAGTTTGTAAAAGGGAGAAGCCATTTTCATGTTCAGAATGTGGGAAATGTTTTACTCGAAAATCAAATCTTGTTACACATAAGGCAATTCACACAGGGGAGAAGCCATATTCATGTTCAGAATCTGAGAAATGTTTTGCAAAGAAATCATCTCTTGTTACGCATGAGAGAAATCACACAGGAGAGAAGCCATATTCATGTTCAGAATGTGGGAAATGTTTTACTTCAAAATCATATATTCTGAAACATGAGAGAATTCACACAGGGGAGAAGCCATTTTCATGTTCAGAATGTGGGAAATCTTTTACTCAAAAATCAAATCTTGTTACACATAAGGCAATTCACACAGGAGAGAAGCCATATTCATGTTCAGAATGTGGGAAATGTTTTACTCTTAAATCACATCTTGTTAAACATGAGAGAAGTCACACAGGAGAGAAGCCTTATTCATGTTCAGAATGTGGGAAATGTTTTACTTCAAAATCATATATTCTGAAACATGAGAGAATTCACACAGGAGAGAAGCCATATTCATGTTCAGAATGTGGGAAATGTTTTACTTGTAAATCAGCTCTTGTAATACATGAGAAAATTCACACAGGAGAGAAGCCATATTCATGTTCAGAATGTGGGAAATGTTTTACTCTTAAATCAAAACTTGTTAGACATGAGAGAATTCACACAGGAGAGAAGCCATATTCATGTTCAGAATGTGGAAAATGTTTTACTTCAAAATCATATATTCTGAAACATGAGAGAATTCACACAGGAGAGAAGCCATATTCATGTTCAGAATGTGAGACATGTTTTACTTGGAAATCAGCTCTTGTTACACATGAGAGAATTCACACAGAAGAGGAGCCATATTCATGTTCAGAATGTGGGAAATGTTTTGCTCAAAAATCAGCTCTTGTTATACATGAGAGAATTCACACTGGAGAGAGGCCATATTCATGTGCATAATGTGATTGATGTTTTACTCAGAAATCAGATCTTGTTACAACATGAGAAAATTCACAGAGGGAAGAAGCCATATTCATGTTCAGAATGTGGGAAATGTTTTACCCTTAAAGCATATCATTGCAAACATAAAAGAATTCACACAGAGAAGACACTTTTGCACAGATTTTATCCAAAGTATATGACGTCTTGACACCTTAGATTTCTATGGTCCTATCACCTTCCTGGAGTGATACTTCTGCTTTTACACCCTTTCTCTATAAGCTGACAATCATAGTTCCACAAACAGCGGTCACTATTATAACATACAACAGGGAGAATGTGCCACCAGTGTCATTATTCTGGTTTCGTTTCATAGTTTGAATATCTGTTTCGTTATGGCTTCACACCGGTAGTGACCTACCACAAGCAGGAGGGTGATGGCGCCTCTTCTCATGTACAGAAGTCCCATCCATCTGATGTAACCCTCCAGGCAGCAGACGGCAGATACATTACTCACATTTTACTTTCTCACAATTTAGAACTTCTTCTTGTGAAATCTCGTTCCTGTAACTGAAAACTGAGAAAGCTAACAATTTGTTTTCTGTGTTCTGCTCTTTCATGTTCATCATTATTGACTATGTGCACATTAGATTTAAGGTTTCTCTTCCTGATGCCCTTTTCTCATTTTTGTTACCGTATATACTCGTGTATAAGCCAACCCGTGTATAAGCCGACCCCCCTACGTTTGCCCCAAAAATCTGGAAAAACCTATTGACTCGTGTATAAGCCGAGGGTGGACCCCAGCACAGGTATACAGCCCCCAGCAGTGTGGTATACAGGCCCCCCCCAGTGGTATGCAGGCCTCCCCAGTGGTAGTATACAGCAGACCCAGCAGCCCCCGTGGTAGTTTATAGCAGCCCCAGCAGCACCAGTGGTAGTATATAGCAGACCCAGCAGCCCCAGTGGTAGTATATAGCAGCCCCAGCAGCACCAGTGGTAGTATACAGCAGCCCCAGTGGTAGTATATAGCATCCCCAGCAGCCCCAGTGGTAGTATATAGCAGCCCCAGCAGCCCCAGTGGTAGTATATAGCAGCCCCAGCGGTTGTATACAGCAGCCCCAGTAATCCAGGGCCCCCCCAGCCTTGCTCCGGTAACCTGTAAAGTAAAATATACTTATCACTGTCCCGCTGCCGTCCGCGCCCGCATCTGCCGACATCCCGATCCTCCTCCATCTTCATGCATCTTCTTCCGACTTCCTGTGTTCGGAGCCGGCAATGACGTCATTGCCTGCGACGAACAGAGGAAACCGGAAGAAGACGCATGAAGATGGAGGATCGGGATGTCGGCAGATGCGGGCGCGGACGGCAGCGGGACAGTGATAAGTATATTTTACTTTACAGGTTACCGGAGCAAGGCTGGGGGGGCCCTGGATTACTGAGGCTGCTGGGGCTGCCGTATTGACTCGCATATAAGCCGAGGGGGGTACTTTTCAGCCCAATTTTTGGGCTGAAAAACTCGGCTTATACGCGAGTATATACGGTACTCTTTCTGGCTTGTAACCACTTACATAAAAATTGCCCTTTTAAAAATTAGTAAAACTTTCTTAAAGGGAACCTGTCACCTGGATCTAAGCCCCTACACTATCACTACCTGTCCCTGCACCTTCCTAGCTGCTCCCTATCTATCCCTCTCTGAGCTAAATCCGCCCTATAAAACTGCAGAAAAATAACTTATAACTTACAGAAGTCCCTGAGGCTGGGGACTGAGAAGGCGGCGCCAGGCTCCATTCTGCCCCTCCTCCATGCAGCAGCACACGCCCCACTGGGCGGCGTTATTCTTTCTTCATCGCCGCCTCCTCCATTTGGAATCTCCTGCCTGCTTTACACCTATCATGTTGTGGTGATGCGACTTCGATGTGTCCCCTGACTGAGACACAGCATATGGGAGATTGTATCTTCTGCTCAGTAGCAGCACACACAGGGTGAGCTGCTACTGGAGTAAGTGCTGATTGAAATCACTGACCCCCAGGTGTGCGGGTGAATAAGAGATGATATGTGCTGCCCTGGGCTGTGGGGAGGGGGTGGAGTGTGTCAGGACAGCAGCAGGAGCTGCTGGGATTGTATGAGGTTCTACTCGGCTGTGCCCCGGTGTAACAGGCCAGACTAACCCCCCCGACCAGAATATACTCGGGGTTAAAGTGGCCTAGGCCAGATTATACCCCTCCGTATACCACAGCAGCTGTAGATCAGGGCTCCAAGCAACACATGGGGGCCCGAGGCAGCACAAAGTGGCCCCAGGCAGCAGAAAGTGGCCCTACGCAACATACAGGGGCCCCAGGCAGTGCTAGGGCCCCAGGCAGTGCTAGGGGCCCCAGGCAGTGCACAGGGCCCCAGGCAGCACAAAGTGGCCCCAAGCAGCACACAGGGGCCCCAGGCAGTACTAGGGGCCACAAGCTACACACAGGATCCCAGGCTACACACAGGGGCCCCATGCAGCATACAAGGACCCCAGGCAGTGCACGGGGCCCCAGGGAGTGCACGGGGCCCCAGGGAGTGCACAGGCCCCAGGCAGCACAAAGTGGCCCCAGGCAACATACAGGGGCCCCAGGCAGTACCAGGGGCCCCAGGCAGCACAAAGTGACCACAGGCAATATACAGGGGCCCCAGGCAGTGGGCCACCTGGGGCCACTTTGTGCTGCCTGGGGCCCCTGTGTGCTGCCTCTGGCCCCCATGCGCTGCCTGGGACCCCTTTATACTGCCTGGGGCCCTTGTATGCTGCATGGGGCCCCTGTATGTAGCCTGGGATCCTGTGTGTAGCTTGTGGCCCCTAGTACTGCCTGGGGCCCCTGTATGTTGCCTGGGGCCTCTTTGTGCTGCTTGGGGCCACTTTGTGCTGCCTGGGGCCCCTAGCACTGCCTGGGGCCCCTAGCACTGTCTGGGGCCCTAGCACTGCCTGGGGCCCCTGTATGTTGCGTAGGGCCACTTTCTGCTGCCTCGGGCCCCCTTGTGCTGCTTGGAGCCCTGATCTACAGCTGCTGTGGTATACGGAGGAGTATAATCTGGCCTAGGCCACTTTAACCCCGAGTATATTCTGGTCGGGGGGTTAGTCTGGCCTGTTACACCGGGGCGCAGCCGAGTAGAACCTCATACAATCCCAGCAGCTCCTGCTGCTGTCCTGACACACTCCACCCCCTCCCCACAGCCCAGGGCAGCACATATCATCTCCTCTTCACCCGCACACCTGGGGGTCAGTGATTTCAATCAGCACTTAGCTCCAGTAGCAGCTCACCCTGTGTGTCGAGCTGAAGATACAATCTCCCATATGCTGTGTCTCAGTCAGGGACACATCGAGGTCGCATCACCACAACATGATAGGTGTAAAGCAGGTGGGAGATTCCAAATGGAGGAGGCGGCGATGAAGAAAGAATAACGCCGCCCAGTGGGGCGTGTGCTGCTACATGGAGGAGGGGCTGAATGGAGCCTGGCGCCGCCTTCTCAGTCCCCAGCCTCAGGGACTTCTGTAAGTTATAAGTTATTTTTCTGCAGTTTTATAGGGCGGATTTAGCTCAGAGAGGGATAGATAGGGAGCAGCTAGGAAGGTGCAGGGACAGGTAGTGATAGTGTAGGGGCTTAGATCCAGGTGACAGGTTCCCTTTAATTGAACTCATTAAAAAAATACTCAAATAACACCACAAATCTACAGATATAACAAGGGGGAAGAAATGTATCCCCTCAAAAACAGTAGGGTAGTGTGAGGAGCTATCAAACCTTTCCAGCATTGAACGATAGTTATGAGAATTATATTGTTCGAAATTTGAAGGGGGAAGGGGATGTACCTGAATGTCCCATCTAGTCTGTGTTCATAGGCCATAACACAATCATGCTTATATTAAAATGTAACTGATGTTTAAACTTTTATTCAATAGTAATGTAGAGCAAGTGATAATAAACTTTCAAATATACTTTATAAGTGAAATCTGGAAGAAAACCTTTCAAAAGTCTTCCAGATGTCCCCACTAGGCTTTTTCTAAACCTGACACATGCTGGTTGTCAGGGTGAATCGACTTTAGCTCCACATGTGAATACAGCCATATAAGAGGGTGTGTGGCAGGGCCTACACAGTGTTCACAGCTGAACTGTCTCAGGTTACCTTAGGCAGGGACATTGCTGAGCTCAGGTTGTAAGCACACAGCTCCTGTAATCTCACGCCATTCACATTGCTCTGCTCTGTGCAATCAGCTAATTGCCCCCTCACAGCTCTTCAGCTGACAACATGGAGCAGTGCGATGTGAATGGAGAGAGATCACAGCAGCTGTGTGATGACAGCCTGAGCTCAGCACTGTCAGTACCTGAGGTAACCTGAGACTGATCAGCTGTGAATGCTGTTCCAGAAACGATCCAGTCTCATTGTGTGCAAATTATTCTTGAAACGGTAGATTTTCCAATCCCAACGGTGGAAGCGATTTCTCTTACAGTCAGACTTGTATGTTCATTAAGAGTAATAATTCTAGACCTCTTCCGTACAGTAACATCCATTATTACAGGCACGAATCACACTGAGAGAAAAAGTAACTAAACCACTCCTCCCAGAAACAAGCTCTCACCTGAAACTGAGGGGGCGGCTAGCTGGTATTTTCTAATCCAGTCAAACCACATTTTGTTACTCAAGCTTGTACACTCACCTGTTCAAAGCAGTTAAAACTGGTTTGAATCACTGACTGGTAACCAACTTACGATTTTACTTAAAAAAATGTTTTGTCCCAATTAATTTGCACAGCACTGTATGTGACCTGTGCTTTAAAATCAGCAAATCTTCTGCCTGCTCTGAGCCTTGACTCCTGCCCCCCCAAAAGAAGCAAGAATCCAGTGGAGTGGGAGAAAGCGGAAACATGAAGTCCTTGGACCCTCCTTATGGAATTTATGTTTTTTGTGTTTTTTTATTGTTTGTTTGTATGTTGCCGTTTGTAATCCTCCCGGGATCCAGCCCTCTAAGTGGAAGCATTTTTGGCTTCAATAGAAGACTCTTTCTTTCAATATGGCTGTGAAATGTATAATACTAAACGTAAGAGGCCTCAACTCGCCAGTAAAGAGGTCCATGCTTTGGTCTGAGGTCTGTAGAGCTTAAAGGGAACCTGTCACCTGGATCTAAGCCCCTACACTATCACTACCTGTCCCTGCAGCTTCCTAGCTGCTCCCTATCTATCCCTCTCTGAGCTAAATCCGCCCTATAAAACCACAGAAAAATAACTTATAACTTACAGATGTCCCTGAGGCTGGGGACTGGAAAGGCGGGCTCAGGCTCCATTCTGCCCTCCTTGATGTAGCAGCACACACCCCGCTGGGCGGCTTTATTCTTTCTTCATTGCCACCTCCTCCATTTGGAATCTCCCACCCACTTTACACTGTAAGGTAGCAGTTAGGATCGGCACGACAGAAGGCAGTGACTCAGGTATTTGCTCACACAGCACACAGTTTAATGGCACAGTTCAGGTATTCACAGACCTCCAGGTTCCGGGGCAAAGCCGAGTACAACCTCATACAATCCCAACAGCTGATATAGAAGCTCTGTACCTTCCCCCGGGTAGGCTGTGTTAGGTCAGCACACAACCTTTCTCTCCTCACCGCCGCTCATTAGCCTCATGAATGTCCACTCTGAGAGAGTTCCCAGGCTGTGTTAAATCTTCACACAGCTCCTGCTGCTGTCCTGACACACTCCACCCCCTCCCCACAGCCAAGGGTAGCTCATATCATCTCCTATTCACCCGCACACCTGGGCGTCAGTGCTTTCGATCAGCACTCAGCTCCAGTAGCAGCTAACCCTGTGTGTGCTGCTACCGAGCAGAAGATACAATCTCCCATATGCTGTGTCTCAGTCAGGGACACATCGAGGTCGCATCACCACAACATGATAGGTGTAAAGCAGAGATTCCAAATGGAGGAGGCGGCGATGAAGAAAGAATAATGCCGCCCAGGGGGTGTGTGCCGCTGCATCGAGGAGGGGCAGAATGGAGCCTGGGGCTGCCTTTCCAGTCCCCAGCCTCAGGGACTTCTGTTAGTTATAAGTTATTTTTCTGCTGTTTTATAGGGCGGATTTAGTTCAGAGAGGGATAGATAGGGAGCAGCTAGGAAGGTGCAGGGACAGGTAGTGATAGTGTAGGGGGTAAGATCAAGGTGACAGGTTCCCTTTAAGCAGGTGTTATTTGACTTCAGGAATCAGACTTGCTAAAGGAGATGTAAACAGAGAAGACAGGGCATATAGGAGAGCAACACCAATAGACTATATATAGTGAGAAACTGTGATACTTTATTGTGCACAGATACAGACATGAAATGTTAAAAACATTAAAAAAAATACGAATGCATGGGGAAATTTCATATAAAGTATAACAAACTATAAGACTTCTTGCTGGACACAAAAGTAAAAGTATATAAAGGCTCATGGTATCATGTGTATAGAATCTATACCCAAGAAACCCCAAACAAAATCGATGGGTTCCACAAAATCAAAGTAAAGACAGTTCCCCAGGACTAAGGGAGGCCATCAATGAGGCATGGATGTAACTATTTAGACAAGTAACCACAGACAAAGCCTCTTGGGATAGTTTTACATGCCCGGGTGCCTAAATGTCACAATTCAGAACCACATAGTAATCAATCAAAAAGGAAAGTATATTAGCAGTAATACAGTCAAGATGTAAAGAAGGTCAAAAACCTAACAAGTAATAGTTATAGGTCATGTGTTGCAAAAGTAAAAGTGCCATGTGTGATGTATCCAAGTGTGAATAATGCCGCCATTGGGGACAGACTGTGAGGTCTGTAAGTTTCCTGTTTATGTGTTATATGTAAATATGAAGTGTAGATAATGCCAGGCGGGCATAGCCACCATTAGAACCAGACCGGGTCTATAAGGGTCGCCTTAAGGTTCTGCTGATGTGATCAATGTAAATGCTGTCTTTTAGGTTTTACAGAGGACCTATGGTTAGTGCTCCTGATAGTCGATTGAGCTGGTAGTAATGCTCCATTTAATATAATATAAGGAATGTGAATGTCCTGTAATGTGATTATGTGAGTAGAGTAATATATGTGAAATGTAATGTGTATTGTATGTTATTAGCAGTTTATGACCGTTTATCGTTAAAAAAACACAGTTGTTGGTGTCATTCCGTTGCCAAGCGAGTCCCCTAGGCGAGCACTACCTCACATATGGTGGAGAATGTGGGCAAACGCAGCCCGCTTGCTGAGGGTGCGACCCGGTGGAGTAAGTGCACCAGGATGTACCGTTTGCTGCGGGCAACCACACAGCGCACTCAAGCATCTGGCTGGTGGCTTGGCGGGGCACTGAACGCGCCAAGTCAGCACTCCCAAACCCCGATCGCGGGGGGCGCTGTGGACTGTGTATTGAGACTGTGTTCATCCCCTACGGGAATGAACAAGAAGGGGGGAGGTAGGTGAAGATATGACCGGCATGTTAGCCCATGGCCAGTATACATCACATGTTACACGGGCCTGGAATGTTGCCACGGGTTGCAGCGCCGGTGCCCCGACTTCTATGGCAGTGTGTTCACCCCCTACAGGATTGAACAAAGAGGGGAAGTATATGATACATGCCGACACTATAGCATGTGGCCGGTATGACTAACATGGCCTGCTGCAATTTGGGTGATTGCTTGATCTAGAAGCACACACAGGGTTAAGTGTTAGTTAGCTCTGTAATGGTACACCTAGGGTTAACTGCAGCTGGGTCTGTGGCTGTGTGGTGCTGATTGGTCACTGAATTCCAGGTGTGGGTGTGTCAGGCAGGATATGAAGCTGCCTGGTGCTGTGTGAGACTGAGATGGGAATCAGTACAGCCTGAACTTCTGAGATGTGAGGACGTGTGACATAGAAATCCCGTCTCTTTGGAATGTGGGGGGGGGGGGGAGCCTGCCCTCTCCATGCGGGAGGAACCTGTCCCTTTGACGAGTGTGTGAGCCTGTGGCCAGACAGCGGGTTGAGATGGCTTCTGGAGTTTGAAGACCTTGGCCGATCCTGGGATCCTGGGACCGACTGTTAGGTCGTGATATGGTCCCGTTGACATGCGTGAATCATAATGGTGTATGTAAAAGTGCCATGTATGATGTATCCAAGTGTGAATAGGATGGGAAGTTCACGAAGGCCAGGCGGCCATAACCGCCATTGCGACCAACTGTTAGGTCGTAATATGGTCCCGTTGATATGAGTCAATCATAATGGTGCATGTAAAAGTGCGATGTATAATGTATCAAAGTGTGACTAGGAAGGGGAATGATCCCTGCCAAAGGGCCAGGCAGACATAGCCGCCATTGGGACTGACTGGAAGGTCACAAAGGTCCCAGTGATATGTGACGCATCAAATGGTTTAGTAAAGTGCCATGTGTGATGTATCCAAGTGTGAATCATGCCGGGGACATAGCCCATGGGGACAGACTGTGAGTCTATAAGGTTCCGGTTTATGTTGTTTATATATAAATATGAAGTGTAGATAATGCCAGGCGGGCATAGCCACCATTAGAACCAGACGGGGTCTATAAGGGTCTCCTTAAGGTTCTGCTGATGTGATAAATGTAAATGCTGTCTTGTAGGTTGCACAGAGGAGCTACGGTTAGTGTTCCTGATAGTCGATGGAGCTGGTAGTAATGCTCCATTGTATATAATATTTGTAATGTGAATGTCCTGTAATGTGATTATGTGAGTAGAGTAATATATGTACAATGTAATGTGTATTGTATGTTATCAGCAATTTTTGTCAATTTAATAAACTGCTGCATTGTATTATCATTAAAAAAAAACACGGTTGTTGGTGTCATTCCGCTTGCGAGTCCCCTAGGCGAGCACTACCTCACACCTTATTGAAAATGAATATGAGTGTAAGAATATAAACCTGCCTACTAAGACACAGCATCAGTGGGTACCAGGATGGCACAATGTAGACCATGATTTACTACCACAAGCATATAGGGACTAATAGTAGTAAGCCACATTAGATTACGTTGCCCACATGAAAGAACCGTATTATCAATGCGCATAAGACAAAATGTCCCTTAAAATATACAGGGTGGGCCATATATGGGGTGGGAGATTTATATGGATACACCTAAATAAAATGGGAACGGTTGGCGATATCAACTTCCTGTTTGTGGCACATTAGTTTTCCCCCTCCCATATACTAATGCGCCACAAACAGGAAGCCGATATCACCAACCGTTCACATTTTATTTAGGTGCATCCATATAAATTTCCCACCCTATATGTGGCCCACCCTGGAGTACAATGCTAAGTCAAGGGAAGCAAAGTAAAACGGGGCAGCGATAAGTAGAATTCTTTTTGGGTGGACCAACCCCAGATTGAAGGAGAGTATAACAAAACTGTCAAAAAGAGGCAAGGTCACCCATGGTTAATATGTATATTGTGAGTCCCAGATACATACAAGTCAAACAGCATTTTATTATGTTACTAGGCACCATGTATATACATATATGGTTTAGAAAAATTAATACAAACAGACATACATGTGCCAAAATATCTTATATGATGGTACACCATGGTTTAACCCCAGATGAGGAAAAAAAGAATTGCTGCCTTGTTGACCAAAGGGTGCCATATACAAGGAATAGAATAATACAATATTAACACCCAAACTGGCAGGATAGAAAATATACCTTAACCCCCCAAGCTAGAGCCCAGGTAATTTATAAATACAAACCCAGAGCAGTTATGTCAGAAGTTATCAATATATGTGAAGGTAAAAACCTCTTCCAAAACCGTATGATGAAATAACAGTTGGCAGTAAGGGGGCGGAACAAGGTCTATACAGCATAGTGGCCCAGTAAGTATAGATGGTTCAACTTGAAGCTTTGGCAACATTCACAGAGTTCATGGTGATAGCAGGGTCCTTGCACTATAGAAAGGCTGAAGGCCCTTAGCAACGACAGAAAAGGGATTCAACAAAAGTTCATCCCTTGCTAGATGGGAAGTCCAATGAAGGCCCAGAAATACGGAAGGTCTATGGGAGATACTCAGGTGCACACAGCGCACGGTCTTGTCAGACGAACATGATTAAGCACGGGTCCAGTGATGGTGAAGATTCCTAGCCTAGAAAGCCAGTGAATAGAAATTCTTCGTTTAGCCCTGTAGGAAACATGGAATTCTGTGAATAAATTCATCTGGTTTCCAGATGTTTGGAGATGTGGCACTCTGCTCACACAGGTAGCCACAGTCTTCTCTAATGCACAGCAGGGTTTCCACAGCAGGTACCTACTACATGCAACATCTTCCACCCCGCCACAGTAGAGGGAGCCCAACTTGCTGACCTTAGGCAAGATCCCCTATATATACTGCTGCTGGGGAGGAGTTAGTCAGAGTGTGCAGACGCTAGGAGAGCTGCGAAGACGTCCTGTTGGTCGGTGCCACGGTTAGGCCCGAGCCAGTGACCCGGAGTGGCCCTTCTGATGTCCTGCAAGCCTAAGTGGGACAGAAGGCAAGGAGCAGACAGCCTAAAGGGAGCGAGGAACTAGTGGGAGTTCGCCCAAGGACGTACCGGACATCGGGGATCCGCACCAGTGGGATCCTCCAGGACCACAGAAAACTCCATCACACCGTGGAGGCTTCAGCCACCCGGTCCACCTGTGGGTCAAAGAGAGGGAGCCAGACACAGCAGAGCATCGCCGCAGTGATCAGGGAGGGTAACCCGTGGATCGCACAGGAGGAGAGACAGACACTACAGTCAGGAAGAGAGAGGAGGCTAGTCTGGCTGCATGCAGGCTAGGCTTCAATTACCAAAGAGGAACAGAGGAGGCCTTATACCCACTTGCTGTGGGGACCCACTGTGCAACCTGGTCACCTGTCAGTGCCCTGGACATCCTTACCTGTGTACCACCAGTAAAAAGGTAAAAGAGACTTCTACAGTGTGCGTGTGCCATTCCTCTCCATTCCCGGTGCCCCTCATAGACTGCTCCAGCACTCCCCATCCCATCCACAGCTCCATTACAAGCTGCCCCTTCATACTACGCTGCCCCAGAGATCCAGCCCTGACAGGAGAATACACTGTACACCTAACAGGGGGAGTAATGCACTGCACACCTGACAGGAGGAGTAATGCACTGTACACCTGTCAAAAGGAATAATCCACTGCACACTTTACAGGAGGAGTAATCCACTGTACACCTGACAGGAGGAGTAATGCACTGTACACCTGTACACTGCACACCTTACAGGAGGAGTAATCCACCTGACAGGAGGAGTAATGCACTGTACACCTGTACACTGCACACCTTACAGGAGGAGTAATCCACCTGACAGGAGGAGTAATGCACTGTACACCTGTACACTGCACACCTTAAAGGAGGAGTAATCCACTGTACACCTGACAGGAGGTGTAATGCACTGTACTATACACCTGACAGAATATACTGTAGGGCTGACAGGCGTTATCCACTGTTCCATACACCTGATAGGAAAAATAATACACTATACTATACATCTGACAGGAGTAATACACTGTACCACATACCTGACAGGAGTAATACACTGTGTACTATACACCTAACTGGAAGAGGATATAGTAGACTGCAGAGATCAGACATTACCTCCATCCTTCCTCCTTTTTCCATTCTTGGGTTATTATCTCTACTGATAAATAATGTTATGGACACAGGTAACGTTGATGGTGGAGTCGGCTGCAATGTTTTGCTTTCTGTTATTACCTTTGCTGTCCAGCCAGTTAGGACGTCCTCGGCCAGGAAAGGTGATGCCTGACCCTCTGTGGTTCCACAATACAGACCCTCCACCTGCTGTGACTTCTGGTAATTCATGTTGTGACTTTCCGCTCTGTACACAGTATCAATTTACATAATCGCCTTAAATTGTCTGTCATCCACTTCCGTCCTTGAATCCCATAATCCACTGCGCCGACAGGAAGTAAACTGGACTCCATATTGGGACACCCAAGTGATTCGTCTCCCAATATGGCAATCGCCAAACTCCCAGCTGACACCCCCGCTGCTTCCATCTCCATAGCCTGATCACCCCCGCCAGGTCCCCGTCCACCGTAACACCCCACAAACCTGATACTACAATCCGGTGCACACTCCCTCTCTCAACAGTCCACCTGTTGAGGAGAGCCATAGGATCAAATACTTAATTAACCTTAAGATATAAAGGGTTTAGAGAAACAACCCATAGTGTATTATTTTACATTGCATAAGCTTGGTTGAGAACTAAACATAGCTGCCATTTCCTGTTTCATCACACTATGCCATGGTATGTAAGATGCTGACTGGATCTATGACTACATCCTGTTTGTAATAAGGAGTTCCTGGAGGAAGATGAATTCCATAGACGTACTGACCAATCACAGAATGCCACCTCACCTGGAGACCCTCGATCAAGACCACCAACACCCCCCCCCCGATGACCTCATGGATCCGCCCATGGACTAGCCCATTATCCAACCCACTAACCAATGAATACGTCTGAGTAGGGATGGCCGAGCCTCTTACTGGGGTTTTATAAGTTCATGCCTGTTCAAATAAACCTCACTTGGAGCCATACTTTGGAGCTGACCAAGGAGAGTGTACATCTAACTCTGCGTGAGATGTGTCATACTTTCAGGCTGGCACCTGGTCCATATCTATTAGGCCAGGGGGGAAGCAACTTGCTAATATTTAAAAATATTATCCAGAACATACCCAGGCTCCCACCTCCTGCCAGTCCACTCTCCGCCCGATGCTACCGCTGTGTGACACACCCCAACATGTCACCCGATCACCCCTGCCCATTCCCTGCAGCCCGCAAACCCCAACACCTTTCCCCCCCCCCGCTGCAGACTCACAGTTAGAAGCTCCAGGACCTTTGGTGATGTTAGTTATGGGCGAAGTCGGAGATCACATGACTCTGATATCAGCAAAGGCTCTTTAGCAGACACGCACAGACAGCTGCTCCACTGCCCCCTGCTCTGCTATACTGACCCCATCTCTTCTCCACTGTCCCCTGCTGTGCTCAGCTCTCCCCCACTCTGCTCCACTGACCCCTTCTTGTTCCCGCTGTGCTCAGCTCTCCCCCACTCTGCTCCACTGACCCCTTCTTGTTCCCGCTGTGCTCAGCTCTCCCCCACTCTACTCTGCTCCACTGACCCCATCTCAGCTCTGCCCTGCTGTCCTCCACTTTGCTCTGCTGTCTCCCACTGACCTCTTCTCTGCTCCATTCCCCGCTGTGCTCAGCTCTTCCCCACTCTACTCCACTGTCCCCCGCTGACCCCTTTTCAGCTCCGCTGACCCCTTCTCTGCTCCACTGTCCCCTGCGGTGCTCAGCTCTCACCCACTCTGCTCCGCTGTCCCTTGCTCTGCTCCACTGACTCCTTCTCTGCTCTGCTGTCCCCCGCTATGCTCCACTGAGCTCAGCTCTACCCCTCTACTCCACTGACCCCTTCTCCTCTCCACTGTCCCTCGCTGTGCTCAGCTCTCCCCCTCTGACCCCTTCTCTGCTCTGCTGTCCCCCACTGTACTCCACTGACCCCTTCTCTGCTCCACTGTGCTCAGCTATCCCCCTCTACTCCACTGACCACTTCTCTGCTCCACTATCCCTCACTGTGCTCAGCTCTCCCCCTCTGCTCCGCTGTCTACTGCTTTGCTCCACTGTACTCTGCTGTCCCCTGCTCCACTGACCCCTTCTCTGCTCCGCAGTTCCCAGCTGACCCCTTCTCTGCTCCACTGTCGCCCGCTGACCCCTTTTCAGCTCCGCTGACCCCTTTTCTGCTCCACTGTCCCCCGCTGTGCTCAGCTCTTCCCCACTCTGCTCCGATGTCCCTTGCTCTGCTCCACTGACCCCTTCTCTGCTGTCCCCCGCTGTGCTCAGCTCTCCCCCACTCTGCTCCGCTGTCCCTTGCTCTGCTCCACTCACCCCTTCTCTGCTGTCCCCCGCTGTACTCTGCTCCACTGACCCCTTCTCTGCTCCGCTGTCCTCCACTGTGCTTTGCTGTCCCCTACTGACCTCTTTTCTGCTCCGCTCACCCCTTCTTTGCTCTGCTGTCCACCACTCTGCTCACCCAACTCATGCCTGCTCTCACCTCCGCTGCATGACAGCAAGCACAGGGGGAGGGTAGAAAGGGGGGAGGGGCAGATCCACCACAGGGAGGGCAGAGAGACAACACAGGGGGGCCAAAGAGCGACCACAGGGGGCAGAAAGCACAGGTGGGGGCAGACAGCGACCATGGAGGGGTCTGAAGGAGGCAGAGATAACCACACAGCTTTGCAAAGGGGGGCAGAGAGCACATCGGGGTTGGGGGGGGGGGTGTTGGAAGGGAGCAGACAGTGAGGGGGGAAACGGCCACTGACCCCAGCGCCACACACCCTGTCCCCATTGTCAAGTCACCGCCCACCCCATCTAGTTTGTATATCTGCTGATATACAGTTGATATTTCTGTACTCAGAAGGCCACATCATACTGTCTGCTCAGAATGTGACAGATGGAAGATGGCGGGCTGAATATATACAGGGTAGGCCATTTATATGGATGCACATAAATGTAATGGGAATGGTTGGTGGAATCAACTTCCTGTTTGTGGCACATTAGTATATGGGAGGGGGAAAACTTTTCCAGATGGGTGGTGACCATGGTGGCCATTTTAAAGTCGGCCATTTTGGATAAAAACTTTTTTTTTTTCAATGGGAAGAGGGTCATGTGACATCAATCTTATTGAGAATTTCATAAGTAAAACAATGGTGTGCTTGGTTTTAACGTAACTTTATTCTTTCACGAGTTATTTTCAAGTTTATGACCACTTATAAAATGTGTTCAAAGTGCTGCCCATTGTGTTGGATTGTCACAACCCTCTTCTCCCACTCTTGACACACTGATAGCAACACCACAGATAAAATGAAGCACAGGCTTCCAGGATCCGGTGTTTCACATGCTGCATATCTCGTATCTTCAAAGCATAGACAATTACCTTCGGATTAGGAAAACTGTTCTGTGAATGGTGATGTTAAACAAAACCCCCGCTATTGGTCTGACACTAACCCACAGCGGATAGATCCCTCCAAGACTGCTGGATCACAAACATTGACGGTATGGTGCGGTATATGGGGTACAAGGATAGTGGGGCCATTCTTCATCAATGGAAACCTCAATGCCACTGGATATCAGAATCATGGAGCAATTTCACATATCCAGTGTCATTGAGGTTTCCACCTTGTATTCACATTATACAGGAGACGAGCGACACACAGATGCGACCCCAATGCTTTAGCTGCACGTGGACTAGCAAAGATGGACACAAACAGCTGACAAGCCTTCCATTCAGGATACCAGGAAAGATGGGCGACATCCCATCGACCAATCTAATGGACGGAACGTGGACAGAAGGAAAATTTTCTTGAAGCTTTTTCAGATATTCTGCATTTTCCACAATAATGAATGCAATAAACAGCTTTATTGTGATGTCCCCTTTGGTATATCATGAGGGGTAAAATGGACCCTTATAAACATATAACATACATATATAACAACTTCACATAGCTCTAAACATTAGGACAAACATAATATAATGTAGACTCTACAGTAACCTCACCTTTGTTCATTCTTTTTACATGTCTGTTTATATTTTCTTTCTACATAAACCGTAAAATAAAAAAAAGGTTAAGAATAGAAAAAACCGAGCTCTCCTCCTCTCACAGCTCTAATGGATAGCAGCGTCCATTGTCTTCCTACTTCTCTTCTGTATGGAGAGACCCTAGGGCTGCCTGTGTTATACCCTCTATACCACCCCCAGTACAGGGCAGACCTTTAATGCCCAAAGAGGCTGCAGCACTAACCCATGGCACACATTGTGCAACAAAAACTGGCACATTTCTCAGTAATATGTTTTTGTCGGATATTATTTTAGTCAACTACAGTATCGGGGGAACATATGTCAAGATAACTATATAACATATAAAACTATAACATACTAGATGTGAGTCCGACGCGCTCGCATCGGGTGTGCGGTGACTTGGCGATGGAAACAGGGTGTGTGGCGCTGGGGTCAGCAGCTGTTTTCCCTCCTTTGCACACTGTCTGCTCCCTCCACCCCCCCGATGCGCGCTCTGCCCGCCTGTGCAAAACCAGGTGGTCGCTCTCTGCCCCCCACCTGTGCTCTCTACCCCCCTGCCCACTCTCTGGTTCCCCCTGTGGTGGATCTAAACCCCCCCCAGTAGTGTTCGCTTTCTGCCCTCCCCCTGTGCTCACTCTCATGCAGCAGAGGTTGGAGCAGGTGTGAGTTGGTAGAGTAGAGTAAGGGTAAGCAGAGCAGTGGACAGCAGAGCGGGGGTCCGCGGAGCAGAGAAATGGTCAGCAGAGCACAGTGGGGGGTGAGTGGAGCAGAGCGAGGGAGAGCTGAGCAGAGAAGGGATCAACAGAGCACAGTGGGGGACAGCAGAGCACAGTGGGCAGTGATTGGAGCAGAGTGGACAAGCTGGGCAGAGCAAGGGTGAGGGGGGGGGGGACTGCGGAGCACAGCAGGAGAGAGCTGAGCAGAGCAAGGATGAGCATAGCACAGCAGCAGACAACAGAGCATGAGTGGAGCACAGCGGGGAGAGCAGAGAAGGGATCAGCAGGGACAGCAGAGAAGGGGTCAGCAGAGCAAATCAGGGGACAGCAGAGCAGAAAAAGGATCAGCAGAGCACAGTGGGGGGTGAGCAGAGCAGGGGACAGCGGAACAGAGGAGTCAGCAGGGGAAAGCGGAGCAGAGAATGGGGTCAGTGGGGAACAGTGGAGCAGAGCAGGGGTCAGCAGAGCACAGCGGGGGTGAATGGAGCCGAGAAGAGGTCAGCGGAGCACAGCAGGGTACAAAACAGAAGGGGACAGCGGAGGACAGCAGAGAAGGGGTAAGTGGAGCACAGCAGGGGACAGCAGAGAAGGGGTCAGTGAAGCACAGCGGGGGACAGCGGAGCAGAGAAGGGGTCAGCTAAGCAGAAAAGAGGTCAGTGGAGGACAGCAGAGCACAGTGGCGGACAGCAGAGAAGGGGTCAGTGGAGCAAAGCAGGGGACAGCAGAGTACAGCGGAGCAGAGAAGGGTCAGTGGAGCAAAGCAGGGGACAGCGGAGCAGAGTGGGGGACAGCGGAGTACAGCAGGGGCCAGCAGAGCAGAGAAGGGGTCAGTGGAGCAGAGTGGGGGAGAGCTAAGCAGAGCAGGGTACAGAGGAGTACAGTGGAGCAGAGAGGGGCAGAGCAGGGGAGCTGCTGTCTGTGCATGTCTGGTAAAGGGCCTTTGCTGATGTCAGAGTCATGTGATCTGACTCCACCCATGACAGTGACATCACCAAAGGTCCTGGAGCTTCTGTGAGTCAGCGGCAGGAGGAGGCTGTGGGGAGCAGAGACCTGGCAGGGGTAATCGGGTGATATGTGGGGGGGTGTCACACAGCGATAACACCGGGTGGAGGGTAGACTGGCAGAAAGGGGGGCGGGGTGGGGGACCAAGTAGACTGTTGAGAGCGAGAGAGAGGGAGCCTGCATCAGGCTGTAGTACCGGGTTTGTGGGGTGCTACGGGGTGTGGGGGTCCTGGCGGGGGTGATCGGGCTGTGGAGATGGAAGCAGTGGGAGTGTCAACTGGGAGTGCGGCAGTTAACATATAGGGAGACCAATCACTTGGGTGTCCCAATATAGCGTCTGGCTTACTTCCTGTCAGCGCAGTGGATTGTGGGATTCAAGGACGGAAGTGGATGACAGACAATTTAAGGCAATTATGTCAATAGATCGCGGTATATTGAACTTTCATGAAGGTGTTATTGCTGTAAATTACAACATTCACCATACATTATTGATTTCTTTATTGTGTTATTTGGTGATTACACAATCTTTATAATAAGCAGTGCTCGTTTTATGTGTCATAGTCAGGTATTATAGTGTAGCTAAATACGTAAAGATCTTTTGATACGTTTTAGTCATTTAAAAGCCCTGCTGTTTGTAGGTGATCCTGGTCCTGTAACAGTCACCGACTACTCAGACCACAGGGGCAGAAAGCACAGGTGTATGGTAGAAGCGCTCATACACAGTTGTGTAGAGACCTATAGTCTGTCTATTGAGTTTGTACTCCGCTGTACACGCACTCATGAATTAGCCCAGGTGTCACAATGGTGCGTCACGCGTACAATCAGACCATGTACATGGCTTCTCTCCTGTGTGAATTCTCTCATGTGTAACAAGATTTGATTTACAAGTAAAACATTTCCCACATTCTGAACATGAATATGGCTTCTCTCCTGTGTGACTTCTCTCATGTATAACAAGATCTGACTTCTGAGTAAAAAAGTTCCCACATTCTGCACATGAATATGGCTTCTCTCCTGTGTGGTGAATTCTCTCATGTCTAACAAGTGCTGATTTAACAGTAAAATATTTCCCACATTCTGGACATGAAAATGGCTTCACTCCTGTGTGAATTCTCTCATGTGAAACAAGATGTGATTTATGAGTAAAATATTTCCCACATTCTAAACATGAAAATGGCTTCACTCCTGTGTGAATTTTCTCATGTCTAGCAACATCTGCTTTACAATGAAAACATTTTCCACATTCTGAACAAAAAAACGGCTTCTCTCCTGTGTGGATTTTCCGATGTCTAACAAGACCAGACGTATCTGTAAAACATTTCCCACATTCTGGACATGCATATGGCTTCTCACCTGTGTGAATTCTCTCATGTGTAAGAAGATATGATTTTAAAGTAAAACATTTCCCACATTCTCCACATAAATATGGCTTCTCTCCTGTGTGAATTCTCTCATGTTCAACAAGAGATGATTTATATAGAAAACATTTCCCACATTCTGAACATGAATATGGTTTCTCCCTTGTAGGAGCTATCTGATCTTCCAACTTTGCTCTGTGTCTTCTATTTTTCCTTATAGTCTGTGATGACTTTGGAGATACATCTTCATCACAGGGATCAGATGACAGATCTTTGCTGTGAGGTGCTGATAGTATATCGGAGATGCAGACTTCCTCTTCATAAGGATCTTGTTTGATAGTACAACCATTTGCATCAATATATGATATCACATATCCTTCACAGATCCTGGTACAGTCATCTGCCAAGAATAAAACTGATGTTATTTTTTTTTTTAAATAATTTAACCTTAAAAATTATATTTTTATAAATATTCTAAAATTTATTTAAGAAACTCCATATAAATTGCAAGGTATGTATTAAATAATATTAAAGGGAACTTACCATCAGATTCATGCGGATTGAACTATGGGCTGCACGTATCAGACACTGGCTGCACAATGTACATGTCACAGTGAGGAGAGCAAGGGCAGCACAGCCCAAATCAGAGCGGAGTGTGATGGGGAATGTGGACCCAGATTATTTATAAGGTAGAAAAATGTTTCTAACCCCAGGGTGAATTATACCTCCATTCTTGGGTAGATGGTTGGGTTGTCTATTCACAGGACCCTGTTCCAGTGAACACATCAGTGGTCTGTGGACACCAGACAGGAGCTTTGTGACCCACCTTCTACCTGCTGAATCCCTGGATCCTCTTCCGATTTTTAATCCTGACATGACGACATCACTGAAGCGTGACGCATACAGGATTTCATGCCAAGATAATAAATCAGAAGTGTCACCACGAATGCCAGCAGGTAAATGGTAAGTGAATAGTTCCCATCCAGCAGTCACTATCTTCTCACATGGCTGAAGGACCCGGGTTTTGCAATTAAATTTCTCATCTCTATCGTGCAACCAATAGTCTAGAAAGAGGCTACACCAGGTGTAAAAGGTAAAGTTAGTTTTCTTGCAAGGAAGATTTCTTTTAGCAGATGAAAGATCCCCTGTCAGCACAGAATGACTGTTCACACCAAGCCCAGGCGCTCAGTGCATCATGGCACGGCCAAACATTCAAAGGGAACCTGTCAGCTCGTTTTTGCTCCCAAACCTATCACTACCTGTCCCTGCACATTCCTAGTACATCCCTAACCATCCCTGTCTGACCTAAAACTGTACTATAATAGTTGTGAAACACGTGGTCATGTGGTACAAGCCGGATTCAATATGCGCACTGCGCATGCGCCAGAAGCCCAGGCCGTACCACGTGATTAGGCCTCACAATACACCAGGCCGGATGTGACGTATCAGCCTGTGCATCATAGGAGAAGAGGGTGGGAGATTCAAAGAGAGGAGGAGAACAAGAAAGAATAATGACGCCCAGCGGGGCGTGCGGTGATTCAGCGAGGAGGGGAGAATGGAGCCTGGAGCCGCCTTTCCAGTCTCCTAACAGAACAACCGCCAGTAAGTTATGTCATTTTTCTTAATCTATATAGGGTGGATTTACAGCAAAGAGGGATGGTTAGGGCGCAGCTGGGAATGTGTAGGGACAGGTGGTGATAGGTCAGAAGGATAGAATGAGGTGACAGGTGCCCTTTAATGAATCTTGAAATCCAATGGTCCCCGGCCAATTTAAAGTTATAAAGGGCGGGCGTGGCCTAGCGCTAGATGTGAGCGGTCAGGTGGCAGTGCTTCTCCGCCACCATAGGAGATAATTATCCTGTTTAAAGCCCAAACCTGTCTGGTGTCTTACCAGGAGCTAATATCTGAAGGTCCCGGGAGCCAGGGGAGCGCGTCAGCGCGACTCAGAGTCAGAAATAGGGCACAAAAGACAGAAAGATGCCGGAGCTGGTGGCAGTGCCTCAGTCCAAGATGGCGCTGAGAAGGAGGAGGATGCGGGACAGAGGAACGCAGCTTATACCCGGAGACTGGAGGTATCTGTGCGGCTACAGAGGTATGTGAGAGGCACAGAGACATGTGAAGAAGAGAGTGAGGGGAGTGAAAGACACAGAGGAGGAGAGGAGGTTGGGGAGGAGATGTCTGTGCAGGAGGAAGACAAGGGGCTGCAGAGGAAGATATGGAGCTGCAATCTGAAAGGGAGAATGATGGCATGCAGGCAGACATGAGCATGGCTGAGGGAGAACCTACTCTAATGGCCCCTTTACACGCAGCTACAGGTGACAGGTTTTGCACAGGTAACTTACTGGTTGCAGTGAAATCATAGAGACATAGCTCTATCTTGGTGCTGTGTACAAATGGAACTATGTCTCCATGATTTCACTGCAACCAATAAGTTACCTGTGGAAAACCTGTCACCTGTAGCTGCGTGTAAAGGGGCCATTAGAGAGGTCTTCCAAGTGGTCTCATTCTGTAAAACTGCACTAACGGCTCTGACAAAGCAGGTGACTGATCTGAAAGAGAGATGGGAGGCATGAAAGCATCAATGCAAAAAGTGAATGTCAGGCTTACTGAAATGGAGGACAGAGTAGGAGTAACAGAGGATCACGTAACCTCAGTGCTAAAGACACAACAGCATGCTCAAAAGATAACCGTAGTGGCTAATAAAAACGATGACCTAGAAAATCAGTCTTGACGGAATAATCTACGCATTATAGGTATTCCTGAAAGGGCCGAGGGTGCTGATCCTACGGTCTTTGTGGAAAAATGGCTACTGGGAAAGTTTGGTGCTGAACACCTGACAAGGGTGTTTGCGGTGGAGCGTGCACACCGAGTTCTTATGTGACCTCCAGTTCCAGGTGATGCCCCTCGCACGATGCTAGCCAGGATTTTGAACTGCAGAGATAGAGACATTATATTGCGCAAAGCTGGGAGGCTGGAGGACCTAACTCTGGAGGGCAAGCGCATTGAAATTTATCCTGACTACTCAACTGAAGTTCAGAAGCTACGGCTCAGTTATGGTGAGGTGAAGAAACAGCGGGAGAGGTAGAGGCGGGAGGTTGGGATCTATGGGGAGAATGTTTTGTACCTGTTACCTGGCTTGGTATAACAGGGAGCGAAATAGAATGATACTAAAAGATGATGATCAAGTGTTTTCTCTAGTGTATAATGGGTAGTCGTAAAATTCGGATTCTAAGTTGGAATGTGCGCGGCATATCAGATAAGACTAAGAGGGCTGCAATTCTGAGTCATATTAAATTGTGTGAATCAATGATTACGTGCGTACAAGAAACACATCTTACTAAAGATACAACGCAATGGTTGTCTAGATTGTGGATTTTGAAGGCCCATCATTCTACATATTCATCATACTCCAGGGGGGTGTCAGTTTTGATACATAAAAATGCTCATTATGAAGAGTTGGAAGTGCATGTAGATAGTGAGGGGCAATATGTGTGGATTGCATGTACAGTAGATTGTTCAGGATGACCCTGGTGGCCCTGTATATTCCCCCACCATATTCTAAAAAGACATTGCAGGAAATTATGGAACTGACGGGAGGTAGGGGGGAGTCTACGGTGATGATTGTGGGAGACGTTAACAATGTAATGAATGACTTTTGGGATAGGGTGCGACCGATTGGTGTGGAGGCCGGACACGACAGACTGACTGCTTTTGGTAATTATATAGGGAAACTCTGACTTATATAGATTTATGGAGAGTTCGAAATTAAGGAAAGAAAAGCTTTTCCTGTCACTCGGCGACACATGGTACACTATCACAGATAGACCTAGTTTTGGGGGATGATAATATGGACAGGATAGTAGGGGAGGTGGAGTACCTACTGAGGAATCTGCGGAACCATAGCCCCATACAGATCACACTTCTGGTAAAATCGCATGGGGGACAAAGAGGGGGGTGGCGTCTTCATCCGGCCTGACTTAAAGCTATTGACATGGGTGGTATAACAAAAGAGCTAGAGCAGTTCTTTCAAACAAATGAAGGGAGTACGGAAATGACAATTGTGTGGGATGCTATGAAAGCATTTATGAGTGGACTCTTTATAAGAGATATTGCGAGATGTAAGACGAAAAACAAAATTGCTGATCGAGCAGTGAGGGATGACTTGATAGAAGCAGATATGGTTTTGACGCCAACAAGTGAAGCCCACAACAGATTGAGAGAGGCAAGAGAAGCAGCCGCTAAAATGCAAATGATCCAAATTGAAAGAAAAAGAGTATTCCAGCAAACTTTATTTTTTGAAGAAGGTGAGAGAGTGGGTCACTTGTTGGCGGTGATATCAGCGGCGCAGAGAGAGTCATCTAAAGTATATAAGCTGGGAAATAGGGGAGGGGAGGTGCTCACAGACACATTGGATATTTTGGAGGTCTTTAAGGGATTCTACACGGCACTGTACACTTCGGAGACACAGGCCACGGAGCGGGATGTGGAGGAATTTTTGGAGGCACTGCACTGCCTAAAATGTCAGCTGAGGATAGGCTGAGAATGGATGAACCTGTGAGTGTGGAGGAGGTAGAGTGTGCAATACTCTCTCTGTCTAATAACAAAGCACTGGGAGCTGACGGGATACCAGGGGAGGTGTACAGGGAGATGGTGGTATTGCTGGCTCCAAAGTTGAAGTCTGTATTTGATGAAGCATTGGTGAGAGGTGCATTCCCGAAATCAATGGAGGAAGCAGTGATAGTGGTATTACCAAAAGGATGCGGAGTCATATAGGCCCATATCTTTGTTAACAACAGGCGTCAAGATTCTCGCTAAAATCCTGGCCACCCGTCTCACGGGTAATGTGCAATCTATCATACACATAGATCAGTCGGGCTTCATGCCTAACCGTTCCACAGCTGTAAATCTGAGACGGTTGTTTCTCAATCTGCAACTGCCCGCTGATAATGGTGGCCAGAGGATAGTGATGTCATTAAACGCCAGGAAAGCTTTTGACAGTGTGGAATGGAGATTTTGGTGGAAAATTATGGAGCTGATGGGATTTGGACATACATTCATGGAATGGATGAAGCCCTTATATTCTTCTCCAAGAGCAGTGGTTAAGGTAAATGGAAAACAGTTGGGGGCGTTCGAGTTACACAGGGGCACGAGACAGGGGTGTCTGCTGTCCCCTATTATTCGCGGTGGCAATGGAGCCATTGGCGGCCAAGATTAGAACAGCAAGGGGGGTGGTTGGATTTAAATTTGGGAAAATCGAAGGAAAAAAAAAAATAGCACTGTACGCCGATGAAATTTTATTGTTTTTGGAAAGTGCGGGGGAGACACTGGGGACCACAATGGATATAATTAAACAATTTGGGAACATCTCGGGGCTCCAGATAAATTGGCACAAGTCTTGTGTTATGGCGGTGGACAGAGTACTAGAGGTGGAGGAGATAAATGAAAAGGGAAGACAGCTCCAATTGGTATTACAATTTAAATACCTTGGGATATGGGTAGCGCTCTCATTGACTCGTTTTGTGGATCTGAACGTAGGCCCATGATTGGAGAAATTTAAATGGAAGATAGGAGCCTGGTGTAAATGGTCTTTGACAGTAACAGGTAGGGATAACCTGATAAAGATGGTGTTGATGCCGCAATTGATGTACGTTTTGCATAATTCGCCGATTTGGCTGCCGAAAAAGAGGTTTCAGGGTATCAACTCCATCTTTAGGTCATTGATATGGGGCAAGAGGCAGCATGGATCAAATTGGAAACTCTGCAAAGAGATAAAGAAGAGGGAGGATTGGCTGCACCAAGTCCCTGGATCTATTTCTTGGCAGTACAAGGCCAGCAATTCAGGGGATGGAGAGAGCCTGACTGTGAGGGATCGGTTTGCTGGTTGTTGACACATGTGACGGGGAGACGGCCACTTATTCAGGGGCTGGAGGATGGTACCTTTAAGGGATTGGGAACATTATACCCCCACGATTGGTCTGATAGAAAAGGTATGGGATACTATCAAAATGATTAGAGGGGTTGACGTGTTGACAATGTATTCTCCAGTGTGGGATAATGAACACCTATCTGAACTCAACAAATTATGACAGATGGACAATTGGAAGGGGAAAGGAGTGAAATATGTCAGTCAGCTGATAGATGGGAATGAACTAAAGACCTTTGATGCTTTGAGAGGAATTCGGCATTCGTTTGGTGTGGGGATTTCAATATAACATTATTATTATTATTTATTTATATAGCGCCATTATATTCCATGGCGCTTTACATGCTAAAAGGGCAGACTAGGACAAGTAACATAGTGACAATACAAGTAACAATAAATGTTGACAATTCGGTTGTACAGATACAAGAGGGGAGAAATATGCTCAGGCACGCTTGGATGGCACAACGTGGAGTGGTAAAAATGTTGGTCCAGAAAGATATTGTTTTGGATTTTGTGTGTGTGATGGGGGAAGGGGAAGACTAGGGAAGTCATTTCGGGCATCTACAATGATCTGTTACATACAGATCTGGGGAAATATCGACCTGCAGTGAAGAGTGGATGGGAGAGTGATGTGGGAAACATTACGACAGAACAATGGGAAAATATACTTGAATTTATACCGAAGCTATCCGTAAGTGAACAAGCTAGATTTTCACAGCTATTTACAGTGCATAGAACCTATAAAACGCCGGAGGTGTTATTTAAAGTAGGCTTGAGACTCTAATTGCCCTAGATGTGGAGCGAATCAGGCTGGGTTGCTGCACATGCTGTCGACATATTGGCTCACAGTAACTAATAAAATAGAGAGAGCTTACAAATGTGTGAGAGAGGAATCCAATTCTGTGTATTCTGGGGATGTGGAAGGGATTGCCGTTTCAGACAAATGTAAAGTAGCGATAGCACGATTGTTGTATGTGGCGCGTAAATTAATTGCACGAAAATGGACTGACTCCGAGCCTCCCTCTAGGAGGGAATTCATTGCTCAGACACAAAAGGTGATGCGCCTAGAGGAAAACATGTATCGACGGAGGAATAGAGAAAAAATATTTGACGAGATATGGGCTGCCTGGATGGCGGTGATGTAAATATCATGATGAACATATTCACCCATTATTAGAACATGTCCAGGAGGGGTGAGGGGGAAGGGATGGGATATTTATGTTATGAGAAATATATACTGAAATATTACTTGTCTCTAAGGGTGCTTTCACATCTGCGTTTTTCGTAATTCGCGGCAGATGCGGTGAAAAAAACGCATCTGCCGCGTAACCGTTCCACTTGCGGCGCGGTTGCGTTTTTTTCTATGCAATGTATAGGGGGACTTGCGGCAGATGCGGCAAGTGCGGTTTTGCACTTGCGGCAGGTGCGGCCGCGAAAAAAAAAACGCGGCTTACTGCGGTTTTTTTCGCGGCCGCACCTGCCGCAAGTGCAAAACCGCACTTGCCGCATCTGCCGCAAGTCCCCCTATACATTGCATAGAAAAAACCGCAACCGCCCCGCAAGTGGAACGGTTATGCGGCAAACGCGGCAGATGCGTTTTTTTCACCGCATCTGCCGCGAATTACGAAAAACGCAGATGTGAAAGGGCCCTTACATGTATTAACTTTTGAAATTCAATAAAAATAACTGGTTATAAAAAAGTTATAAAGGGCTCCAAGGGCAGATACCTGAACCTTAAGGTTCTGACAAAGTACCATCTCCATCCTCTTCTACAGGAATTCCAAAACTGAATTTGGAACATCCCCCTTCAAATCTGCCCCAGATACTCAAACTTTCTCTATGTCCTATTATAAATCCTGGAAGTAACTTTTTCTAGTTTTGAGGAGGGTTGAGGTTACCCCGGCAGAGAACCCCCTACTACTCAGAAGCTCCCTCTCAAATTCCAGGCAGTCAGGTGTAACTTTTCTGACTGCAGGTGATGGACTGGCCCCTGGGAGAGGAGGTCCAGTAATTCCGGAAGGATCCAGGGTTCGGAGACCGACATCTGCTGAAGCCAGAAAAACTACGGCCTATTTGGTCTTAAGGGGGCTATTAAGATCACTCTTGTTCTGTCTATCAGTACTTTGCAGAGAACGGTTAGAATATATAAGTGGAGGAAAGGCATAAAGCCAGACTGAAATGCCAGCTGATCATAAGGGAATCCACTGCAAACGGATGTTCCCTGGGAACCTATCCACTTTAGTGTTGGATCTGGTCGCAAATAAAACTATGGTGGGGATCCCCACAGTTCTGTTATATGGGAAAAGACTGACTGAGTTAAGGCCCACTCACCCTGGCAAAAATCCAATTTGTAATTGTCCTTTTTCATTGTAGTACTGCGGAGATGAACGTTAAGGGTATGTGCCCACAGGAAGGTTTTGCTGCGTTTGAGATCAGGTTTTGCCTTGGTTTTATGTAAATCTATGCTATTCTAATCCTGAGTTTTTGGTTTCCATCAAAACCTATGTGTGCAGGGAAAAGCTTTCACATAGTTTTTTTCTCTACAGAAAATGGAAATAGCACAGGTGTTTCCACTTCAGCAAAAGTGCAGCAAAGAATTGACATGCTCATTCTTTCTAAAACACAGCAAAACCTGAGGTTTTGCCACTTTCTTCACCAAAAAAAAACAACAATGTGTTGGGACAGCTAATCCTAGAATCATAGAGAACAAAAACCAATGTGTGTGAAAGCTTTTCCCTAATAACGTAGGTTTTGCTGGAAACCAAAAACTCAGGATTAGATTAGCATAGATTCACATAAAACCAAGGCAAAACCTGATCTCAAACGCAGCAAAACCTTCCTGTGGGCACACACCCTAAATGTGTCTCTGATAGCAGAAGGATTCAAACTACTACTTCCATCAGAGTCTTGGACTGGGTTCCCCCTTGATGATTTCTGAAGTCCACCAACCCCTGATTGTCAGACAGGATCTTGACATGATGGCCCTGCAATGCCGGTAGAAACACATCTATCGCCTTTTCTATCACAACCAGTTCCTTCATGTTGAAGGAACTGCACTTTTGGAAATCTGATCACTCTCTCTGAAGCACCTGCTGACCTAGGTGGGCCCCCACCCCGAGGGACTGGCATCAGTTGTAACCACCCTTGTGGCTGGGGACCACCAGGGAACTCCCCTGGGCAGCACTGAACTGCTCAACCACCAAGAAAGGACCTCAGTATAGATGGTTGTAGCGTCAACTTGCTCTCCAGATTTTGAGATAGGGCTTCTTGATATGCCAGAATGTCCCACTGAAGAACTCTGGTATGGGCCTAAACCCAGCACACTCCCCGGTATGCAGGCTGTGAAAGACCCTAAAGGGACCTAGTCTGTCTTAGAGTCAGTCAGCCTTCGTCACCAGAGTCGATCTCATCGCTGGCGACATTGAAGGCTGATCGCTGGTGAGCTGTCACACAGGCAGACTCACCAGCGATCAGTACCAGCGGGATCGCTGGTAACTGTGCGGCGCTTAGTTACCCGCTGTTTACCATGGATAGCAGCTCCCAGCCCTTGCTGAGAGGCGCTGGGAACGGCTGTTCGTGTGTCTCCCGGTGTCACACGCAGCGAAGCTGCGTGTCCACCGGGCGACCATCGCCAGGCTTTAGAGCAAGTTCTAAAACCTGGCGACCATCAACCAGCGATTTATCACTGGTTGATGCGCCTTGTCACACGCGTCAATATCACTACAACGTCATGTGCAGCAGCGATATTGCACGCAATATTGACGTGTGACGTCCCCATTAGGGCCACGTCACAAGTGGCGAAATCGCCGATTACATCGGCGACAACATCGCCCCTGCGTTGCCTAATGTAAAGGGGCGATGGCGACACCTTATACTAGTCGCCTAGTTTCAGAGCAGTGCTCTGAATCGAGGCGGCCGATCTGGGGCGATTTGTCCACATCACCCTAGGTAAACGGCCGCCGGAGAGCTGAAAGGTGATGGGAGCCACAGGCTCCCATTGTACTGCATCACCGCCGGGGTTTTGAGAAACCTCGGCGGCGATGCCGCCTCTCAGCTCGCCGGACCATCGCCAGAGATATCTCCCCGTGTAAACGGGGGTGGCGACGCACCAAAAACGTGTGTGCTCCCGCCCGTCGCCGCCATCTCCGGGGCCTTCGCCAGGTGTGACGGTACCCTTAGAGCTTTGGAACATATTCTGCCATCACTCAGAGGTGGTGACCGCTTAAAAATTTTACATAGCAAGGATGGATCTTAAAATTGGATAGTAGAACACCACCAAGGCATGAATATTAAAACGTACCTAATGTACCTATATTGAGGCTTTCTTCCTTCTATAGAATCAGTATGAAAAATGTATAATAATTAATGAGTGCGACCACCGTCCTTTACCAATGGTCCAGAATTTTATAGATTGGGGTGCTGGAAGGAAGTGGGGGTGTCCGAAAACCTACCCGCAAATGTTTTGTTGGGAACTGATCTGGAACAGTTGGTTGCTATTATATATATGACAACCCTTCCCGATCAGGTACTGTCTGATGTAAATGCTAAATATGTGAATGTCAATATTTTGCCTGATGACAATACAGTACTTAGCCATGTCATGCTGTGGGGTAATGTTAAAAAAAAGGGGGTATATATGTACCGGAGTAGAGGTAATATTAAAGGAAATGTTTCAGGTCAAAAATCCATATGTAACTGCTATCATTTTCTAATTCCTTTCTCTACGTTCTCTCTATTGATGCATTTATTTTATGCATATTCCCCTCCTGTTCTGTAAACTTCAAATAAAGAGAATAATTTCATCTGTCAATCACAGTGAATGATTCATTTAGTTCTCTGCTGTCCTCTACCCATAGGATGAATATTCATGTCACATATTCACATCACATCACTAAACAGGACAACAGTGGGGGGGGGGCTTTATCCTCCTCTCTGCTCTCTTTGCAGCAAAACCAAGAGGTCAAATATAACACAGAATGTGATTCCATGTTATATCACCCCTCCTACCACTAGGTATACCGGTGTGGGCATGCCTTGCAGTGCCCAAGCTTGCAGACATCAAGATGGTCTTCTAAATCAGTGTTTCCCAACTCCAGTCCTCAAGGCACACCAACAGGTCATGTTTTCAGGATTTCCTTAGGATTGCACAGGGAATAATTCCATCATCTGTCTAATGATAAGGAAATCCTGAAAACATGACCTGTTGGTGTGCCTTGAGGACTGGAGTTGGGAAACACTGTTCTAAATGAACGCATCATATATCTTATGTTCCATTTGGCTGAACATGCACAATTTGTACTTCACTCCATAAAATCACTTGGATGTTTTCCACAATCCTATGCCTGCAGCTATTTTATGATTTGCCTCAAAAAACGTGGATGTCTGCCATGGTGTTAATACAACATATGTAGGAAAATTTGGTCCTATCTTGGCAGATACAGTCCTTCCTCTAACTTTGTCACCCGTTGAATTCCATTATTTAAGTGGCTTGATCACCCCTTAAGACAGAGCTATAACTACATCCCCACTACTTCTGATGAGCCCCGATACATAGGAAGGGGCGAAATGCGTCAAGCGATTGGAGAATCTATCATCTAACTTGAGAACCACTGAAAGACCAATTGGGAATCTCCTGAACAATACAAGCTTTTCTTGGATACCAAGCTAAGTTTCTGAAAGGATGTTCCTTCTCTAAAAACTACTGTACCGTCAGACAGGGACTCACAGGGTGAGCCGCCGAGGAGTGGGGGCACCATACTCTAGGGTGTTAAACACTCTACTGTCTGGCAGGAATAGGAGTTAGGGCCATCTAGGAATCCCCTATATTGTATATTTGTAGGTCATTGACCTTTTTACATTTTTGTACTAATAAAAATTTACTTTTATTTAAAATAAATTGGTAATCTAAAAATACTTGAGAGCCAGTGCTAAAGCCCCTCTAGACATCTCCTGCCTGTCTATTATGTTCCATACTGGGATGCTCCTGGTTTTTATTTGTGTTTGTCTGATGTTTATATCACATACAGAAATATAATTGCAATCATATTATGATACCAAAAGGTTCTATTGACAGTTAGAATGAGTTAATGCAGCAAGTCAATATTTGCAGTGTTGCCCCTTCTTCTTCAGGACTCTGCAATTCTCCCTTGCTGCTCTCAATCAACTTCTGGACCAAATCCTGACTGATAGCCGTCCATTCTTCCATTCTTGCATAATCAATGCTTGCATTTTGGCAGAATTTGTTGGTTTTTGTTTGTCTCTTGATGATTGACCACAAGTTCTCAATGGGATTAAGATCTGGGGAGTTTCCAGGCCATGGACCCAAAATCTCTATGTTTTGTTCCCTGAGCCATTTAGTTATCACCTTTGCTTTATGGCAAGGTGCTCCATCATGCTGGAAAAGGCATTGTTGGGCGCCAAACTGCTCTTGGACAGTTGGGAGAAGTTGCTCTTGGAGGACATTCTGGTACCATTCTTTATTCATGGCTGTGTTTTTAGGCAAGACTGTGAGTGAGCCGATTCCCTTGGCTGAGAAGTAACCCCACACATGAATGGTTTCAGGATGCTTTACAGTTGGCATGAGACAAGACTGGTGGTAGTGCTCACCTCTTCTTCTCCGAATAAGCTGTTTTCCAGATGTCCCAAACAATCGAAAAGGGGATTCATCAAGAGAAAATGACTTTCCCCCAGTCCTCAGCAGTCCACTCCCTGTACCTTTCCCCCAGTCCTCAGCAGTCCACTCCCTGTACCTTTACCCCAGTCCTCAGCAGTCCACTCCCTGGACCTTTCCCCCAGTCCTCAGCAGTCCACTCCCTGTACCTTTCCCCCAGTCCTCAGCAGTCCACTCCCTGTACCTTTCCCCCAGTCCTCAGCAGTCCACTCCCTGTACCTTTCCCCCAGTCCTCAGCAGTCCACTCCCTGTACCTTTCCCCCAGTCCTCAGCAGTCCACTCCCTGTACCTTTCCCCCAGTCCTCAGCAGTCCACTCCCTGTACCTTTCCCCCAGTCCTCAGCAGTCCACTCCCTGTACCTTTTGCAGAATATCAGTCGGTCCCTGATGTTTTTTCTGGAGAGAAGTGGCTTCTTTGCTGCCCTCCTTGAAACCAGGCCTTGCTCAAAGAGTCTCCGCAGTCTCACAGTGCATGCAGAAGCACTCACACCAGCCTGCTGCCATTCCTGAGCAAGCTCGGCACTGCTGGTAGTCCCATCCCGCAGCTGAAACAGTTTTAAGATACGGTCCTGGCGCTTGCTGGTCTTTCTTGGGCGCCCTGGAGCCTTTTTGACAACAATGGAAGCTCTCTCCTTGAAGTTCTTGATGATGCGATAGATTGTTGACTGAGGTGCAATCTTTGTAGCTGCGATACTCTTCTCTGTTAGGCCATTTTTGTGCAGTGCAATGATGGCTGCATGTGATACCAAGCACCAGCCTCCTTTTAAAGTGTCCAGTGGTGTCATTCTTACTTAATCATGACTGATTGATCGGCAGCCCTGTCCTCATCAACACCCACACCTGTGTTAATGCAACAATCACTAAAACGATGTTAGCTGCTCCTTTTAAGGCAGGACTGCAATGATGTTGAAATGTGTTTTGGGGGTTAAAGTTCATTTTCTAGGCAAATATTGACTTTGCAAGTAATTGCTGTTAAGCTGATCACTCTTTATGACATTCTGGAGTATATGCAAATTGTCATTAGAAAAACTGAAGCAGTAGACTTTGCAAAAATTAATATTTGTATCATTCTCAAAACTTTTGGCCATGACTGTACAGTGGAGACAACACAACCTGTAATCAGCCCCTCTGCCCCTTCTTAGTGACATATACAGTTTACACTAATAAATATGATGGAGGTTCCTGTGTAATTGTCTGCAGGTGGGGGGGATGTCCAGGGCCTGAGACCCCCCAACTGTTTAATAGACTGCCGAGAAGTACAGTGCAGCTTGTGAGGTCGGAGCACAGAACAGGGAACGGGTTACATAAAAGATACAAAATACAAGACATCATTGTACCAAGCAGAGAATTAGGGTGCCCTCACACGCTTCAATTTCCTGCACGATATCGCTTAAGCGATCTGCTTTTTGATCGCTTAAGCGATATAGTTTGTGCGTCGCTGCATGTAATCAAGCGATTTTACAATGTAATTGATTGCTTGATCTCAGATTTGTGAGCAGGAGCTCAAATCAAGCGATAGTCGCTTGATCAATCTGCATCATCGTGGTGTCCGACACCGCAATGATCCATCTCCCAGAGGCAGAGCCTATGCTGGGAGATGGTAACTATGGTAAACCTCGGGTTACTAAGCGCCGCGCGGTGCCTAGTAACCCGATGTGTACCATGGTTACCAGCGATCTCGCTGGTCCACATCGTTGGTGAGTCTGCCTGTGTGACAGCTCACCAGCGATGTGAACGATATTGTTAGCGATCGCACGTGCATGTGATCGCTAACAATATATTGTTCATAAAATTGACCCATGTGACGTGGCCCTAAGTCACTGTAGAGGCCACTACTCACCTGGGTGGTGATCTGTAGGGATCTCCTCTGTCCTCCGCTCATCACCCCTCACATAGGTCTCTGGAGGATTAATATGGGCAGATCTTCACCCTGAAACAAAGACTGTAAAAGTCACAGAGAGATGGAGAAGTCCCATCTGTGATCAGCTGTAATCTGCCATCTCCACCCATCTCATTACACAAGTATAACACATCTAATAGTGGGGGAGAAAACAAGACTGAGCACAAGATCTTCACAGCCGTCTACACATCATAGGGAGATCTCATCACACCTTCTCTCCATCTACCTGATCATCCAGAGGAACATCGGGATCTTCTTGTTTACAGTCCTGTGGGAGAAGAGGACGGGGACATCTCTCTGGTGTTGTCCTCTTACTGGATAGACCTGGAGGAGACACATGCAGGGACTGAATCCATTCCTTACATACAGATCATTATAGGCCGTGTGCATTTAGTCCTATTACCTGGTGATGTGAGGGGAACCTCCATCATGACTATGTCCTTGTACAGATCTCTGTGTTCTTCTAAATACTCCCACTCCTCCATGGAGAAATAGACGGAGACGTCCTGACATCTTATAGGAACCTGACACATACAATGATACCATTGTCATCATCCCCCCATCCCTTCATAGCGTTACTGTATAATGTCCCAGCACCATTCCCAGCAGTGTCACCTCTCCAGTCAGCAGCTCCATCATCTCGTAGGTGAGTTCTAGGATCTTCTGCTCATTGATGTCCTCATGTATCAGGGGGCGAGGTGGAGGCCCAGTGATTGGGCTCAGGGCTCTTCCCTCACACTGTACAGGGTCCTGACAGCACAGATCACTCCAGCTCTTCTTCACCACTGTGTAATCCTGGTTATGGAGAGACACATTAATAAATCTCCCTCCAGACATCTCCAGAGTCCTCACCTCTCCAGTCCTGTCCGTTATTCTGTCCATAGATAAGAATGATGTCATGTGACATTGTCATCTCTCACCTCTCCAGTAACAAGGAAGAGGATCTCTAGGGTGAGGGGTAAGATCCTTTCCGCCATCTTGTCCCTGTCCAGATCCATCCTTGATGGTCAATCAGGAGAATTCTCTTCTATAGAAGATGTGAGAGGATCCGATATTGTAGAGACCTGAAGGGGGGAAGATGACGATGGAACATCAGAAAGATCCTGTGGAATAATACAATTACTGGAGACTCCCATCACTGCAGGCAGAAATGATGGGTAGAAGTATGGAACATGATTATTATTATTATTTATTTATACAGCATCATTGATTCCATGATGCTGTACATGAGAAAAGGTTACATACAAACAAGTTAAAAATACAATGAATAAACTAACAGTGACAGACCAATATAGAGGGGAGAGAGGATCCTGCCCTTACAGGCTTACATTCTACAGGTGGGGAGAGAGACAATAGGTTTTGTCTGCTCTGGTGGAGCGCCAGGTCCAGTGGTGGTGAGGTGCCACTGTGATCATTGCAGGCTGTAGGCTGTTCTGAAGAGATTCGTTTTCAGGTTCCGCTTGAAGGTTCCGAGTGTAGGGGACAGTCGGACGTTTTGGGGTGCAGAATTCCAGAGGATGCTCGGGTGAAGTCTTGTACACGGAACATACAAGTGGCTCTGCTCTGTACACATTTTACACACGGCTCTGCACTCCTCCTAAACACGGCTCTGCTCTGTATGCCTTGTACACACACAGCTCCGCTCACCTCGTACACGACGGAAGTCACGTAGGGAAGGAGAAAAAGTCACAAAGGGAGGGAAATGTCGTATGGAAGGTTCTAGATGTCGGATGTCGCTGTTGTATTATTTGCTTGGTGGTGCAAGGGAGCTCAGCCATGTCACACTTCAGTGGGATGTCGCTGGGGATCCTCTAACTTGTTACCCTTGAGGCTGCTTTGTGCTGCCCTCAGGCACAGTAGATCCCTTGGAGATTGTGGCTTTCCTTCAGTTGACTGTGCATCCTCATTCAACTGCTACATATTACAGATTTCGTCGGGGATAAGTCCTTCTGAGCTATACCAAAGATAGCTGCCGGTCAATCAGAGGCCAGCAGCTGATGCCTGCTTATGACGTCAGCTGCTGGTCTCTGATTGGCCAGTGGCTGGCATTGCTATGACTGTGCCAGAGAGCCTGTCTCTCCACTGCACCAACGATACACATCAGTCAGGTGTGCATGTAGGAACGCACTTTCAGCTGAAGGGAAGTGCGGACGTTGGTGGGCCCTGGACAGGGTCACAATCACCAAGGTTTAACGTGCATGTGGGCCACATGAAAAGAGAATGACGAGAGGACAGGTGAGAAGAATGCATGTGTGTGAAAATTTTACCAGCATTGTACACCCCAAAAGCCACCACAGGCATCAACACAGCATCATCCACATCCCTCCCCCCCCCCCCCATATCCCACCACAATCACACCCCCCCATATCCCACCACAGACCTCCTCCCCACAATCACACCCCCCCATATCCCACCACAGACCTCCCCCCCACAATCACACACCCCCATATCCCACCACAGACCTCCCCCCCACAATCACACCCCCCCATATCCCACCACAGACCTCCCCCCCACAATCACACCCCCCCATATCCCACCACAGACCTCCCCCCCACAATCACACCCCCCCATATCCCACCACAGACCTCCCCCCCACAATCACACACCCCCATGTCCCACCACAGACCTCCCCCCACAATCACACACCCCCATATCCCTCCACAGACCTCCCCCCCACAATCACACAGCCTCATATCCCACCACAGACCTCCCCCCCACAATCACTACCCCCATATCCCACCACAGACCTCCCCCCCCACAATCACAACCCCCCATATCCCACCACAGACCTCCCCCCCCCACAATCACACAGCCCCATATCCCTCCACAGACCTCCCCCCACAATCACACACCCCCATGTCCCACCACAGACCTCCCCCCACAATCACACACCCCCATGTCCCACACAGACCTCCCCCCACAATCACACACCCCCATATCCCACCACAGACCTCCCCCCCACAATCACACAGCCCCATATCCCTCCACAGACCTCCCCCCACAATCACACACCCCCATATCCCACCAGACCTCCCCCCACAATCACACACCCCCATGTCCCACCACAGACCTCCCCCCACAATCACACACCCCCATATCCCTCCACAGACCTCCCTCCACAATCACACAGCCTCATATCCCACCACAGACCTCCCCACCACAGACCTCCCACCCCCCCCCATATCCCACCACAGACCTCCCCCGCAATCACACCCCCCATATCCCACCACAGACCTCCCCCACAATCACACACCCCCATTATTTGTACACACCCAGGATCCTGTACACATCTATCCGCGCTGAGTACGAGCGGGAAAATAACAATGGCGGCCGTCTGTGTTTCCCTCACGCTAGAAGGCCACGCCCACTAAAACACGCCTTCCCTACGGCGAGCCGGCAGTGACGTCACACTGGGCGGTGCCTCCCGAGTTCAGTGTGCGGCTTGTGTTGTGGCTCCGCCCCGATCTCGTCTCCCTTCTCTGCTGTGTGTGACTGACAGGAAGACGCCGCCGCTCATTGGCTGTCGGTAGAGTGGAGCTGTGTATGGACGCGCGCTATTGGTGGAAGATAAGTCAGCGCTGTATGGAAGGCTGTGATTGGTTGGGGCGGAGGCCTGGCTTGGGAGTGGGCGTCTCCTGCTCAGCCGTGCAAGAGGGATAGATTAGCGAGAGCGGCCGGGGGTATCATAGGACCAGGGGCCACATCACTGTACAGAGGGGGCCACCACCTCCTCCTCCAGGGGCCACTTCACTGTACAGGAGCCACCACCTCCTCCTCCAGGGGCCACATCATTGTACAGAGGGGCCACATCACTGTACAGGGGCCACCACCTCCTCCACCAGGAGCCACATTACTGTACAGGGGCCACCACCTCCTCCACCAGGAGCCCATCACTGTCCAGGGGGCCACCACCTCCTCCACCAGGAGCCACATCACTGTCCAGGGGCCACCACCTCCTCCACCAGGAGCCACATCACTGTACAGGACCACCACCTCCTCCACCGGGGGCCACATCACTGTACAGGGGCCACCACCTCCTCCACCAGGAGCCACATCACTGTACAGGGGCCACCACCTCCTCCACCGGGGGCCACATCACTGTACAGGAGCCACCACCTCCCCCACCGGGGACCACATCACTGTACAGGGGCCACCACCCTCCTCCACCGGGGCCACATCACTGTACAGGAGCCACCACCTCCCCCCACCGGGGCCACATCACTGTACAGGAGCCACCACCTCCTCTACATCACTGTACAGGGGCCACCACCTCCCCCACCGGGGACCACATCACTGTACAGGAGCCACCACCTCCTCTACATCACTGTACAGGGGCCACCACCTCCCCCACCAGGGGCCACATCACTGTACAGAGGGCCACTACCTCCTCCACCCGGGAGCCACATCACTGTACAGGGGCCACCACCTCCCCCACCGGGGGCCACATCACTGTACAGGGGCCACCACCTCCTCCACCAGGAGCCACATCACTGTACAGGGGCCACCACCTCCCCCACGAGGAGCCACATCACTGTACAGGGGCCACCACCTCCCCCACCAGGGGCCACATCACTGTACAGGGGCCACCACCCTCCTCCACCAGGAGCCACATCACTGTACAGGGGCCACCACCTCCTCCACCAGGAGCCACATCACTGTACAGGGGCCACCACCTCCTCCACCAGGAGCCACATCACTGTACAGGGGACCACCAACCTCCCTCCCACCGGGGGCCACATCACTGTACAGGGGCCACCACCTCCCCACGGGGACCACATCACTGTACAGGGGCTCACCTCCTCCCACCGGTGTCGGCCACCCATCATGTACAGCCAGGTCACCACCTCCTCCACCAGGAGCCACATCACTGTACAGGGCCACCACCTCCTCCACCAGGGGCCACATCACTGTACAGAGGGTCACCACCACTTCCTCCCCCCAGGGGCCACATCACTGTACAGGGGCTCACACACTCTCCTCCACCGGGGCCACATCACTGTACAGGGGCCACCACCTCCTCCACCAGGGCCACATCACTGTACAGGGGTCACACCTCCTCCACCAGGGCCACATCACTGTACAGGGCCACCACCTCCTCCACCAGGAGCCACATCACTGTACAGAGGTCACCACCTCCTCCACCAGGGGCCACATCACTGTACAGGGGCTACCACCTCCTCCACCAGGAGCCACATCACTGTACAGATGGTCACCACCTCCTCCACCAGGAGCCACATCACTGTACAGCCAGGTCCACCACCTCCTCCACCAGGAGCCACATCACTGTACAGGGGCCACCACCTCCTCCACCAGGGGCCACATCACTGTACAGGGGACACCACCTCCCCCACCGGGGACCACATCACTGTAGAGGGCCACCACCTCCTCCACCAGGGACCACATCACTGTACAGATGGTCACCACCTCCTCCACCAGGAGCCACATCACTGTACAGCCAGGTCCACCACCTCCTCCACCAGGAGCCACATCACTGTACAGGGGCCACCACCTCCCCCACCGGGGACATCACTGTACAGAGGGTCACCACCTCCTCCACGGGGCCACATCACTGTACAGGGGCCACCACTTCCCCCACCGGGGACCACATCACTGTACAGAGGGCCACCACCTCCCCCACCAGGGACCACATCACTGTACAGAGGGTCACCACCTCCTCCACCAGGAGCCACATCACTGTACAGGGGTCACCACCTCCTCCACCAGGGACCACATCACTGTACAGATGGTCACCACCTCCTCCACCAGGAGCCACATCACTGTACAGGGGCCACCACCTCTCCCACCGGGGACCACATCACTGTACAGAGGGTCACCACCTCCTCCACCGGGGGCCACATCACTGTACAGGGGCCACCACCTCCCCCACCGGGGGCCACATCACTGTACAGCCAGGTCCACCACCTCCCCCACCGGGGGCCACATCACTGTACAGGGGGCCACCACCTCCCACACCAGGGGCCACATCACTGTACAGAGACCACCACCTCCTCCACTGGGGCCACATCACTGTACAGAGGCCACCACCTCCTCCACTGGGGGCCACATCACTGTACAGGAGCCACCACCTCTCCCACCGGGGCCACATCACTGTACAGAGGCCACCACCTCCCCCACCAGGGGCCACATCACTGCACAGCCAGGTCCATCACCTCCCCCACCAGGGGCCACATCACTGTACAGAGGACCACCAACTTCCCCACCGGGGCCACATCACTGTACAGAGGCCACCACCTCCTCCACCGGGGGCCACATCACTGTACAGGAGCCACCACCTCCCCCCCGGGGCCACATCACTGTACAGAGGCCACCACCTCCTCCACCGGGGGCCACATCACTGTTCAGGGGCCACCACCTCACCCACCGGGGGCCACATCACTGTACAGCCAGGTCCACCACCTCCCCCACCAGGGGCCACATCACTGTACAGAGGCCACCACCTCCCCGCCGGGGACCACATCACTGTACAGGGGCCACCACCTCCCCCACCAGGGACCACATTTCGGTACAGAGGGCCACCACCTCCTCCACCGGGGGCCACATCACTGTACAGGGGCCACCACCTCCCCCACCGGGGGCCACATCACTGTACAGCCAGGTCCACCACCTCCCCCACTAGGGGCCACATCACTGTACAGGGGGCCACCACCTCCCCCACTAGGGGCCACATCACTGTACAGAGACCACCACCTCCTCCACCGGGGCCACATCACTGTACAGAGGCCACCACCTCCTCCACCGGGGGCCACATCACTGTACAGGAGCCACCACCTCCCCCACCAGGGCCACATCACTGTACAGAGGCCACACCACCTCCTCCACCGGGGGCCACATCACTGTACAGGGGCCACCACCTCCTCCACCGGGGCCACATCACTGTACAGAGGCCACCACCTCCTCCACCGGGGGCCACATCACTGTACAGGAGCCACCACCTCCCCGCCGGGGACCACATCACTGTACAGGAGCCACCACCTCCTCCACCGGGGGCCACATCACTGTACAGGAGCCACCACCTCCCCCACCGGGGGCCACATCACTGTACAGGAGCCACCACCTCCCCCACCGGGGACCACATCACTGTACAGGAGCCACCACCTCCTCCACCAGGGACCACATCACTGTTAGTGATGTGTTGTTGGGGAATGAGCCGACACATTGACCCGACTCTTTCATGTGACTGACAAGAGCCGGCTCTTGACAGAGAATGAACCAGAGAGCTGTGTTTTTTTTTTCTCTGCTGGCAGCTTTATTAAAGGGATCCTGTCACCTCCAGAACTCCTCCTAAGCTATCAAAACACATCCCTGCAGCATATCATCACTAATCTCACACTTCTTTTGTCTCCTAAAAGCATCCTGTGAAAGTGCATAAAAACGTTTTAATACTCACTCATTAGTGATTATAATTAGCAGGGGCCATATTCTTTAGTCCCCCAGGGCATGTTGTTTTGCAGCATCGAGGATCCACCCTCTCTGTCTGTGCTGCTGTGATGTGCAGCTGAAGGCAGGACTAATGATTTGCATTCTGAGGCCATGTGCACACATTGAGTATTTGATGAGTTTTTTACCTCAGGATTTGTAGCCAAAACCAGGAGTGGGTAATAAATACAGAAGTGGTGCAGGTGTTTCTATTAGACTTTTCCTCTGATTGTTCCACCCCTGGTTTTGTCTACAAATCCTGAGGTAAAAAACTCATCAACTACTCAGCCTGTGCACGTAGCCTAAGAGTGATAGAGAAGGGAGGGGGAACAAAAGCCTGCACACGCAGAGCAGATAGAGAGAGGGTGGATCCTGGAGCCTGCAAAACAGCCCACCCTAAGGGCTAAAGAATATAGCCCCTGCTAATTATAATCACTAATGAGTAAGTATTAAAACGTTTTTATGCACTTTCACAGGATGCTTTTAGGAGACAAAAAGAGTGTGAGATTAGTGATAGGATGCTGCAGGGACATGTTTTGCTAGCTTAGGAGGCGTTCTGGGGGTGACAGGATCCCTTTAAGCCTGACTGTGACTGGGAGGAGCAGCCGGGAGATAAGTGACAGCAAACGAAGTGTAAACAAACCCATGGCCATGAAGCCCCTTCTCCCAATTAAAGCTATACACACACATTGTTTCTTCCTTAGGGCAGTGGGCACAAGACGACAAGTGAATGATGTTTATGTGTTAAAGGGTACCTGTCACCTGGATCTAAGCCCCTACACTATCATTACTTGTCCCTGCACCTTCCTAGCTGCTCCCTATCTATCCCTCTCTGAGCTAAATCGGCCCTATAAAACAGCAGAAAAATAACTTATAACTTACAGAAGTCCCTGAGGCTGGGGACTGGAAAGGCGGGCCCAGGCTCCATTCTGCCCCTCCTCGATGCAGCAGCACACGCCCCGCTGGGCGGCATTATTCTTTCTTCATCGCCGCCTCCTTCATGCTTGTTTCTAATTTATCCAGGTTGCTGTTCATCTGGTCATTAAGAGACTTAAATTCAGCAGTGTCCAAATGGGGAGCAAGTGTAGCTTGTGACTCACCGTGGCCGGACTCAGAGGTACAGGCATTTTCTTCTTTCCTCCTTGTCACGGATGGACCGCGCCTGCCGGTAGTGGGGCCCGGTGGTCCAGATCAATAAAGACGCCATTGATTGAACAGATTAGGGGTTAATTTGTTTCATGACGCCACCTATGAGTGTTCCGGTGAAGTCCACCTGCGCTGCTTGGGCCTCCGGGGGATGGAATGCAGCAAGATGGAACACTCCCCACAGGCTGAGCGGTGATCCCCGGAGCCAGGAGCTGCACAAGATGTTGTGAGGCAGCTGCGGTTACCTTAGTGCGCGGAGATAGACAGTTCATAAGAAAGCATGGACACTGGAAGTCTCTGTAGCGGGTTCTTTACTGTAACCAGCAGACAGTGCATGGCATACAGTTACGGGTAACGGACCGGGTGGACTCAGCAATGACCAGTGTTTCTCAGAGATCCGCGGTGTTCCTCCATTCTAACTTGTGTTGCCGTTGTCGCCCAGGAATGCCAGATCGGGTACAAGGAGGCTGCTTCAATGCCCTACCCGGGGTATACGTTCTGGGTGCTTTGGGGAGCCTTGGGTCCTTTTGGTGGGTACTCCGCTGGCTGGACGACGGTGTATGGCGGTGGTGGGGTGCTCCTGTAAAGTGGTCCCTCCACTCCTGGTTCGCGTAGCAGTGCTGAACTACTAGCTTCGGAACCAGTAGACTGGCTGTAGATGGGCACGGGATGTTGTTGGATCTGCATGTAGATGCCCGTAGATCGGTTGTTAAGGCATCGGGAGTAATGGCGCCCAACCGGGGTGACGGCCAGGGGCTGCACGGGACTGTGCAGGCCTCCTCTCCTAGGTTGCAGAGCTCGTTCTTTTCGCTCCTTCTCCTACGTTGTTTCAGAGAGTTCTCCTCTACACTCTACCACTACACTCCGCCCACCAGGACCTTATTGGCCCTCTATACTGATGATGCATGTAGGGTATGGATCTCTGAGTTAACTATGTCATTGCTTAGTCAGAGAATATTGCTGCTGCTGTTTTGGCTGCAATACCCTCCTGTGATGCACTCGTTGCGGGGCGTCACACTCCCCCTTGGAGAAATAAGCTTGTCCCCAAGTGTCGCGCTACACAGACATTACAGAGAGATTTTTATATTTTTACAACAGGTCATAAACATTTTTATTAACAACAGGTATTTATTTTACTTAGGATGTTGCAAGTAAAAGAAAACAGTTTAACACTCTGCGGACCCGGCGGGTGGTCGGCTGTCCTTAACATGAGTCCAGGCTTTAGCCGCCAAGTCGCGGTGTTGCCGATTAAACAGGAAGAAGTCTTTAGTAAAGTTCAACAGAAAGTCACTTATGCAGGGCACTATTACGCACCCGTATGGCGAACCACCCATCACAGCACACATGCCACTCGTAGGTAATAACGTCCCCTCTGTACAGGTCACGATCTGGGTGTCCTCGCGGTAAGTGTGACTCTACATCGCGCCTTCCTACAAACACTTCCTCATACACGCCCTCCTCCCTGGCAAAACCCCACCCGGTTGATAGGTTGAAGGTGCTCACCCTACCTTCCTTGCGGAGTTCATCAGGTAGAGGGGGTTGGCGGCGAGCTTCGGCACGAGCCTCCATGTTGGCGCGCATACGAGCCCGCCACTCCTCTCTGCGGATGCGACGTATATCATCGTCTGTGCGGTACGGGGTGTGAATAAAGTCACTGCGACGTGTAGGTTGTTGAACAGTTTGAGCTTGACGGGCAGTCTGGATCGGCACTCGGGTAAACGGCACCGTGGAAGGCGTTGTAGCTACATTCGACCAACGTACCCGAGCGGGTTGCTCGGCCGAAGGGTTCACGGTATCTCCCCAGGCAAATCCGGTGTAGAGGTCCTCAGCGGCGCTGTGGGTCTCGTCGTCGTCGTCATACTCCTCTCCCTCGACGACTACATCGGGCTGCTCGGCGGGTGGAGATGCTGAAATGGAATCCTCTGGACAACGGGGCGTCGGTGCTGCGGAGCCTTCCATAGGGTCGTCCTGCAGGGCTTCCAGGCTGCCTGCTTCTTCTTCTGTTACATCGGGTAGTGGTGTTTCAATCCCAGTGACCAGGTAGACCTCTGTAGTTGCAGAGGAGGCCTCCGGTTCAGGGGAGAAACAGGCGACAGTCTCTGGGGTGGAGGTGAGACCAGTCGCAGGTTCCTCAGCGGGAACCAGGTAGGTATCGGCTTCTTCTGTGGAGCAGGTTGCAAGCTCCGGCTCTAAAACGGATTCGGCTGTGGCTTCAGGCACTGGAACGGGGTGGACTGAGGTCTCCACTGGGATGACGCAATCTATGGGCTCCGGCGATGAAGCAGGACAGGTGGTCGGCGTGGGTGAGGCTGCAAAACAGTAACTGTCATCCGGGTCTGGAGTGAATGCACCGATACGGTTCTGCTGGATAGCCCGATGAAGTCGGCTGCCCATGCTCGCGCTCCAGCTGCGGATCGTCCACTCTGTCTCTATGAGCCTCACCCTGAGGTCTTGCAGAGCCTCCTGCCAGAAGTAGGGGCTGCCGTCGATGGGGAGGACAGGAACCGGACCGGGATGGCCTATGGCTGCTCTGGCCTCTGCTTTGACCTGTTGCATTAGCTCGTGGAGTCTCATGCTGGCCATCTTCTTGGAGGAACCACACCCGTCCAAACCGGTGACCGTTCTGGTGAAGAAAAGTCTGACACTCCCACTTCCTTGGGGGTTTTTGTAGTCCAATTGGGGAAAAAAGTCTTTGGCCCGCCCCATGGTTGTTTTCAGCAATCAGTGCCGACAATGATTTTGGCGCCTTTGCCTTGGCCCTCCCACGAAGAGGGGCGGTGGCTCACCCCTGGGCCTGCACGTGGTGGTTCTCATGGCGGGGATTGCCATCTTGGACGCCATCTTGGCCCAACGGTGAAAAGGTGGGAAAAGTTCTTTTTCGGACGAACAAAGTCCTTTTGGATGAAATAAAGTCTTTTAAGCGCATTATACCCGTTAGGGAATGGGCCGGCTCGTATCCTGTTCGTGACGCCACTTTCTGACTCACCGTGGCCGGGACTCCCGAAGGACAGGCGTTTTCTTCTTTCCTTGTCACGGATGGACTGCGCCTGCCGGTAGTGGGGCCCGGTGGTCCAGATCAATAAAGACGCCATTGAACAGATTAGGGGTTAATTTGTTTCGTGACGCCACCTATGAGTGTTCCGGTGAAGTCCACCGGCGCTGCTTGGGCCCCCAGAGGATGGAATGCAGCAAGATGGAACGCTCCCCACAGGCTGAGCGGTGATCCCCGGAGCCAGGCGCTGCACAAGATGTTCTGAGGCAGCTGCGGTTACCTTAGTGCGCGAAGATAGACAGTTCATAAGAAAGCACAGACACTGGAAGTCTCTGTAGCGGGTTCTTTACTGTAGCCAGCAGACAGTACATGGCATACAGTTACGAGTAACGGACCGGGTGGACTCAGCAATGACCAGTGTTTCTCAGAGATCCGCGGTGTTCCTCCATTCTAACTAACTTGTGTTGCCGTTGTCGCCCAGGAATGCCAGATCGGGTACAAGGAGGCTGCTTCAATGCCCTACCCGGGGTATACGTTCCGGATGCTTTGGGGAACCTTGGGTCCTTTTGGTGGGTACTCCGCTGGCTAGACGACGGTGTATGGCGGTGGTGGGGTGCTCCTGTAAAGTGGTCCCTCCACTCCTGGTTCGCGTAGCAGTGCTGAACAACTACTAGCTTCGGTACCAGTAGACCGGCTGTAGATGGGCACGGGATGTTGTTGGACCCGCATGTAGAAGCCCGTAGATCGGTTAAGGCACCGGGAGTAATGGCGCCCAACCGGGGTGACGGCCAGGGGGCTGCACGGGACTGTGCAGGCCCCCTCTCCTAGGTTGCAGAGCTCGTTCTTTTTGCTCCTTCTCCTACATTGTTTCAGAGAGTTCTCCTCTACACTCTACCACTACACTCCGCCCACCAGGACCTTATTGGCCCGCTATACTGATGATGCATGTAGGGTATGGATCTGAGTTAACTGTGTCATTGCTTAGTCAGAGAATATTGCTGCTGCTGTTTTGGCTGCAATACCCTCCTGTGACGCACTCGTTGTGGGGCGCCACACTTGTGTGCCGTCGATCTCTTCCTTTACTTTCATCAGCTCTTGTTCCTCCTGTTGCACAATTAATTGCATGAGTTGAAGAGAACAGGTGGAAAAGGCTTCCTCCTAGTTTGTCTGGAAATCTTGGCTGTAGACAAAGGTAGGATTTTTTTCTAATCCTGAGACCCCTGAGGGATTAAATTGTTAGTAATATAAGATTTAAGCGATGTGGCATCCCACCAGAATCTCATTTCTTTAGACAACTTGCCTTCCAGTGTCATCATAGTTTTGTGCAGATCAGTGGTAACCTGCACATTGCCCATGTTACTCTGGGTGTCAAAGATTGAAGCAAATTTGCTCAGTCTATCCGACCGAGACATAGTGACCGTTTATATTAAATTAAATATCAGGGTACATTCACTCCGGTATCCTGATCCTGCTGGTGTGGCGGGGAACACCGATGACGTCTGTGACTTTGTTAACTTCCTTAACAATAACTCATTTAATCTACGGGTTACTTCTAACTTTAATGAAAGAGAAAATAATTTGGTCGATGTAACTTTATTCGGCGACTGTACCACAGGGGACGTGGGGGTGAGACCCTATAGAAAACCTACAGCTACCAATTCCATTTTGGCTGCTACTTGTCACTTGTCAAGAGGTGGGAGATTCAACCTAACCAGGTAAGACTGATCAAAAATGGATCGGCATCGGTATACCGTCTATGGCAGAGGTCCCCAACTCCAGTCGTCAAGGCCCACCAACAGTGCAGATTTTCAGGATCTCCTTAGTATTGCACAGGTGATGATTCCAACCCCTGTGCAATACTAAAGTAATCCTGAAAACATGCAGTTTGTGGGCCTTGAGGACTGGAGTTGGGGACCCCTGGTCTATGGGAGATGCTCAATTGAAAGACACACGACACAGGTCTTTTTGCATGAGAGAATCATACAGTTTAATAATTCTGCAGGTTATATAGGCAGCAGAGATTTCTAAAAATAGAGTAATGTGTGATATGATAACGTGACACAATAGTGGGGTTTTTTTTTGGACAGGAACTCGTTACAGACTGCTTTGACAGTTTTACAGTGATTTGTGAGTTCTTAAAACAATGATTAGGTTTGTCTGGCTTATACATTCATGTGGCCAGTTTGGCCTTGACTAGAGAGTACATTTCCTAGAATCTTAACTTTACCCTTAATTCCTGTTTTTCTGAGAATTACATCTGGCTTCTATCAGGACATTATGTTTATTCCAACTAGAATACTGGTCACCACCCTTTGTAAGTAATTGAATATGATAATACAAAATGTCTGACTATTAGACAAATGGAGGACTGTATTCATTACATAAGATACCTACTTTAACACACCCATCTCATTTCACCAAAAATATTCCTGTGGGTGAACGAATATGAACAAAAGGAAATTGTTCTAATGCTGTACAATATGGAATTGAGGCTGCCAAAGTAAAAGAGAGACTTCGGCATAGAGGCTATTCCCATTATATTCTGAAACGTGCCAATAATATTGTCAATTCTAAGGACAGAAAAGATCTTCTTTTAGCAGTGGGGACTCTAGAAGCAAGCTACTCCATACAGAACCCTATTGGATATTTCGCCTCGGTTCCCGCACCCCCATCAGACTTAATGTTAGACAAGATATTATCCTCCAGTATTAAAAATAGATATTTAATGTCTATTGTAATGTAAATCTTCATAGTTTTTGTCACTATTGTATTTTTCTTACATGCACTTATTATTTTATTTGTTTATGTCACTTTTATGTTGATCTTGTATTCATTGGTCAAAATCAATTGCAGCTGTGCACTAGTCAGGAAGCGGATATTTATACCGCACCCATGACTTCTTACCAATAGCCATGATTAAGACCTCAGCATCGAAACACGTTGACCTCAACTCCTAGCACAACATCTGTATGTACCATTGAAGCGTTTTAATTTAATTAAAAAGAAAACTGCTTTCATCAAACGGATCTTGACTCGCTGGATTTCTTATTATATTAAACTTCATACACCTCCAGAGCAGCAATCACTATTCTGCTCCTACATGTCTCATACTCCAGTCACTTCCAGCGCTACAGCACTATTCTGGTATTACATCTTGTCACATCCTCCAGCGCTACATCATGTTTTATACTCCAATCAACTCCAGACATGCAGTCACTATTCTGATTTATGGTATATGTAATATGGAGCCTGCTGCTTGGCAGTTATATAATACGGATACTGCTGCTGTATATTACATACAGTACAGACCAAATGTTTGCACACACCTTCTCATTCAAAGAGTTTTCTGTATTTTCATGACTATGAAAATTGTTGATTCACACTGAAGGCATCAAAACTATGAATTAACATATGTGGAATTATATACTTAACAAAAAAGTGTGAAACTGAAAATATGTCATATTCTAGGTTCTTCAAAGTAGCCACCTTTTTGCTATGATTACTGCTTTGTAAACTCTTGGCATTCTCTTGATGCGCTTCAAGAGGTAGTCACCGGAAATGGTCTTCCAACAGTCTTGAAGGAGTTCCCAGAGATGCTTAGCACTTGTTGGCCCTTTTGCCTTCACTCTGCGGTCCAGCTCACCCCAAACCATCTCGATTGGGTTCAAGTCTCAAATTTGGACTCATCAGACCAAAGCACAGATTTCCACTGCTCTAATGTCCATTCTTTGTGTTCTTTAGCCCAAACAAGTCTCTTCTGCCTGTTGCCTGTCCTTAGCAGTGGTTTCCTAGCAGCTATTTTACCATGAAGGCCTGCTGCACAAAGTCTCCTCTTAACCCTGCTGTTCTGTTCCCATGTTCTATACACTTGTATTGCTTCTGGGTCACTATGACCCGGTTTATTAAATCTTGATATTAGATACTCTAACTCAATTATTATTATAATTTTGCTTACTAGACTGTATGGGAACATGTTTGTAAAGAAAAATGAAATTGAACTTTTTTTAAGAAAAAACTTAGTAATAAGCAAAACAAAAAATAGCAAACTACACATGTTGTAAAAAAAAACAAACCAAAACAAGCAAATCAAACATCTTATGAAAAAGAAAATAAAAGATAATAAACACTTTAATATGAACATATTCACATGCTAATATTACTTTATGTATTCTTGCATGAAGAACAATAATCATGGGCTTTGCATAAGAATTTTTGGCATCCAGAACATGTAATACTTGTTTTATTATCACAGGAATAAGCGCAATAGCTGCACCTTTTTCTTTTTATTCTTGAAGCACCGCTGGTAGATTTCACGGGGGTAGAAGTGGTTGTGGAGGCCATGGTTTCACTTTCCTGAGCATGTTGCTGGATGCTCTGTACAAGGCCTGCTGCCTTTCCTCAATAAGTTCTTCTATAAAGAGTCTTCGTTTATGGAGTTTGTTTGTATTCCAATTCGGGTTGATTTTCCTCCACAACTCAAAAGCATTGTATGCCGACAAATACAGAATGTTATAAAACAGAATCATAGGCCACGGGTTTGTTTTTCTTTTGCAGGTGTATGTACTAATGAGCTGATCTAATGTGTCTACACCCCCTTTGGTTGCATTACAATCCAAGATCATGTTAGGTTTTTTATCTTCCCGGTACTTACTGCATTATAATGGTGGTTCGTACTCATTAGTATTACTTGTTTAGTGTTTTTGGGAACATAAGCAACAATTGTTGTATGTCCGTTCTGCGCAGAATATACACGTGTAGTGCACACGCAGTGATCTCTCTGGATGTGCTCTACATTTTAGTATAGACTGCGCACCAAAAATAATCAATATAAAGCCATTTTTATGGTGCGCAGATCTCAGTGCATATACCCAGCAGATCAAGTGTACGACCCCATTGAAATAATTTAGGAAATAAATAAATTGATATACAATAGTAGATGGCCTCACAGCTGTAAAAAATGATGCCGGGTCACTATGACCCGAACACGACAAGTGTACAAATCGGCGTGTAGCTAAAAGTAAACAAAAAAAAAAACCTCATAGATAAGTCCCCCCAAATGAGGAAAAGTCAAGTAACCTCAAGTTTTAGAAACTTATAGAAAAATATCTACAGGACCACAAAAGATTGTCTACGGGTCACTATGACCCGAACAGAACAGCAGAGTGTGAAACAACTGAAAATATCTCATATTCTAGGTTTCTTCAAAGTAGCCACCTTTTGCTTTGATTACTGTTTTGCACACTCTTGGCATTTTCTTGATGAGCTTCAAGAGGTAGTCAGCGGAAATGGTCTTCCAACAGTCTTGCAGGAGTTCCCAGAGATGCTTAGCACTTGTTGGCCCTTTTGCCTTCACTCTTTGGTCCAGCTCACCCCAAACCATCTCGATTGGGTTCAGGTCTCGTGACTGTGGAGGCCAGGTCATCTGGTGTAGCATCCCATCACCATTACACCTCCTCCTCATGCTTCACGGTGGGAACCAGGCATGTAGAGTCCATCCGTTCACCTTTTCTGCGTCGCACAAGGACACGGTGGTTGGAACCAAAGATCTCAAATTTGGACTCATCAGACCAAAGCACAGATTTCCACTGGTCTAATGTCCATTCCTTGTGTTCTTTAGCCAAAACAAGACTCTTCTGCTTGTTGCCTGTCCTTATCAGTGGTTTCCTAGCACCTATTTTTCCATGAAGGCCTGCTGCACAAAGTCTCCTCTTAACAATTGTTGTAGAGATGTGTCTGCTGCTACAACTCTGTGTGTCATTGACCTAGTCTCTAATCTGAGCTGCTGTTAACCTGCGATTTCTGAGGCTGGTGACTCGGATAAACGTATCCTCCGCAGCAGGGGTGACTCTTCGTCTTCCTTTCCTGGGCGGTCCTCATGTGAGCCAGTTTCTTTGTATCGCTTGATGGTTTTTGCAGCTGCACTTGGAGACACTTTCAAAGTTTTCCCAATTTTTCAGACTGACTGATCTTCATTTCTTAAGAAAAATGAGTGGCCATCATTCCTTTAATACAGAATTTGTATTATGGCAAGAAAAAAGCAACCAACAGTCTATTCAGTAGGACTATCAGCTGTGTATCCACCAGACTTCTGCACAACACAACTGATGGCCCCAACCCCATTTATAAGGCAAGAAATCCACTCGTTAAACCTGACAGGGCACACCTGTGAAGTATAAACCATTTCCAGTGACTACCTCTTGAAGCTCATCAAGAGAATGCCAAGAGTGTGCAAAGTAGTAATCACAGCAAAAGGTGGCTACTTTGAAGAACCTAGAATATACGACATATTTTCAGTTGTTTCACACTTATTTGTTAAGTATATAATTCCACATGTGTTAATTCATGGTTTTGATGCCTTCAGTGTGAATCTACAATTTTCAGTCATGAAAATAAAGCAAACTCTTGTCCAAACTTTTGGTCTGTACTGTATGTGTATATATATATATTTAGATTTATTATGGAGGCTTACGTTGGGCTGTATATATAATTTGGAGGCTGTGAGATGTATACATAGTATGGAGGCTGAAGTCTTTTTATATATACACTTGCAATCAAAATGAAAAAAAAATATGTGATCCCTTGTTTTTTTTCATACAGAATGTAATCTACATTGATGAACATTTGGCTTTTTTTATGTATGGGTTGCACCAGCCACTAGGAACAGTGTATCCAAAATAACCAAAGTTTATCAACTTAAAACCTTTATTTTACACAAAACATGATGATCATAATTAGAGAACAGCAATGACTGTAGACAGAGAAAGATTAACACTAAATGTTGTGAAGGTTACAATACTCACCAATCAGTAGGAAGTGTGCAGGCCTTTGCTTTGTAATGGTCTTTCCTTTTTACAGTCCTTTGCTTTATTATGGGCCATTGCTGTGAATGACCTCAGCACATCTGCGGCCACAGGACATCACTAGTCTCCACACTGCTCGGGGAGATTTTGGCTCACTCTTCTTCCAGTCTTTTCCACAGTTCTGTGACTGTTGTGGGTTTCTTTCCAAAATCCTTGGTGACAAAGTTATGGCTGAGGTTTTCATTGGTTTTAGATCAGGACTCAGGGGACATTTCATTGTTTCAATGTTTTCTGTTTCAAGGAACTGCTTTACCCATATTGCTGTGTGACAGGGGACATTGTATTGCGTGAAAATTGCTGAATGCAGTAAGGAACCGCATGTTGAAGAAGGTTCTGATGCACACTTGTATTCACTCTGCCATGTAGCTGTATGAGAGGTCTAACCCCTGCAGAAAACATTCCCCAAACCATGACACTTCCTCCACCACCTTTCACTGGCTTCTTTACACAATTTGAGTTCAGTCTTTCCCCAATTTGTCGATGAACATGTTTCCCATCAAACCCAAATAATTTAAACTTGCTTTCTTCACTAAAATGAACTGTGGACCTTCTTTGTCTACAAAACATGCTCATCACCAAAGGGGAGTCTAGCCTTTTGATTCTTTCTGCTGAGAGGTTTAGTCACTGCAGAGTGGGCTTTCAGTCCAAATGCTCTTAAACATTGTGTCGCTGTATGACGAGACAGATCCTTACTCTGTTCAGTGCTGAACTGGCGAGCTATTCCAGCTGCAGTGTTGAAACGATTACCCACAGATAGTCTCTGCATTATCCTGTCCTCTATTGCACTTGTGTTTGGAGGGCAACCAGCCTTCTTGGGGGACTCTAGTTTGGGATGTTGTAAAGATGCAATATTCTAGAAATCAGACTTGGAACAACCAACTTCTGTAGCTATGGCTGATAGAGTGACCCTTTTGGTCTTCATCTGGACAACCTGCTGCCAGAGGTTTCAGTCACTTTGGTACGGCAAACTGGAAAGTTAGGCTGCTGGTTACATAGGGTTTGTCAGATAATAAGGGAAATTAGCACCAGGAGCCAGATTAACACCAGTAACTTGCAGGAATCTTAAAGTGTTCTCTCATTTTGATCTTGTTATTTTTCATTTTGATTATGTGCTTTAGAATATATTCAATTTATGAAATAAGCTTTAAAATACTGATCCTACTCATGGTGGGATATTTTCACATATGACCTTAACATTAAGGAAATTGTGTGTTCTCTAAGTTTGATCTCCAGTGTATGTGCGGTCGCAGTTTGTTCTGACTCCCCTGATGATGAGGCCATATGAAACGTGTCGGGAGCATAGATATTAAATAGCTAATTACTAATCAAAGGAAGGCGGATTTTAGTGTTACGAGGAAGACACAAATCCTATGAAGAAAACTTGGGGATTAAACCAGTCTAGGAGCAATGAATTAACCCGGCGAGATTGTTCCATTCATTAATGTGAATAGTGGTTACCTCATTCTTGTGACTGCTATTAGGTCATTGTCAGGAGTGATCTTGATATATATGACACGATTGGTTATTCCACTATTTAATTGAGGGGTATAAGGACTAATAGGACTAGACTCAAGTTGAACCTGATAAATAAGAAAGAACCTGTGTGTACTGGCCTGATATAATTGGTGTCTGTAGATTGTATTAGCACAGATGTACCATCTGTGTGTGGGTAAAGAGGTGGGGTGCATTAACAATCACACACATCCCCCCCTCTTTTAGCTTTGTGTTGTGTAAATTTTATATAATTGAGTTCAGTAAGGGATATTATTTAAGGTTAAGATTTATGTTTACTTTGACACCAATTGTCTAATTATTCATGACATATGTAACAACTTCTCAGACAAAAACCACGAGGTTCCTTATGTTTGTCTGTATATATTTTCTTTTGGAACAGTATATATACAAGAAGGGTAAGAGAGGAGGTAACAGAGCTCTCCTCCTCTCACAGCTCTAAAGACCCTATTTCACGAGTCAATGGTCGAAAGATCCGATGAACGATGCGACTTGACCTAGATCGCTTGAATGTTGTTCAATGATCGTTCCTAAAATGTAACACGTATCGATATCGTTAACGACGCTGCAACGATTCCGCAACAAGCAAATGATACTTGCGGTCGTTAGATCGTCTACGTCCTTCAGTTCTGAAAAGGCGAGGTCATTAACAACATCATTATCGAGGGGTCACACACACCCATGCTGCAAGTTGGACGAACGATCATCGTCTGGTTTGTGATCTGGTTCACCAAGCTCCGATGAACGATCGGCCCGATTATCGTTGATCGGCTGTACATGTCTGAACAACTGAAAACCTGCGACATATCAACAATATCGTTGACGTTATCGTTGCGTGGAATAGTCCCTTATGGGATAAGAGCAACAATTGTCTTCTGTATGGAGAGGCCGACCCTAGGGCTGCCCTGTATTATACCCTCTAGACCACCCCAGTACAGGACAGACCCTTTCATGCCCAAACAGGTTGTGACATTAGCCCCCTGTGGCACACATTGTGCAAGAAAAACTGGCCAATGGCTAACAAATGTATGATTTGGGGGGGGACAGTTTTAGTCTGATGAGATTCCAATAATATATCACGGTTTATTGAATTTTCATGAAGGAATTATTGCAGATGAATATAACATACATCTTGTATTATTGTTTTCCTTATTGTGTCCTTATCATTTGGGGAATACACATAATCTTTGTAACAAGCAGTGCTGGTTTTGTGAGTCATAGTCAGGCATTATATTGTAGCTAAAAGTGTAAATGTCGCTTAATTGAAAATAAAAACAATGATGGATCACATAGAAGCTAAGATTATGCTTTTTTGTACCATATGAATTATTTTCTCACATTTTTCTGTGCTCTTTTAAAAACTGCATTGTCTGTGGGTGTGGACAGTGCAGTCTCAGCGTGGACAGTGTCTGCCAGCACTGTGTATATTTCCACAGCTTCTGATAGCAGCTGATGTGTGATGTGCTAGCACACAAGGTGTTAACAGAGATCATGACTGAGTTGTGCGGAGTCAGATGACGGAACAGAGAAGCGTATAAAGAGTTTACATTCTGACATTGCTTAGCTCTGCTGTAATCTGATACATTGTTTCCTCATCAGCTGCAGTCAGGTGTGTAGGTCACGCTCCCCTGTACCTTATATGGTTACATGCCTGTATTCGGTGTGAAGACAGATCTGACTGATAGTGAACATATGTCTCTGCTTCACACACAGTGCAGCGAGGACACCTTGTGGAAGGTTTTTGAATAGTAACCGAGAATTTTCTAATGAAGTATGTTAGAAAGTTTATTAAAATCACTTGCTCAAACATTATTATTAATTAAAAAGTTAACTGGCGGTGACGCTTTAAACATCTTTTAATGAGTTTTAGTCTTTTAAAAACCCTGTTGTACATATGTGACCCTGGTCCTGAGACCCTCATCGACTGCTCAGACCACAAGGCAGAAGGAGTTTGTACACCGCTGTACACGCACTCCTGAATTAGCTCAGCAGTTGTCACAATGGTGCGTCACACATACAATCAGACTATGAAAATGGCTCCTCTTCTGTGTGAATTCTCTCATGTCTAACAAGATGTGAGTTATCAGTAAAGCATTTCCCACATTGTGAACATGAATATGGCTTCTCTCCTGTGTGAATTCTCTCATGCTTAACAAGATCCGATTTACGAGTAAACCATTTCCCACATTCTGCACATGAATATGGCTTCTCTCCTGTGTGAATTCTTTTATGTTTATCAAGATGGGATTTGCAAGTAAAATATTTCCCACATTCTGCACATGAATATGGCTTCTCTCCAGTGTGAATTCTTTCATGTCTAACAAAATCTGATTTATCTGTAAAACATTTCCCACATTCTGAACATGAATATGGCTTCTCTCCTGTGTGAATTCTCTCATGTCTAACAAGAACTGATTTATCTGTAAAACAATTCCCACATTCTGCACATGAATATGGCTTCTCTCCTGTATGAATTCTCTCATGTGTAAGAAGACTTGACTTCTTAATAAAACCTTCCCCACATTCTGAACATGAATATGGCTTCTCTCCTGTGTGATTTCTCTCATGCATAACAAGAGATGATTTCCTTGCAAAACATTTCCCACATTCTGCACATGAATATGGCTTCTCTCCTGTGTGAATTCTCTCATGTCTAACAAGAACTGATTTATCTGTAAAACAATTCCCACATTCTGCACATGAATATGGCTTCTCTCCTGTGTGAATTCTCTCATGTGTAAGAAGATTTGATTTCTTAATAAAACCTTCCCCACATTCTGAACATGAATATGGCTTCTCTCCTGTATGAATTCTCTCATGTTTAACAAAAGCTGATTTATCTGTAAACCATTTCCCACATTCTGAACATGAATATGGCTTCTCTCCTGTGTGAATTCTCTCATGTGTAAGAAGATTTGATTTCTTAATAAAACCTTTGCCACATTCTGAACATGAATATGGTTTCTCTCCTGTGTGAATTCTCTCATGGTACACAAGAGTTGATTTATCTGTAAAGCATTTCCCACATTCTGAACACGAATATGGCTTCTCTCCTGTGTGAGTTCTCTCATGTTTAACAAGCTTTGATTTTTTAGTAAAACCTTTCCCACATTCTGAACATGAATATACCTTCTCTTTTGTAGGATCTCTCGGATCTGCCACATTTCTGTGAGTTTTATTTTGCTTTATAGTCTGTGATGAATTTGGAGATAATTCTTCATTACAGTGATCAGATGACAGACCTTGGCTGTAAGGTGCAGAGGGTATATCGGAGATGGCGCCGTGCTCTTCATATGTATCTTGTGTGATACTACGACTATTTGCATTAAAATATGAAGATATCAGATGTCCTTCACAGATCCTGGTGAAGTCATCTGCCAAGAAATAAACAAATGTTCTTGTTTTGGGAATAATTTAACTTTAAAAATGTAGATAAAATATAGAAATATTTTAAAACAAATTTAAGAAATTCCCTATAAATGTGCAAGATATGTAGCAAATTGTTATTAAAAGGGAAATTCCGGGGAGATAAAACTTTTTTGTACTGTCCCTGCTCTACTTGATGAAGCAGAGCTGGGCATTACAGTTTTAGGATCTATAGATCGCTTATAAATCAATAAAGTCATACCCGCTCCTCAGCTCACACCCCTCCCTTCAGAGAATGAGAAAATCAGTGATGCTGCAGCAATGACAGGAGGTGTTGAGGGCTTGGACCCTGGGGTCTCCAGGATCATTTTACATTTTTGCCCCCTCACACGTCTGTATGAAGAGAGGGCGTGGCAGGGGGTCTGGTCACCAGGCCCATGGTCACAGTACATACATGTTGTGATTGTGTGTGGGGTTTTTTTTGTCCAGGCCCAAAATATCAGGGAAAAAAAAAACACGCTGATCAGTTATGACTCATTCAATAACAGTCATACAGAAATCTTTCTGTATTGAATTCCAGGGTTCCACCTTAGTTTGTCTAAAATGTGATTCAGACAAAACCCAAACATAGATAAAAATAGAATATAGATAGATGTAGATATATATAGATGGATAATATAGATGGATAGATGAATACATATAATAGATGGATGGATGAATATCCGAGATTACATACCGGTAATCATTCTTTTACGGAGTCCACGTCAGCACCCAAGGAGAGGGGATCTGCCCATAGGGACAGGAAACCTACATATAAAAAAGGGATGGTCCTCCATACCGCTAAGTTGGTTACAGAGTATTGAGAGGAACCGCTATGACAGGTTAGATACACGAAACATCATGATCAGTATATCAGAATACCATCACCATTAGAGTGATAAAATAAATCAAACACCTTTTTCTTAGGAGTGCTAAAAAAAAAAACAGTGACTAAATAGAACATGGGGAAGTGGGTGCTGTCGTAGACTTTGTAAAATACGATTACCGGTAAGTAATTTCGGATTTTCCAATTGCCACGACAGCACCCACTGAGAGACTTACAGAGACCATCACCTGGGAGGGACCACAGTATCGAGAACTGATCTCCTGAAATAAAGGTCAGAAGAAGACAAATCAAGATGTAAGACAGAGCGCACAAGGGAAGAGACTGCACAGACAGGAGAGAGCGCACAAGGGGACACAGCCACAGAGACTACATTCCCGATGCAATAGCATTGGGACTATTTCTAGTATTTATATATTTATTAGCACTGTATTTTTGGTCCCAGCCTAATTACTTCCTGCTTGAAGGCATGTTTAGTGATCACTATTATTTCCCTATATACAAGTGCCTGCTTAGCTTTACATGGTACCCTTGGAAAAAACATTTTTTTTTAAACATGCATCGGTCTCTGCCGTGAATATGCACCTTCATATACGATTCTGCACATTGATTAATTATATCTTTTCTGACTGATCTTATTTTTTGATGGTATATACTGTATACTGTACATATTAATTTATTAGCTGTAGACCCCGACATTGCCTGGGACAGTAACTAACTGGTCCTAGCTATAAGAAAATAGAATAGCGTTAACAATGTTTTCTCTCTGGCTGCATGTGTAATCCAGGGGGTATGTGTGCGCTCCTGGTTTAATACAGGGGGCTGTGTGCGGCCTCCTGCTTATATTGGAGGCTTTGTGTGGACTCCTGCTGTATACTGGAGGTTGTGTGTGGCCTCCTGCTGTATACTGGGGGCTGTGTGCCGCCTCCTGCTGTATAACGGGGATTGTGTGCCGCCTCCTGCTGTATACTGGGGGCTGTGTGCCGCCTCCTGCTGTATACTGGGGGCTGTGTGCCGCCTCCTGCTGTATACTGGGGGCTGTGTGCCGCCTCCTGCTGTATACTTGGGGCTGTGTGCTGCCTCCTGCTGTATACTGGAGGCTGTGTGCCGCCTCCTGCTGTATACTGGGGGCTGTGGGCCGCCTCCTGCTGTATACTGGGGGCTGTGGGCCGCCTCCTGCTGTATACGGGGGGCTGTGTGCCGCCTCCTGCTGTATACGGGGGGGCTGTGTGCCGCCTCCTGCTGTATACGGGGGGCTGTGTGCCACCTCCTGCGGTATACTGGGGTCTGTGTGCCACCTCCTGCTGTATACTGGGGGCTGTGTGCTGAGGGCTGAGTGCAGGAGGCTGTTAAAAGAATAGTAAAGAGGTGTTTTAGTCGCTTTGGGGTTTGTGTGACTGCTTCATTGGAGAGTCATTTTCCAGTGTGCGCCATTTTCCAGACGTCCTTGTCTTCAGCAGCTTCCCTAAATGTTACACAGACCCGCATAAGCTGTGTTATACTATAAATGCCAACCAGGCAATACAGTAGCTAATGGCTCACACATACAAACAGCAAATAGGCATTTTTTTTGGCAAGTGACTGTAAAGCGCAGGGTTAAAATTTTCTCTCAAAACATTGTCTATGGCATTCCGAGTCTAATGGGGTGTGTGCAAAATTTCGTAAAATTTTATAAAATACAATGGTGCGGATTCCTTTAGTGGGCATACATACACACACTCAGCCTTATATATATCTAATTTATGTGCGTATGGAATGCACAGGTGAAAGCTGCCATGGTGCATGAATAAATATATATGAAATAAAATGTGTGCAGGACACTGGAATGTACCACAGAAATGTCAACTAAACAGTAATATATAAAAAGTGTGAAGAGTGATCATGATATTTTAGGTGAGTGGACTATTTGAATCCAGCCGTGCGGAGGGATACAGTGAAGGCAGGAATGTGGCAGTTGTGGTCACATGGGCTTTTTTTTTTAAACCCCTCCCACAATCTCTCCTGTTCAGCTCAGCATAGAGGGGGAACAAGCAAACAAAAACACATAGAAAAAGGGATTTTTTATTCATGATATCCACTGTAAACATTTTTTTGTGAATGTTTACACTTCTTTTTTAACTTTTGCCAGCAAAGTGTGTCGTGGCACAACCCCTTTAAGGGATTTTCTGATTTCCTCGCTAACAAACGACTTGAAATCAGAAGTACGGACAGGACCTTCTTTGTCCAGGGTCTGAGAGATGCAAAACTGACACAATCGCTTTGTATAATCATCAGAAAGGGGCTGCATACACAAGACACACTCTGTTTGCTCTTGGACAACTTCTTTTTAGCCTAAGGGCACACAGAAAAAAAAGGGAGATTCAGCTCACCAGGCGATATACATATACACTCACCATCTGAAGCTTGTCAGTGGGATACCAGCTCTGGAGGAGGAGGCACAGCGCTGGATTTGGAGGACTTGGACCTAAAGCTCTGCTCACTACTGGTGTCAGTGATGTCACCGCCTTTAGTGTGACCACCAATACTGCTTCTGCTGCAGCTGCTCGTGCTGCTTAGTCACTTCAGGTTGTGGATGCTCCTCCGCATCTCCTGGGAAAACATTTTGAAGTATACCCGATGCCAGCCTATTTCACCCTGTGGCCACGCACCAGTACATTCCCGCCGGTAGATACCCCTCTCCGGAAGTTAATTCAGCCACTTCTGGGTGTAGGGCGTGTCACCGACAAGCGCGCAAGCTCAGTGAAGAACACAGAACGGGCCTGCACAAGGCGCAGGGAATGCAAAGGATGAGCACAGAGAGCCACCTGTGCTGTGCCCACGTGACCCATGACGGCAACACCTGGACCTTGGCATCACACCATCCTTCCCAGCGGAGGGGGAATCTGACAGGCAGGGCTCCTCCGATCTTGCAACTGGAGACCCAAACTCTGCCGTCCCCACAGGCACCGCACAGAGGCATTAGGACCCAGGTACTTCTTTTCTTGCTGCAGGTTCCCATAAAGACAGGAAACAAACTGATGAGGCAAGGGGGACCATTCCTTTTATCTGTAGGTTTCCTGTCCCTATGGGCGGATCCCCTCTCAGTGGGTGCTGTTGTGGCGATAGTCTATTTTTTATAACTAGTGGGACAGTTTTATACAGTGGGTTGTTACGGGTCCAGTGATACCAAATAGGTATAGTTTTTCTTTTTTTACATAAATATAACTTTATTGGAATTTTTTTGTTCTCTATTTTCTGCATTGTTATAAATGTTTTACTTTTTTTTTTATCTTTGTCCATTTATGGGACATCATCTCTTACATCTCTGACCGCAGCTGCCCTGCATGGCAATGCTGATATCGATAGGGCATTTAAGGAGTTAAACAGCCAAGGACGGAACAGGGACCTCTCTCCACGGATGGGATGAAGCAGATGATAGCGGTTACAGCCAGGGGAGACTGCTCCTCTGCACAGTGACTGGAGGGATCACACGTCACAGCACAATCGCTCCGATCAGGCGATTATACAATGTGTGCAGAATTAGGCAAGTTGTATTGTAGAGGATTATTTTTATTATTGATCAACTATGTTCTCAATCACCCAAAAGACTCAAATATCAAAGCTTAATATTTTTGGAAGTTGGAGTGGGGTTTTTAGATTTGGCTCTTAGGAGGATATCTGTGTGCGCATGTAACTATTACTGTGATGAATTATTAGGCAACTTAATAAAAACCAAATATATTCCCATCTCACTTGTTTATTTTCACCAGGTAAATCAATATAACTGCACAAAATTTAGAAATAAACATTTGACATGCAAAAACAAAACCCAAAAAACATTAGTGACCAACATAGCCACCTTTCTTTATGATGACACTCAGCAGCCTCCATCCATAGATTGTGTCAGTTGCTTGATCTGTTTACGATCCACATTGTGTGCAGCAGCCACCACAGCCTCCAGACACTGTCCCCAGAGGTGTACTGTTTTCCCTCCCAGACACTGTCCCCAGAGGTGTACTGTTTTCCCTCCCTGTAGAGCTCACATTTTAGGAGGGACCACAGGTTCTCTATGGGGTTCAGATCAGGTGAACAAGGCAGCCATGTCATTATTGTTTCTTCTTTTAGACCTTTACTGGCCAGCCACGCTGTGGAGTAGTTGGATGCATGTGATGGAGCATTGTCCTGCATGAAAATCATGTTTTTCTTGAACGATACCGAATTCTTCCTGTACCACTGCTTGAAGAAGTTGTCTTCCAGAAACTGGCAGTAGGTCCGGGAGTTGAGCTTCACTCCATCCTCAACCCGAAAAGGTCCCACAAGTTGATCTTTGATGATCCCAGCCCATACCAGTATCCCACCTCCACCCTGCTGGTGTCTGAGTCGGAGTGGAGCTCTCTGCCCTTTACTGATCCAGCCTCTGGCCCATCCATCTGGCCATCAAGAGTCACTCTCATCTCATCAGTCCATAAAACCTTTTTTAAAATCAGTCTTAAGATATTTCTTGGCCCAGTCTTGATGTTTTATCTTATGTTTCTTGTTCAGAGGTGGTTGTTTTTCAGCCTTCCTTACCTTGGCCATGTCCCTGAGTATAGCACACCTTGTTCTTTTTGATACTCCAGTAACGTTGCAGCTCTGAAACATGGCAAAACTGGTGGCAAATTGCATCTTGGCAGCTTCACGCTTGATTTTCCTCAATTCATGGGCAGTTATTTTGCGCCATTTTTGCCCTCACGCTTCTTGCGACCCTGTTGGCTATTTGCCATGATACGCTTGATTGTTCGGTGTTCACACTTCAAAGGTTTGGCAATTTCCAGACTGCTGCATCCCTCTGCAAGACATCTCACAATTGTGGACTTTTCAGAGCCGTCACATCTCTCTTCTGACCCATTTTGCCTAAGGAAAGGAAGTTGCCTAATAATTAAGCACACCTTATATAGGGTGTTGATGTCATTACACCACACCCCTCCTCATTACAGAGATGCACATCACCTGATTTAATTCATTGGTAGTTGGCTCTCAAGCCTATACAGCTTGGAGTAGGACAACATGGATAAAAAGTATCATGGGATCAAAATACTCATTTGCCTAATAATTCTGCACACAGTGTAGAGCCACTACACCCCCAGCACAGCCGCCTAAGGTTGAGCTCTGGTCCTCTGCTGTAAATATCATCAGGAACCAGACCCTGATCGCTGATATTGTTACCACGTTGCCACATTTTTGCCATGACGTGCCTATAGGTCAAAAAGTCCAACTGAGTTAAGACGTATGAGTATGTCTAAGTTAGTGAAGGGGTTGTCTGCAGGTGGGTGCATGTCCAGGGCCCGAGACCCTCCAACTGCTTAATAGACTGCTGAGAAGTGCAGAGCAGCTTGTGAGGTCGGAGCACAGAACAGGGAACGGGTTACATAGAAGATACAAAATCCAACACATCATTGTACCAAGCGGAGAATAAGTGACTGTAGAGGCCACTACTCACCTGGGCGGTGATCTGTAGGGATCTCTTCTGTCCTCCGCTCATCACCCCTCACATAGGTCTCTGGAGGATTAATATGGGGCAGATCTTCACCCTGAAACAAAGACTGTAAAAGTCACAGACAGATGGAGAAGTCCCATCTGTGATCAGCTGTAATCTGCCATCTCCACCCATCTCATTACACAAGTATAACACAAAATCTAATACTGGGGGAGAAAACAAGACTGAGACAAGATCTTCACAGCGTCTACACATCATAGGGAGATCTCATCACACCTTCTCTCCATCTACCTGATCATCCGGAGGAACATTGGGATCTTCTGGATTACAGTCCTGTGGGAGAAGAGGACGGGGACATCTCTCTGGTGTTGTCCTCTTACTGGATAGACCTGGAGGAGACACATACAGGACTGAATTCATTCTTTACATACAAATCATTATAGGCCGTGTGTATTTAGTCCTATTACCTGGTGATGTGAGGGGATCCTCCATCATGACTATGTCCTTGTACAGATCTCTGTGTCCTTCTAAATACTCCCACTCCTCCATGGAAAAATAGACGGAGACGTCCTGACACCTTATAGGAACCTGACACATACAATGATACCATTGTCATCATCCCCCGATCCCTGCATAGCGTTACTGTATAATGTCCCAGCAGCATTCCCAGCAGTGTCACCTCTCCAGTCAGCAGCTCCATTATCTTGTAGGTGAGTTCTAGGATCTTCTGCTCATTGATGTCCTCATGTATCAGGGGGTGAGGTGGAGGCCCCGTGATTGGGCTCAGGTCTCTTCCCTCAGACTGTACAGGGTCCTGACAGCACAGATCACTCCAGCTCTTCTTCACCACTGTGTAATCCTGGTTATGGAGAGACACATTAATAAATCTCCAGTCTCCAGACATTTCCAGAGTCCTCACCTCTCCAGTTCTGTCCGTTATTCTGTCCATAGAAAAGAATGATGTCATGTGACATTGTCATCTCTCACCTCTCCAGTAACAAGGAAGAGGATCTCTAGGGTGAGGGGTAAGATCCTCTCCGCCATCTTTTCCCTGTCCAGATCCATCCTTGATAGTCAATCAGGAGAATTCTCTTCTATAGAAGATGTGAGAGGATCCGATATTGTAGAGACCTGAATGGAGACTCCGATCACTGCAGAAAGAAATGATGGGGACAAGTTTGGAACATACAGTTGTGGCCAAAAGTATTGACACCCCTGCAATTCTATTAAAATTAACCCCTGGAGGGGAAGGAAAACGATCATACGGTCATTTGTATGAAAATATAAATTTTTATTATTCAAAGATTAAGCGGTACAGGGGGTGATGTATGATACGATTGCCAATCTAAACAGGTACTGAACCATGATGTAACAACTGTATATTGATTTCCTTGCAACTGCAGTGTGTATTAGAGCTTGTGGCTTATCACTAGGTGGGTTACATTCATACTAAATGACATAATATGGGCCTTAAGGATGGTAGCAACAGATGTCCTCTCTTGAAATAATGAGAGGCTGATTAATGCTGTAGGCATAGGTGTCTCCCTCCCTTGTGCAGTGCATGTGTTTGATATCACTGATTGCACGTAAGCTATGCAGCTGCACTTTGTGGAGGTAACTGTGTGCCTCTATACATGATAAGTATCCTCTTTTTCAAACTATGAGGTTATTTACAGATAATATATAGGTATTCCCATGCTTGTGATAATTTAACACCTTCTCTTTGAGAACTTTGAGAGGCAGTATAATTGTTGCCTGGACAAGTGATTCATATTGTATATAATTTAAATACAGTGGATATCATTTAATTATATACAGATATCCCCTAAACTCACATGGGAATGATTGAGGTTTCATGCAGGACACTATATGCCATCTTGACCCAATTTTTTCTGTAATATTTATTGTATAAAAAATCCACATATATACCATAGCGCTATGGAGATATACAGTTAGGGCCAGAAATATTTGGACAGTGACACAATTTTGGCGAGTTGGGCTCTGCATGCCACCACATTGGATTTGAAATGAAACCTCTACAACAGAATTCAAGTGCAGATTGTAATGTTTAATTTGAAGGGTTGAACAAAAATATCTGATAGAAAATGTAGGAATTGTACACATTTCTTTACAAACACTCCACATTTTAGGAGGTCAAAAGTAATTGGACAAATAAACATAACCCAAACAAAATATTTTTATTTTCAATATTTTGTTGCGAATCCTTTGGAGGCAATCACTGCCTTAAGTCTGGAACCCATGGACATCACCAAACGCTGGGTTTCCTCCTTCTTAATGCTTTGCCAGGCCTTTACAGCCGCAGCCTTCAGGTCTTGCTTGCTTGTGGGTCTTTCCGTCTTAAGTCTGGATTTGAGCAAGTGAAATGCATGCTCAATTGGGTTTAGATCTGGTGATTGACTTGGCCATTGCAGAATGTTGCACTTTTTAGCACTCATGAACTCCTGGGTAGCTTTGGCTGTATGCTTGGGGTCATTGTCCATCTGTACTATGAAGCGCCGTCCAATCAACTTTGCAGCATTTGGCTGAATCTGGGGTGAAAGTATATCCCGGTACACTTCAGAATTCATCCGGCTACTCTTGTCTGCTGTTATGTCATCAATAAACACAAGTGACCCAGTGCCATTGAAAGCCATGCATGCACATGCCATCACGTTGCCTCCACCATGTTTTACAGAGGATGTGGTGTGCCTTGGATCATGTGCCGTTCCCTTTCTTCTCCAAACTTTTTTCTTCCCATCATTCTGGTACAGGTTGATCTTTGTCTCATCTGTCCATAGAATACTTTTCAGAACTGAGCTGGCTTCTTGAGGTGTTTTTCAGCAAATTTAACTCTGGCCTGTCTATTTTTGGAATTGATGAATGGTTTGCATCTAGATGTGAACCCTTTGTATTTACTGTCATGGAGTCTTCTCTTTACTGTTGACTTAGAGACAGATACACCTACTTCACTGAGAGTGTTCTGGACTTCAGTTGATGTTGTGAACAGGTTCTTCTTCACCAAATGAAGTATGCGGCGATCATCCACCACTGTTGTCATCCGTGGACGCCCAGGCCTTTTACAGTTCCCAAGCTCACCAGTCAATTTCTTTTTTCTCAGAATGTACCCAACTGTTGATTTTGCTACTCCAAGCATGTCTGCTATCTCTCTGATGGATTTTTTTCTTTTTTTTTCAGCCTCAGGATGTTCTGCTTCACCTCAATTGAGAGTTCCTTTGACCGCATGTTGTCTGGTCACAGCAACAGCTTCCAAATGCAAAACCACACACCTGGAATCCACCTCTGACCTTTTAACTACTTCATTGATTACAGGTTAACGAGGGAGACGCCTTCAGAGTTAATTGCAGCCCTTAGAGTCCATTGTCCAATTACTTTTGGTCCCTTGAAAAAGAGGCTATGCATTACAGAGCTATAATTCCTAAACCCTTTCTCCGATTTGGATGTGGAAACTCTCATATTGCAGCTGGGAGTGTGCACTTTCAGCCCATATTATATATATAATTGTATTTCTGAACATGTTTTTGTAAACAGCTAAATAACAAAACTTGTGTCACTGTCCAAATATTTCTGGCCCTAACTGTATAATACACACTGCATGAAAATGTAAATGATTTCTGACATCATCATTTTTTTTAAAATATTTAGGTGGTTCGTTACCTCAAATAGATATATGTATACTCTTGATTGATAAACAATGAATATTTTATATATCTGAAGTATGCATACGGTATAATATTTTGAAATCTAATTGTATCATTGCTGATCTTCTACCTTACTCTCACCCCCTGTACCGCTTAATCTTTGAATAATAAAAATTTATATTTTCATACAAATGACCGTATGATCGTTTTCCTTCCCCTCCAGAGGTTAATTTTAATAGTAATTTTGTGCGATCGGTCATGTTTGATTATATGTCATTATTTTTTCCAGGATTATTAATATATGGTTATACATTATTGATGGTATGGTATAGCCAGCCATAATGTACTGGATACAAAAACTGTGGTGTTTTCTAACCCCTGCAATTCTGTCAGATAATACTCAGTTTCTTCCTGAAAATGATTGCAATCACAAATTCTTTGGTATTATTATCTTCATTTAATTTGTCTTCAATGAAATAAACACAAAAAGAATTGTCCTAAAGCCAAATTGGATCTAATTCCACACCAAACATAAAAAAGGGGGTGGACAAAAGTATTGGCACTGTTAGAAAAATCATAATCTCTAATTTGTGTAATTAACAGCACCTGTAACGTACCTGTGGCACCTTACAGGTGTTGGCAATAACTAAATCACACTTGCAGCCAGTTGACATGGATTAAAGTTGACTCAACCTCTGTCCTGTGTCCTTGTGTGTACCACATTGAGCATGGAGAAAAGAAAGAAGACCAAAGAACTGTCTGAGGACTTGAGAAACCAAAATGTGAGGAAGCATGAGCAATCTCAAGGCTACAAGTCCATCTCCGAAGACCTGAATGTTCCTGTGTCTACCGTGCGCAGTGTCATCAAGAAGTTTAAAGCCCATGGCACTGTGGCTAATCTCCCTAGATCTGGACGTAAAAGAAAAATTGATGAGAGATTTCAACGCAAGATTGTGCGGATGGTGGATAAAGAACCTCGACTAACATCCAAACAAGTTCAAGCTGCCCTGCAGTCCGAGGGTACAACAGTGTCAACCCGTACTATCCGTCGGCGTCTGAATGAAAAGGGACTGTATGGTAGGAGACCCAGGAAGACCCCACTTCTTACCCCGAGACATAAAAAAGCCAGGCTGGAGTTTGCCAAAACTTACCTGAGAAAGCCTAAAACGTTTTGGAAGAATGTTCTCTGGTCTGGTCAGAAGAGACAAAAGTAGATCTTTATGGGCAAAGGCATCAACATAGAGTTTACAGGAGAAAAATAGAGGCATTCAAAGAAAAGAACACGGTCCCTACAGTCAAACATGGCGGAGGTCCCTGATGTTTGGGGTTGCTTTGTTGCCTCTGGCACTGGACTGCTTGACCGTGTGCATGGCATTATGAAGTCTGAAGACTACCAACAAATTTTGCAGCATAATGTAGGGCCCAGTGTGAGAAAGCTGGGTCTCCCTCAGAGGTCATGGGTCTTCCAGCAGGACAATGACCCAAAACACACTTCAAAAAGCACTAGAAATTGGTTTGAGAGAAAGCACTGGAGACTTCTAAGGTGGCCACCAATGAGCCCAGATCTGAATCCCATAGAACACCTGTGGAGAGATCTAACAATGGCAGTTTGGAGAAGGCACCTTTCAAATATCAGGGACCTGGAGCAGTTTGCCACAGAAGAATGGTCTAAAATTCCAGCAGAGCATTGTAAGAAACTCATTGATGGTTACTGGAAGCGGCTGATCGCAGTTATTTTGGCTAAAGGTTCTGCAACCAAGTATTAGGCTGAGGGTGCCAATACTTTTCTTTGGCCCATTTTTGGAGTTTTGCGTGAAATGATCAATGTTTTGCTTTTTGCTTCATTCTCTTTTGTATTTTTTCATTGAAGACAAATTAAATGAAGATAATAATACCAAAGAATTTGTGATTGCAATCATTTTCAGGAAAAAACTGAGTATTATCAGACAGAATTGTAGGGGTGTCAATACTTTTGGCCACAACTGTATATACCGCATATAGTGTCAGAGTAGGACCCAGTAAGTTTGAGAGCACTTTGGCGTAGTTACCAAGCTCTTCGCAGTGACATCAGTGATGAAGCTAAGTCTTTCAATTCATTTATTCCAGTACAATATTTACTGAGTTAATTTATCACATATTTCTTAGCTGCAAAGACAATCCTGCATTTCATGTATCAGCCATTAAGCTCATTCCCAAGCATAATGTGTTCAGTGTTGCAGTGAACTTATTCCCTTAAGTGCACTCCCAGGATGTGGACTGTTGATATGACCACCAAGTTGTTTCGGTCCAGCAGAGGATATGTTCCACTTCGCACATTGCGGCTTTGCTGTGTGTGCCGCCCTGGTGATTGATGTACGCCACTGCTGTTGCGTTGACTAATTGAATGCGGATGGGGCGTCAGGCTAGAAGGTGGTAAAAGTGTTGGAGCACTAGGCGGATCGCCCGTAGCTCCAGAACATTGATTAGGAGGTGTGACTCCTGGGGCGTCCAGGGGCCTTGGATCGTGTGTTGGCAATACACTGCCCCCCAGCCAAGTAGACTGGCATGAGTGATGACCACTAGCCATTGGACTGGGAGGAAGGATTTTCCCTGAGTGAGTGATGATGGTTGTGTCCACCAGTTGAGTGCTTTTTTGACTTGCAGAGATAGGCGGTGCATTCGATCAAGGCTGAAGGGATTTTTGTCCCAAGCCGCAAGGAGGGCAAGCTGCAAGGTTTGGAAGAGTATCTGAGCGAAGGAAACTATTTCCATTGCCGCTACCATTTTTCCTAGGATCCCCATGCCAAAGCGGATGGATTGAGGAGGTCGACAGCAGAGTGCGAACTCCTTTGCGAATCGCCGTGGCCTTGTCTTGAGGGAGTATGACTATACCGTCGTGCAGTGTCGAAGGTCATCCCTAGAAAGTCTATCCTTTGGGCCGGCGTTGGGGATGATTTGTCAAAGTTTATGAGCCACCCTAGGCGAGAGAGCGTGTCCGATGTTATTCGGACGCTGTCGAGGCAAGCCTGGAAGGATGGTCCCTTGATTAGCAGGTAGACTAGGTAAGTTAGGATGACCACTGTCCGCGAATGGAGAATAGTCACGACGACCACCATGACTTTCATGAAAACTCTGGGAGCGGTTGCGAGGCCAAAGGGCAGTGCGATGAATTGGAAGTGGTGTTTTTGAACGGCATACCACAGATACTTTTGATGCGAGGAAAAATGGGAATGTGGAGATATGAGTCTTGGATGCCGATGGTTGCTAGGAACTCCCCTTTTTCCATTGACATGATTACTGATCGTAGGGATTCCATTCTAAATTGTCGGACTTTTTGAGGAGTTTGAGGTCTTGGATGGGGTGTAATGTTCCATCTTTTTTGGAACGACGAACAGGTTTTAGTATCCCTTGAACTTTTCGTTCTCTGGTACTAGTGCTATGACACTGGTTTTGAGTAGTGAATTCATGGCTATGAAGCTGGTTTGGGGGAAGACTTGAGAGGAAAAAACGAGTTGGAGGCCAGGATAAGAACTCTATCTTGTAACCTGACATCAGTTCTCTGGCCCAATTGTCGTGTACGACAGCGAGCCATGAGTGGCGGAAGTGTTGGAGACATCCGCCTATTGTGTTGGTGTCAAGCGGGTGGAGAGAGGAGTCATGTGTTGAATCTTTGGGGTCTAGTGCCCTCAGAGCGGGCTTGTTTCGGGCAGCTTTTCCAGGTGGAAATAGTCTTGAATGAGATCGGGGTATTTCTGTCCCCGCGGGTAGGCTGCCCTGCGCCTGTGTTAGCAGTTGAGGAGGTGGTCCATCCTGATGTCCCGTGAGACGTGCGAACTTGTGATTGATACTGTGGGTGGCGAAAGGGCCGCTTGAGCCTTTGCTGGGGAGAAATTAGCTTTTTCCTCCTGTGGCTTCGGAGATGAGTTGGTCCAGCTTTTCCCTTAAGAGACGAGTGCCCTGGTAGGGTAAAGGGTTATGAGGGATCTCTTAGATGCGTAATCCGCGTGCCATCCTCTGAGCCAGAGTGTTCGGCGAATTGAGATGGCGTTGGCAGTTGACTGTGTCTAAGGACGCTAGTAAGAAGTACTGTCCAGCCATTGAGAGGTGGTTGAGTAGGTCCGTTGCCTCTTGTGGGAGGTCAATGTCTTGCAAGATTGCGCGTCGGGTATATGTCCAAGATACCATGGCTTTTGCAACCCACACCATCACGAAAGAGGGTGAAAGGGCCTCTCCTGAGGCTTTGAAGATCGATTGAGCCAGGTTATCTATTTGGCGGTCGTTGGGGTCTTTGATAGATGAGCTGTCTGAGAGTGATAGGAGGGCTCTGTTAGTTAGGCGCGATACTGGAGGGGTCGACAGCTGGCGATCCAGTCCATTCTATATGTAGGTCTGACGCGAAGAGATATTTGGCTTCAACAGGTCTCACACAGGGAAGAAGAAAGCGGGCACACACTGAGGGGAGGGGGGGAGAAAGTGGGCGCACACAGGGAAGGGGGGGGAGAAAGCGGGTGCACACAGGGGGGGGGGGAGAAAGTGATCGCACACGGGGGGGGAGAAAGTGGGCGCTCACGGGGGGGGGGGAAGACAGTGGGCGCTCACGGGGGAGGGGGGAGAAAGTGGGCGCCCACGGGAGGAGAAAAGTGGGCATGCACGGGGGGAGAAAGTGAGCGCACAGGGGGGGGGGGGGGGTGGGGGAGATGGAATATCCAGGGGGAAGACTCTCTCTGCTGCACATATCACTTCCCCTCAGCCTCCTCTACACGGACACTCATGCAGGGATTATCTCTCACCTCAGTCCAGGAGCCGCAGCACGATCTGCACACGGAGATAAAGCCTCACTGAGTGTGAGGCCCCGCCCCTTCGAGTGACGTCATACCTGGAAGGAGCCTTTATTTTCTAGCATGTACCTTCAGTAATATGGCGGCCTGGACGCAGTGATGACGTCAGTCTGGTTACCCTGGACGCACAGTGATGACGTCACAGCGGGCCGGACTTGCGGTGAGATTGTGTCTGTAGCTCCAGAGGCGTCGGCAGATCCCGTGTCCTCTGCACTGCGCAGGCGCGGGGAGTGCCTGCTGGGATATGGAGTCCCCCTGAGGTCCGAGGGAGAAAGGAGGACACAAGAAGTGTGACAGGAGGAGAATGTGGAATCCGGGACTGAGCGGCCGAGAACAACACTGCGGCCGCTGAACAGGAAACGTTTTGCCCACAATAAAGATGGCGGCGCTGACTTCCTGTCATGTGACCGGAAGCTCCGCCTCTTCTGGGAGCTGTGAGTGAGTTATATTGTGGCTGCAGTGACCGTGTGTGAGGGAGAAAGAGCGGGAGAGCCGTTACCCATGGCAACCAATCCGATCGCTGCTTCCATTTCCTGTTGTGTGTGAGGCATGAGAGCCGGATTCTTATTGGTTGTTGTAGGGGTCCAGAGAGAGCAGCGCTGAAGTGTAAAACACATGAGGCAAAGCAGCCCCTATATATAACTGTATGACATCATCAGCCATAATACAGCGCTGGACGCTCCTATATATAACTGTATGATGTCATCAGCCATAATACAGCGCTGGACGCCCCTATATATAACTGTATGACGTCATCAGCCATAATACAGCTCTGCACGTCCCTATATATAACTGTATGATGTCATCAGCCATAATACAGCGCTGGACACCCCTATATATAACTGTATGATGTCATCAGCCATAATACAGCGCTGGACACCCCTATATATAACTGTGTGACATCATCAGACATAATAAGCGCTGGACGTCCCTATATATAACTGTATGATTCATCAGCCATAATACAGCGCTGGACACCCCTATATATAACTGTATGATGTCATCAGCCATAATACAGCGCTGGACACCCCTATATATAACTGTTGACATCATCAGACATAATACAGCGCTGGACGTCCCTATATATAACTATGATGTCATCAGCCATAATACAGCGCTGGACACCCCTATATATAACTGTATGATGTCATCAGCCATAATACAGCGCTGGACACCCCTATATATAACTGTGTGACATCATCACATAATACAGCGCTGGACACCCCTATATATAACTGTGTGACATCATCAGACATAATACAGCGCTGGACGTCCCTATATATAACTGTATGATGTCATCAGCCATAATACAGCGCTGGACACCCCTATATATAACTGTATGACGTCATCAGCCATAATACAGCGCTGGACGCCCCTATATATAACTGTATGATGTCATCAGCCATAATACAGCGCTGGACGTCCCTATATATAACTGTATGATGTCATCAGCCATAATACAGCGCTGGACGTCCCTATATATAACTGTATGATGTCATCAGCCATAATACAGCGCTGGACGTCCCTATATATAACTGTATGACTTCATCAGCCATAATACAGCGCTGGACGCCCCTATATATAACTGTATGACGTCATCAGCCATAATACAGCGCTGGACGCCCCTGTATATAACTGTATGATGTCATCAGCCATAATACAGCGCTGGACGCCCCTATATATAACTGTATGACTTCATCAGACATAATACAGCGCTGGACGTCCCTATATATAACTGTATGACGTCATCGACGATAATACAGCGCTGGACGTCCCTATATATAACTGTATGACATCATCAGCCATAATACAGCGCTGGACGCCCCTATATATAACTGTATGACGTCATCAGCCATAATACAGCGCTGGACGTCCCTATATATAACTGTATGACATCATCAGCCATAATACAGCGCTGGACGTCCCTATATATAACTGTATGACATCATCAGCCATAATACAGCGCTGGACGTCCCTATATATAACTGTATGACATCATCAGCCATAATACAGCGCTGGACACCCCTATATATAACTGTATGATATCATCCATAATACAGCGTTGGACGCCCCTATATATAACTGTATGACGTCATCAGCCATAATACAGCGCTGGACCCCCCTACATGTAACTGTATGATATCATCCATAATACAGCGTTGGACGCCCCTATATATAACTGTATGACGTCATCAGCCATAATACAGCGCTGGACACCCCTACATGTAACTGTATGACGTCATCAGCCATAATACAGCACTGGACGCCCCTATATATAACTGTATGATGTCATCAGCCATAATACAGCGCTGGACGCCCCTATATATAACTGTATGACGTCATCAGCCATAATACAGCGCTGGACGCCCCTACATATAACTGTATGATGTCATCAGCCATAATGCAGCGCTGGACGCCCCTATATATAACTATGACATCATCAGCCATAATACAGCGCTGGACGCCCCTACATATAACTGTATGATGTCATCAGCCATAATACAGCGCTGAACGCCCCTATATATAATTGTATGACGTAATCAGCCATAATACAGTGCTGGACGCCCCTATATATAACTGTATGATGTCATCATCCATAATATAGTGCTGGACGCCCCTATATATAACTGTATGATGTCATCAGCCATAATACAGCGCTGGACGCCCCTGTATATAACTGTATGACGTCATCAGCCATAATACAGCGCTGGACGCCCCTATATATAACTTTATGATGTCATCAGCCATAATACAGCGCTGGACGCCCTTTATATAACTGTATGACGTCATCAGCCATATTACAGCGCTGGACGCCCCTATATATAACTGTATGATGTCATCAGCCATAATACAGCGCTGGACGCCTCTTTATATAACTGTATGACATAATCACTGGACGCCCCTCACCACCACAAACTCCCATGATGTAGCTTCTCCCTGACTCCGCCCACCATCATGCCTCACCATGCTTTGTACTGCAGCCGCTCTCCTTGTACTGATCTCTGGCTGATTTAATTACACAGCACAAAGTTTTACCAAAGTCACCTGCAGTGTAAAGAATGGAGGAGAAAGCAACATCCTGAGCCCCTGATGTCAGAGAACCACCGGCCCCCAGGGACCAGAGTAGCTGTGACCAGACGCCATGTTCTCAGTTTTGTTGTTCCTGTGTCGCTGTGACCGCCTGCCATATTCTCCCCCATCTTGTTGTTCCTGTGTCACTGCGACCGGCCGCCGTGTTCTCCCCCATCTTGTACCTGTGTCACTGTGACTGGCCGCCATGCTCTCCCCCATCTTGTTGTTCCTGTGTCACTGTGACTGGCCGCCATGCTCTCCCCCATCTTGTTGTTCCTGTGTCACTGTGACTGGCCGCCATGCTCTCCCCCATCTTGTTGTTCCTGTCTCACTGTGACTGGCCGCCATGTTCTCCCCCATCTTGTTGTTCCTGTGTCACTGTGACTGGCCACCATGTTCTCCCCCATCTTGTTGTCACTGTGACTGGCCGCTATGTTCTCCCCCATCTTGTTGTTCCTGTGTCACTGTGACTGGCCGCCATGTTCTCCCCCATCTTGTTGTTCCTGTGTCACTGTGACTGGGCGCCATGTTCTCCCCCATCTTGTTGTTCCTGTGTCACTGTGACTGGCCGCCATGTTCTCCCCCATCTTGTTGTTCCTGTGTCACTGTGACTGGCCGCCATGTTCTCCCCCATCTTGTTGTTCCTGTGTCACTGTGACTGGCCACTATGTTCTCCCCCATCTTGTTGTTCCTGTGTCACTGTGACTGGCCGCCATGTTCTCCCCCATCTTGTTGTCACTGTGACTGGCCGCCATGTTCTCCCCCATCTTGTTGTTCCTGTGTCACTGTGACTGGCCGCCATGTTCTCCCCCATCTTGTTGTCACTGTGACTGGCCGCCATGTTCTCCCCCATCTTGTTGTTCCAGTGTCACTGTGACTGGCCGCCATGTTCTCCCCCATCTTGTTCCTGTGTCACTGTGACTGGCCGCCATGTTCTCCCCCATCTTGTTGTTCCTGTGTCACTGTGACTGGCCGCCATGTTCTCCCCCATCTTGTTGTTCCTGTGTCACTGTGACTGGCCGCCATGTTCTCCCCCATCTTGTTCCTGTGTCACTGTGACTGGCCACCATGTTCTCCCCCATCTTGTTGTTCCTGTGTCACTGTGACTGGCCACTATGTTCTCCCCATCTTGTTGTTCCTGTGTCACTGTGACTGGCCGCCATGTTCTCCCCCATCTTGTTGTTCCTGTGTCACTGTGACTGGCCACCATGTTCTCCCCCATCTTGTTGTTCCTGTGTCACTGTGACTGGCCGCCATGTTCTCCCCCATCTTGTTGTTCCTGTGTCACTGTGACTGGCCGCCATGTTCTCCCCCATCTTGTTGTTCCTGTGTCACTGTGATTGGCCGCCATGTTCTCCCCCATCTTGTTGTTCCTGTGTCACTGTGACTGGCCGCCATGTTCTCCCCATCTTGTTGTTTCTGTGTCACTGTGACTGGCCGCCATGTTCTCCAACTTGTTCCTGTGTCGCCACCATGTTCTCCCCTGTCTTGTTGTTCCTTGTGTTGCTGTGATTGGCCGCTATGTTCTCCTCCATCTTGTTCCTCTGTCACTGTGACTGGCCTCCATATTCTACCCCATCTTGTTGTTCCTCAGTGGCTAGAATCGGCCACATGTTCTCCTCCATTTTGTTGTTTTTTTGTTGCTGAGACTGGCCACCATGTTCTCCCTCATTATGTTGTTCCTCTGTTGTTGTGATCGGCCGCCATGTTCTTCCCCATCTTGTTCTTGTGTTGCTGTGACCAACCATCATGTTTTCCTCCATCTTATTGTTCCCCTGTCGCTGTGACCGGCCACCATGTTCTCCCCCATCTTAAAGGGAATCTGTCACCATTTTGACCTCTCCTATCACTTTGGGTGGGCGGTGACGCTAGTGTTGGTGGCCCTGTGACACTCCCTCCCCCCCTAGACACCCACACTCTCTCTCCCTTCGTGCCCGCTCCCTCTCTCCCCTCTGTGCTTGCTCTCTCCATACCCCCCCCTTAATCGTACACACTCCCTGTCTTCCCTTGCGCTCTGTCTAACTCCTGTGGGCTGTCTCCCCTGTGCACTCTCTCTCCGCTGTAGGCAGTTTCTCCCCGTTGTGGACAGTCTCTTCCCCTGTGTGCTATCTGTCCCCATGTGTTTCTCTCTTCCCCCTGTGTGCTTCCTGATCCCTTGTGTCATGTCTTCCCCATACACACTCTCTTCCCCGTGTGCTGTCTGTCCCTTGTGCGTTCTCCCCCATGTGTTCTCTCTTCCCCCTGTGTGTTGCCTGACCCATTGTGAACTCTCTCCCCGTGATGTAGAAAGATGGCGGCGTGAGTGCGCATTGGCATCGGGTCACGCTGCTGCCATCTTTGTATTCCCAGGTGTCACTCACAACCGCATGCACATAGACGCAGTTATTTGGCAGTGAGGTGCGGTGGGTTCAACATCGGTTTCGGGTGTCATCGGGTGCAGGTGTCGGCGACACCGCTGGCGGTATTGTGTGAGTGGCCATTACCGCCAGCGAGCACCATATTTGCACAGCCATCACTTGGGTGTGCAGATATGGCTACCGCCAGCGCGTGATGGGAGGACGCCATAATGCAAGTTGATGAAAGGTGCAGCAAGGTAAGTATATAATAGTTTACTAAGGGCCAACAGGTAATATATGGTAAGAATAGACTATGATATCTAAGTGTGTACTTTAATGTAAATGGGCGGAACCACACATATATACACAGTGCTGTGCAAATTAATTGGGAAAAAGCAAGTTTTTCTTGCGTTAATTTTACTATTTCTGATAAGTGTTTTATCAGTTCTTGGTGTCGTTTTCCCTTTTCGTTTTGGAGAAAACGATCCAGTTTCATTGTGCAGCGAATTATTCTTGAAACGGTAGATTTTCCAATACCAACAGTGGAAGCGATTTCTCTTACAGTCAGACTTGTATGATCATTAAGAGTAATAACTCTAGACTCTTCCGTAGAGTAACATCCATTATTACAGGCACGAATCACACTGAGAGAAAAAGTACACTAAACCACCCCTCACAGAAACAAGCTCTCACCTGAATGCTGAGGGGGCAGCAGCTGGTACTTTCTGACTAAAGCCAGTCAAACCACATTTTGTTACTCAAGGTTGTACACTCACCTGTTCAAAGCAGTTAAAACTGGTTTGAATCACTGACTGATAACCAAATTACGATTTTACTTAAAAAAAAATGCTTTGTCCCAATTAATTTGCACAGCACTGTATGTGTGTGTTTGTGTGTATACATATATATATATATATATAATACAGACAAAATCAAAGCAGCACTATTTAGCTGGTATTCAATGGGTGCAAAACGATCATGGAAACCCCTTTCTGGGTTCCTATTATACATACAGCTTTTCAACAAACGTTCGCAGCATTCCTGGTCGATGTAGCCTGGACTAAGAGCGTGTTGTGCTCGAAACATCGCCACATCCTGTGCCTATGCTGGATTAAAATCTTGGCTACATCGACCTGGAGTGATGCGAACTTTTGTTGAAAACCCATATATATATACACTAGAGTGACCGGATCTCATAGGGGGGGGGAAAGTGTCGGAATCTTGTTAGTCTGAACCCCACAAAACGATTCCCCTTTCCAGATATTGAGAGAGCCAAAATTTGAGCTCGATCAAACGACGTTAACCCGTGCCGCTCGTCGCTCAAAGTTTGAAAAAAATCCAAATTTTTTGGCCAAAAAGCTGACATATGGAGCCATAACTCCAGAACGGTAAATAATAAAAACACGCTTAATATCTCAAAAGAAAGCTAATGTTGTTCTTCAAAATTTATATTTTATACATAATTGTTATTTTAAGTCTAACTGAGTTACAACAGCTTTTAGCCCCAAGAACGTGACCTGGTACCACTAGGAGCATACTTCATATATTTTGTTATTAAGTGATACATTTTTTGGGTTTTTTTGGTATATTTTTGAGTTTAAAGTAGAAATATAAAAAAAAAAACAAGTAATTCTGAATTCGAGACCAAATTAACTGAGAGCCACCCCAGAGATGACTACAAGGAGCTGTTGCAGTTGGTTCTCGTATTTTTGGATCACTAGACGGCAATGTTGTGGGTTTTAGAACTCCAGGAGCCATTCATCACGCTAGGTGGATGGCAAAGGCTATTTACTGCTTAAAAATGTTCATTTTTTGTCGTCAATTTAAGATGTCTAAAGAAGAAGAAAGTTCTGTGCGTGCCATTTCTGTTTTCCTAGTTAAAATTTATTGTAAAGCTTGGTTCAATGCTCCAAAAGCTCATCTTGCGCCAAAGCAAGATTTAGTATTTTGCATAGTCTGTTAGACTATAAAGAATGTGACAACGACATTGCAGAAATAGCCCTGACCAAATTTTCGAACCATTTGTGGTATTTGAATGCAGAGTTGGTGGGATTATCGTTTTTTGATCCCACCATTACAGACGATGAAAAGTTGTTAATGGCTAATAAATTGCTCAGTAGCACAGATGAACCATCAGAGCACGCTAGGGTTGTACATCCAAAAGTTAGGAAAGAAAGAGGAGTTGATGGAGGATTGGTAAATTTACTTACCAAAGAAACGTTTACATTCTTTGACCGATTTAATATAAAAACAGGATTTCCTAAGACAAAATCCAAACACCTGGCCTCAAAATAATGACTTCCAAGAAGGATTGAAAATTGTCAAAACATTAAAAGTAGTTAATGATATGGCTGAGCGTGGTGTTAAATTAAAACCGACTTTAACGACCTTCTGACAAAAGATGAACAAAAAAGCAATATGTCCTGCAAGTTGTAAGCAAATGCCGAGCATTATATTCTGACGTTTCAAAACTACTTTAACAAAAGCTCTAGAATAGATTAGATAACTATGTAAAATTATCAACTCATATAGGTACTACGTCTGTATCTTTTCTGTGTCTGTTTTGTATGTATTATATACCTCATTTTTATATTTTAAAATAAAAAATGTCATTAGACTTATCAGTATTACTTTTTTTTTTATTATATTTCTACTTTTAACTCAAAAATATACCAAAAAAAACAAAATTTATCACTTAATAACAAAATATACGAAGTATGCTCCTAGTGGTACCAGGTCACATTCTTGGGCTAAAAGCTGTTGTAACTCAGTTTGACTTAAAATAACAATTATGTATAAAATATAAATTTTGAAGAACAACATTAGCTTTCTTTTGAGATATTAAGCGTGTTTTAATTATTTACCGTTCTGGAGTTTATGGCTCCATATGTCAGCTTTTTGAACAAAAATTGGATTTTTTTCAAACTTTGAGCGACGAGCGGCACGGGTTAACGTCGTTTGATCGAGCTCAAATTTTGGCTATCTCAATATCTGGAAAGGGGAATCGTTTTGTGGGGTCCAGACGGACAAAATTCCGACATCGATTTTTTTTTGTGGTCACCCAATATATACATATACATGTGTGAGTTTGTTGGTGAACATGTCCGCTGCCTCAGAGTGATCCTTGACTCTGCCTTATCCGTCAGACCACACATTCAAGCTCTCGCCACCTCCAACTTAAACATATTTCCAGAATCCATCCTTCCACAACACTCATTTTACTAAATTACTAGTGCATGCCCTCATCATCTCCTGTCCTCGACTACTGCAACCTCCTACTCTGTGGCCTTCCTGCTAACACTCTTGCACCACTTCAATCTGTCCTTAACTCTGCTGCGCAACTAATCCACCTCTCTCCTTGCTATTTCTCCACTTCTCCCCTCTGCAAATCCCTCCACTGGCTCTCAATCCCCCAGCGTATCCAATTCAAACTACTAAAATTGACTTACAAAGCCGTCCACAACCTGTCCCCCCCCACCCCCCATATGTCTCTGAACTAATTTCCCGATATCATCCAACTCGTAATCTTCGATTCTCACAAGACCTCCTCCTCTCCTCCACACTTGTACGTTCCTCATCTAACCGCATGCAAGACTTCACCCGAGCATCCCCCATCCTCTGGAACTCTGCACCTCAAAACGTCCATCTGTCCCCCAGACTGAGAACCTTCCAGCGGAACCTGAAAACCCATCTCTTCAGAACAGCCTACAATGACCACAATGCTGCCCCACCACCACTGGACCCAGCGCTCCACCACCATTGGACCGCCTACCATATGGACCCGTCTCACACCAGTGACCTGCGCTCACACATTGGACCGCCCTCTACCACTTGGACGTGCTCCACCACCAGTGGACCTGGCGCCCACTTTGGCCGTGTCACCACCATGACTGCTCCACACCATTGGACCCGGTGCTCCACCACCACCCGAGCAGACCCACCTACTGTTTCCCTCCCCATTGCCCTGTAGAATGTAAGCCCGCAAGAGCAGGGTCCTCTCTCCCCTCTGTATCGGTCTGTCACTGTTAGTTCATTGTATTTTTAACTTGTTTGTATGTAACCCCTGTACAGCATCATGGAATCAATAGTGCTCTATAAATAATAATATGTATTGTGTGGATCTGTGCATATGTATATATATCTGTATGCATGCATGTGGAGCCGTGTGTACGTGTGTAGTTATGCTCCATACTTGTAATCGGAGTCTCCAGTAATTGTATTATTCCACAGGCTCTTTCTGATGTTCCATCGTCATCTTCCCCCATTCAGGTCTCTACAATATCGGATCCTCTCACATCTTCTATAGAAGAGAATTCTCCTGATTGACCATCAAGGATGGATCTGGACAGGGACAAGATGGCGGAGAGGATCTTCCACCTCACCCTAGAGATCCTCTTCCTTGTTACTGGAGAGGTGAGAGATGACAATGTCACATGACATCATTCTTTATCTATGGATAGAATAACGGACAGGACTGGAGAGGTGAGGACTCTGGAAATGTCTGGAGGGAGATTTATTAATGTGTCTCTCCATAACCAGGATTACACAGTGGTGAAGAAGAGCTGGAGTGATCTGTGCTGTCAGGACCCTGTACAGTGTGAGGGAAGACCCTGAGCCCAATCACGGGGCCTCCACCTCACCCCCTGATACATGAGGACATCAATGAGCAGAAGATCCTAGAACTCACCTACAAGATGATGGAGCTGCTGACTGGAGAGGTGACACTGCTGGGAATGGTGCTGGGACATTATACAGTAATGCTATGAAGGGATGGGGGATGATGACAATGGCATCATTGTATGTGTCAGGTTCCTATAAGGTGTCAGGACGTCTCCGTCTATTTCTCCATGGAGGAGTGGGAGTATTTAGAAGGACACAGAGATCTGTACAAGGACATAGTCATGATGGAGGTTCCCCTCACATCACAGGTAATAGGACTAAATACACACGGCCTATAATGATCTGTATGTAAAGAATGAATTCAGTCCTGTATGTGTCTCCTCCAGGTCTATCCAGTAAGAGGACAACACCAGAGAGATGTCCCCGTCCTCTTCTCCCACAGGACTGTAATCCAGAAGATCCCGATGTTCCTCCGGATGATCAGGTAGATGGAGAGAAGGTGTGATGAGATCTCCCTATGATGTGTAGACGCTGTGAAGATCTTGTCTCAGTCTTGTTTTCTCCCCCAGTATTAGATGTGTTATACTTGTGTAATGAGATGGGTGGAGATGGCAGATTACAGCTGATCACAGATGGGACTTCTCCATCTGTCTGTGACTTTTAAAATCTTTGTTTCAGGGTGAAGATCTGCCCTATATTAATCCTCCAGAGACCTATGTGAGGGGTGATGAGCGGAGGACAGAGGAGATCCCTACAGATCACCGCCCAGGTGAGTAGTGGCCTCTACAGTCACTTATTCTCCGCTTGGTACAATGATGTGTTGGATTTTGTATCTTCTATGTAACCCGTTCCCTGTTCTGTGCTCCGACCTCACAAGCTGCACGCACTTCTCAGCAGTCTATTAAGCAGTGTTGGGGTCTTAGGCCCTTGACATCAATCCACCAGCAGACAATTGCAGAGAAACCTTCATAAAATGTTATAGTTTAAACTGCATATTATTATTATATTATTTATATAGCACCATTAACAGTGAACAAATTAAAAATTACAGACTGGTACAGAGAGCAGATCCTGCCCTCACGGGCTTACATTCTAAACGATGATGAGGAAGAGACAGTAGGTTGGAGTTTACACCAGCGCCGGTGGTGGTGAGGCAGCTGCGCGGGGGTGGTGGTGAGGTGGCATCTGCAGTGGTGGTGAAGCACCAGCTCTGAGAGAAATTGGGTCATTGCGGGCTGTAGGCTGTTCTGAAGAGATGGGTTTTTAGGTTCTGTTTGAAAGATCCGAGCGTGGTGGATAATCGGACATGTTGGGGCACAAAATTCCAAAGAATGGGGGATATTCGGGAAAAATCTTGGAGGTGATTGGGTGAGGAACGAATAAGTGTGGAGGAGAGGAGGAGGTCTTGGGAGGATCGAGATTACGTGAGGGATGATATTGAGAGGTTAGGCCAGAGATATAGGGGGGGACAGGTTATGGATGGCTTTGTAGATCAGTGTTAGTAGCTTGAACTCGATTTGTTGGGGAATTGGGAGCCAGTGGAGGGATTTGCAGAGGGGAGAAACAGGGGAGTAACGAGGAGAGGGGTGGATTAGTTCGGCAGCAGAGATGAGGACAGACTGGAGAGGTGCAAGCGTGTAATCAGGGAGGCGTTGCAGTAATCAAGGCGGGAGATGATGAGGACATGTACAAGCATTTTAGTAGATTGAGGGCTGAGGAAAGGAGTGATCCTGGAAATGTTTTGAGTTGGAGGCGGCAGGAGGTGGCAAGGGCTTGGATGTGCAGTTTGAAGGACAAGGCAGAGTCAAGAGTTACTCCGAAGCAGCGGATTTTATGTGCGGGAAAAAACATGATCCCGTTTACCATGACTATAGATCAGGTAGGGAAAATACATGAGATGGAGGAAAGATAATAAGTTCTGATTTGTCCACATTGAGTTTTAGGAAGCGAGAAGTAAAGAAGATGGATATGGCTGGACAGCAGAGAGGTGATGTCTGGGCCAGAGAGGTAGATCTGAGGGTCATCGTGTACAGGTGATACTGGAAGCCATGGGACTTTGAGTTGTCCTAGGCCAAGGGTATAAATGGAGAAGAGTAGGGGCCCCAGAACAGAGCCTTGTGGGACTCCAACACAGAAAGCGTGATGAGGAGGTAGTGCGGGAGTGGGAAACCTAAATGTGCAGTCGGAAAGGTATGAGGAGATTCAGGAAAGGGCAAGGTCTTTGATGGAAAGTGAAGAGAGGATCTGTAGTAGAAGGGAGTGGTCAACTGTGTCAAAGGCAGAGGACAGGTATAGGAGGAGGAGGATGGAGAATTGTCTTTAGCTTTGGCAGTGTGTAAGTCATTAGTAATTTTGGTCAGGGCAGTTTCAGTGGAATTGTGGGGCTGGAAGCCGGATTGTAGGCTGTGAAGGAGAGAGTTGATGAAAGATGGGAGAAAAGTTGAGCATGTACATGCTGCTCAAGGAGTTTGGAAGCAAATAGGAGCAGCGATATGGGACGATAGCTCGGCATAGCAGTCGGGTCAAGGTTTATCTTTTTGAGGATGGGTGTGATGGTGCCATGCTTGAAAGCAGACGGGAAGGTACGAGATGATAGCGATAGGTTGAAGAGGTGGGTTAGGGCTGGGATAAGCGTGGTGCTGAGGTTGGGGAGGAGGTGGGAGGGGATGGGGTCAAGTGCACAGGTGGTGAGGTGTGATTTAGAGAAGAAACGAGTAAGCTCGTCTTCAGTGATGTAGGAGAGGGAGGTTACGGGGGAAGGGCAGTGTTCTGGTATATGGAGAGGTTGGGTTGGTGGAACAATAAAGGCAAATTTCACTAAAAAGGGCAAACGGGCTGATATAGATTCTGTATATTAGAATATCACCTAGGCTTATAGCTGTAACTCGGTGATAGAGAGTAGCTAGCTCCGGTGTTCTCTTTAAATAATTTGAATTTAGGTTGTGTTGTCTCCACTGTGTTGCAGCGATATGCCCTATTGAATTGTAGGAGCCCAATATGCAAATTTCCACTTCAGTCAAAGGGTATTTCCAGAGATTCCTCGGTGGGGGGGGGGGTGTTACTTTTGCTGCTGTATGACACTGTCCAGTCATAGGAAGGCAGAATCAGAGGGGGGGGAAAATAAATAAAAGCCCCTAGAGAATGTCTGACCAGACATCTTTAGCTTGACCACTCTGAAAACTCCCCTAACCTCACTAGATGGTCCATTCTAACAATATTGAAGCAGGCTCTCTGACACATGCTTGAGGACACGTAAGGAAGGCCTCATGAAACATTGTTTTACCATTGCTCTAGGAGTGGGACTCTTAATGACTCATAGGGCCAATGCACATGTGTAAGGGTGGGAATTTTTTTACTCATGTGGGGTATATATATAAGACCATCAACTACCTGGTGCAGAAGGAGGAAAGGATGTGTTAGAAATAAAGCAAAGGGTGTTGGTTGGTAATGGGTGTGCATTAAGCCATCTTACCAAACTGCACATTTTGGGTGACTTTAGGTTTGGTAGGTGTCATCTGTTGAGCTTGCAAAATCTGGGGAAATCCAGCCCTTGTTCAATTTTAGCAGAGTCAACCTGTCTGCATTTGCCAATGACAGGCGTGTGCGAATATCCATCATGATTGCCCGGTGACACTAAACACCGGTTCAGACAAGACATTAGCGGCAGGGCAGGCAAGATTGGCGATGTAAAGCACCCTGGTGTTTGACTATTTTATAAGATAAAATTGTCTGAGTCCACATTCCTGATTACACTTCCCTGTGCTTTGGGCTGCGCTGCCCTTGTACTCCTGACTGTGACGTGTACATTGTGCAGCCAGTGTCTGATCTGTGCAGCCCATATTTCTATCAACATGAATCTGTTCTGATGGTAGGTTGCCTTTAATAGTATTCACAACTTATCTTGCAATTTCTATGGATTTTCTTAAATAAATTTTAAAATATTTTTATATTTACATAGAATTGATAAGGCTAAATTATTCCTAAAAAATATCAATGTTATTCTTGGCAGATGATTGTACCAGGATTTCTGAAGGACCTCTGATTTCTTTATATTTTAATGCAGATGATTGTAGCATCACACAAGATACATATGAAGAGCATGCCGCCATCTCCAATATACTCTCAACACCTTACAGCAAAGATTGGTCAACTAATCCCTGTAATGAAGAATTATCTCCAAATTCACCACATGCTAAAAAGAAAAAGAAAGTCACAGAATAAATGTGGAAGATCAGAGAGATCCTACAAGGGAGAAGTCATATTCATGTTTAGAATGTGGAAAGGTTTTATTAAGAAATCACATCTTGTTATACATGAGAGAATTCACACAGGAGAGAAGCCATATTCATGTTCAGAATGTGGGAAATGCTTCACAAAAAAATCAGCTCTTGTTGCACATGAGAGAATTCACACAGGAGAGAGGCCATATTCATGTTCAGAATGTGGAAATGTTTCACAAAAAAATCAGCTCTTGCTAAACATGAGAAAATTCACACAGGAAAGAAGCCATATTCTTGTTCCGAATGTGGAAAATGTTTTACTCAGAAATCACATCTTGTTGAACATGAGAGAATTCACACAGGGAGAAGCCATATTCATGTTCAGAATGTGGGAAATGTTTTACTAATAAATCACATCTTGTTGAACATGCGAGAATTCACACAGGAGAGAAGCCTTATTCATGTTCAGAATGTGGGAAATGTTTTACTAAGAAATCAGTTCTAGTTAGACATGAGAGAATCCACACAGGGGAGAAGCCATATTCATGTTCAGATTGTGGAAAAAGCTTCACAGAACAAGGAGCTGTTTCTAAACATGAAAAAATTCACACAGGAGAGAAGCCATATTCATGTTCAGAATGTGGGAAATGTTTTGCTCAGAAAGCACATCTTCTTGAACATGACAGAATTCACACAGGAGAGAAGCCATTTTCATGTTCAGAATGTGAAAAATGCTTTTGCCGGAAATCAAGTTTTATTAAACACCAGAGAGTTCACTCAATGGAGAAGCCATTTTCATTTTAGGAATGTGAGATATGTTTTACTTAGAAAATAAGATCTTACGTGAGAGAATTTACTCAAGGGAGAAGTCATTCACGTTCAGTATATGGATGAGGCGTTCCATAGAAGTTCAGCACTCCTAGAGCATCGCTGGAGGAATCGAGCTTGTGATGTGAGCCAGAGCTGTTTTGTTCTGTGTTTGGAAGTTCTGAGGGTGAGGGGCGCTACTTGGTCCAGGAGCTTCTGAGAGTGTTATTATAGTGATTTACTGCCAGATCTGGACAGGAGAATGAGGAGATTGGTGACAGTGATGAGATGAGGGAGTCTGTGAGCGCATGAGGGTTAATGGCCTGTAGATTTCTGGATGTTTGATAGGTAGGGGTGGGCTGTGGTGAGTGAGGGTTAGTAAGTAAGAAGGAGAGAATGTTGTGGTCGGAGAGAAGAGGTGAGTTATCTAAGAAGGAAGTAGAGCAGAGCCGGGTAAAGATCAGGTCAATGGTGTTGCCACCCTTGTGTGTCTCAGAGGTTGAGAGCTGTGAGAGGCCGAGTGACGTGGTTAGAGATAGGAGCTGGGATGCAGATGGGGAGGTGGGGCTGCTTATGGGGATGGTCAAAGTCTCCCAGAATGAGGGTTGGTAATTCTGAGGACATGAAGTGTATCAATCATGCGGAGAAATGGTCGAGGAACTGGGTGGGTGACCCAGGGGGGCGGTATACCACCGCTACTCTGAGGTGAAGGGGATGGAATAGCCTAATGGTGTGAACCTCAAAAGAATGAATGAGAGTGATGGGGCTGGAGGGATGACCTGGAAAGTACATTGTGGGGACAGGAGTAAGCCAACTCCACCACCATGTCTATTCCCAGTCTCGGGGAATGAGAGAAATGTAAGCTGCCATAAGAAATAGCAGCAGGGGAAGCAGTGTCTGAATCTTGGATCCAGGTTTCAGTTAGGGTCAGGAGGTTAAGAGAGTTAGTGAGAAAGTAGTTATGAATGAAGGGAAGTTTTTGCATACAGACCGTGGATTCCAAGAGCGCAATTAAAAGAGGGGGAAGAAGGTGTGCAGGTGATGTTAATAAGGTTAGTGAGGTTTCTGTGTGAGGTGGGAGAGGGGTTGAAGTTAGCAGAGGGCGGACCAGGCTTGGGAGAGATATCACCTGAGAGGAGCAGCAGTAAAAGGAGAAAGAGCAGGTAGTTTTTGGAATTAGGACATGATTTATTATGACAAACTTTGGAATATGATGGGCTGAGAATCTTCAGTAAACTGAAGATAGCATGGGAGCTGTACTAGTGTCTGCATAGAGTAGGGCAGGAGAGAGGGGCTGATGTGAATGAGTGGTGATGGAGGGTGTATAGGGTGATAAAAGTTGGTGGCTAGAGCACATAAGAAAACAAACAGTGAAATAAAAGACATGGTGTGATGCATCATTGTGAGTCTTGCTGAACTAATACATGAGTGCATGCACGTGTATAAACTCAATATAAAGACTACAGGTGTCTACAGCCCTGTGCAGGAGCTTCTGCCATGTTTCCTGTGCAGCTGGTGAGGGGCTCAGTACCTGGTTCCCCTCTAATCATAGGAAGTGTACAGACCTATTGGATATTACAATATATGAAAGTTTTTCTACAATGTAAATGCCTAAATATGACACATAAAAGCATTACTGCTTAGTACAAAGAGATTTCTTGTAATGACCATGTTGAGGATGGAGGCGTTATGGCAATGAATAGTTAAATAATGTATATAGCCTATACAAGTACTTTCCAATACTGACAGCATCTTGTGGCCTATGATCTTTGTTCACACTTGGTCACAATTCACTCTCTGGTTCCCATCCCTTCATTTTCCTAATCAGGAATGCTGTGTTCTTTTCAAGGTCACATACTGCTACTTTCTAAATCTAGGTAGAGCATTGCTTGCTGTAACAGAATGTGCTCGGGATACTAACCTCGGTAACTGTAATTGAAATGCTGATTAACCCCTTCTATCTATGTAGAATCCGACTGAATCTTCTCTTTCCAGAATAAGCTGCTGAATTAGTGTAATATGATGTAAGGACCCCTTAGAAATCGCCTCTAAGTAATGCCCCTTTAATGAAAGGTATTAAAAGCTGCTGACCCATCTTTCAATAAAGTTTTGTTATTAAGTTCTGCTATTGTCTGGTGGTCAAGGGTAGTTTTTTCCTTGTAATGTGCACACACCCAGACAAGGCGTCCATTACAGTGATATGAAGTGTTTATACGTGAAAATACTACAACTTTTCCCTTACATAAGTAATGACTACCGTAGATATATCATGTGATGTGACCATGTGATGTGCCATGCTGCCTGCTATACAACATCCAAGATGGCGCTGTATCCTGTGCTGCACCCAAGATCCGGCTACTCCCTTAAGAGGAGGAATTCAGATATTAGAATAATTTAGCAAGGACTAACCAATCAAGGACTGATAATTTTACAGAATACTTCAGTATTAACCTGCCTGCTAAGGCAGGTTTCACTCTGCAGCTTTTTCCCTGATTAGGTTAGATCAGGTTTGTGTGCCAAAACCAGGAGTGTCTCCAAAACTCAGAACAGGAGTCAATCTTTCAATTATAGTTTTTCTCTGCAAGTTCCTCTCCTGGTTTTGACACACAAACCTGATCGAACCTGATTAGGGAAAAAACTGCAGTGTGAAAGCAGCCTAACACTCCTTGCATTCCTGTATAAATATGTGTGTGTCAATAAACTTCTGCGCAGTGCTTATTCTCATGGGCTTAGGCAGGAGCAAGACTTGGAACGTATTCTGTGTCCGTGTCATTACTTGCGACGTGCACGCTTGCCCGAATGATTTGGAGTGGTTGACGAACTTGAGAAACGTAGCTGAGACCCTCAACAATTGGCTCCGTGAACAGGGACCTCCGTGAGGAAACAAGGCGCCCCGTGGCCCCGCACGGCTCCCCTGCCGGAGACCCACCGCCCACCGAAGGGACCTGATCAATCTTGCTGGATCACGGTAAGTCCCATGTATATCATGTATACTTGAGAACCTGCCTGTCATTCGGGGGACGGTGGATATCTGGGAAGGGTGTAGCCGGAGCACGAGGGTGTAAGGTGATGGTAACTACCCTGGTTGTCCATAGTGGGGGTTGAACGTGATTAAGCACCAACCGTCCGCCCAACTCTGTCAGCCACGGTGCACTGCCCCATTGGGAGAGACCGAGCAAAGAATGCAGCAAGAGGGGGAGGTAAGACTGTATGTTATTTTATGATTACTGTTGAGACGCATTAGCTTTAACACGGGTACGTAGGCTGCCAGAATAAGGAGAATAGGGCAGGCGTCGAGTAGTGAACGCAGGCTGCCAGAACAAGGGGAGAATTAAGGGCATGTGTACGTATTACATAGGCTGCCAGTATAAGTGGATGAAGACATAAGGGTAGGCGTACCGAACGCAGGCTGTCAGTATAGGTGGGTAAGGACAGGCGTTGGATATCCTCTCCAAGAAGGAGGGAAGGCTGGTGTACCGTGGCATAAGTATTTGCTGGGATACGGGTCGGTGAGCAGCTGCACCGATGGAGATTCACCAGCTGTGATTAAAGATGCTGCGTCTTTTTAAAAAGAAAAAAAAACAGTCTCCCTCCGGGAGCAGTCACAGCTATCATTATGGTCCGTGAAAGAGAAGGGAAAAAGTATGTTAAAAATGCAAATGTATTGTTTAAGCTGACAGAAATGCCACCAGAAGGGAGGCTCCAGCCTGGTATGTGGAAGCACATAAAACAGGTGTTTAGTGTATGGTTTTTGTGTTATACATGCTGCCAAGCGATCCCCTAGGGGAACGCTACCTTATAATGTGTATGTTCCCCTTGGTATATTGGAATGAGTGACATATATACCATAATTTTGGTTGCCTGATTTGGCAATGCTAATAAAATAGAATATACTGTGTTTTGAATGGTGTTACTGACAATAATGATGATGATTGCTATGAGAAACCTTGCAGGCACACAAAATCCCCCGCAGCTATGGAGAAGGGGGTGAGTTAGGAATTTCACAGTGCCTGAATCTGAGGACATTCTTGAAAATGTTTTCGTGTAATTAGAAGCTGATAACATTGATTTGTAGGCACATAGTCGTTCAAGGTCAGGATGTGTGAGAAAAATAAGGGAGTCGCTCTACCCACGGCTCCCTGGTGTTATCAAGACATCTGTGTGATCTTGCCAGGAAAGACAGTGTGTGCATTGTGCTTGGATATCTCGGCCTCTTTTCTCTCCCCCCCCCCCTCCCCTTTTTCCTTCTGTTTGTGTTGGGAGAGGTAGGAGTGAGGTCTGCGCCAGTAAACACATTTTACATGTTGGAAGAAGAATCACCCAACTTTCCATAAGACCCTGAGTGGAAGGCAGGAATTTCTTTTAATTTTTGGCTGTGAATATTAAGAATCATAATTGTTTACTGTGTATTTAGTTGGAAGCTAATAATATTGCCTATTATTGGACACAATAATTGTTATTTTGGACACTTTTTGTACATTCCTGCTTGAGGTCCTACAGAATTAGATTTTTACTGATTTTCATACAGGGATTATTCTATTTTATTGAGTCATGCTGACACACGGTCTTCTTGTTTGTGTTGTGTTAATATTCTTTAGACACTATGATAACTATGTAGTATAATTTTTATATATTTCTGTCTAAAGTTTTACAGACGTAGACTCTTACTGACTTAAATAAATAAATGGTGTTAGTACGATGATCAATTGTTTTTAGAAGAGGCATAGAGAACAGTATATTCTGCAATGCTGTATTATTTGTTGCCTAGCTGTCAATATAATTAGTAGAGAATTAATAAGAATTTTATTGAATAAGTATGATTTTTGAAACTAATACAAATTATTGAGTGTTTTATTTCAGATGTATGTATAGGAGAGATGATCTTACACTGGACACCGGTAGGATCCTCGCATGAGATAATCAGAGCAATTGGTTCTAATTTTTGCAATTTTTGTCAGCAGGTGGAGCATCTTCCAAGTACAATTGTTACAATGACAGTAATGGTGGGTTTACACGTCGCGATATCGTTCCGATATTGTATCCAACGGCGTGGGAGTGCGCTTTTTCTGGGCAGAATTCCAAGATCGCATAGGAGATGTTACACAGCACGATATCGGCATACAACGTCTCTACGATGTCTACGCCCCCCCTTGTACGGCCGACCCAGGAACGACCATTTAACATGGAGAGGATAGGGGAAGTTGAACTTCACATCGTAGTTGGGCGTTTACACAGCACGATCCGGCTCCAACCTCCATCCAATATTGGGCGGTTGGAGAGCACGCTCATTCGATCCCCGATATCGGTTTGACATTGTTCGTGCACCATATTGGACATTTATACCATACAATGCACGAACGATATCGAGTCCAACGCATGAACCACATGACTTTTGGTCGGAGTTGGACGCCGATATCGGGACGTGTAAACCCACCATAAGCATATTAAATGCAGAATTGGTAAAATACGGTGGGGTAGACACCATGTTACCAGTCTAGGATGGTATAACCACGCTGACAACACTGTAGGTGTCCTCCCAGAGGTAGAGGGCAAGGTACAATTGAAGTTAAAAGTTTAGGTAGTGGCGGGCGGTTACCCATCCCAGCCTTGTTATGGCTGGCTGATCCGAGCACCCTCCCAGTATCAGACTGCCCGAACAAAAACAGGTACTCGGGGAAATGGGAGTTGTGCTGAAGGATGGGAAAAAGGACAGGCCATGACGTCTCTTATCATCAAAAGTTAGAATAGTTTCTGCTTGGCCCAACTTACGCCTCAACAGGTCACAAATGAAATCAGATTAATACCTCCTGGATCGTTCCTGGTTTCAGGTAAGCTGTGTACAATCCTGCATTATTCTTACGCACAACACAACTCAGAAAGGTAAGAGTTTAAAGCAGCAGCCGCTCCACAAGTTCTAAGAATTGCAAATAAGGTGCGGACAAGGAGAAGAAAAGGTATAAACATGTCCTAGTAGGTGTGGATCTCTCTCTCCTATATAAAATACCATAAGATGTCTAATATCTTGGTTAAAATGTTCTGAAGCAGAGTAAGTAGGTAAATGAGTAAATATATATGTAAATAATAATATGGTAGTTGTATAATAAATAATTGGACATTTCCTCAGCTATCCAGTTACCTTTTTGACCTGTTTTTCAGGAAAGCAGGGAGACCACTGATGATAAGTATAAATTAATTATATTGTTTAATATTATGCCTGTGTGATTCTACCTTGTATTATATATATATATATAGTTTTTATTTGTGCTGAGACAGACAAGCCGTCATCTGCCTCTATTACGGACTATTGACAGTGTATCTAGTGACCCTTATATATATATGTGTTGACTGAGCAATTGCTGTATATATTTATAGGTAATGGACTAAACAACACTTTACAAACTGAAAATATGTGGGGCACCACAGGCGTTTCAACAGGGTGCCGACCTCCGCTGTGTAGGTAGGTTTCCAGCTTTAAGCTTTAATTGATATCAATTATCAAAACTGTGTAAATTTTATGTCTTTGTTCTTTCATATTATTTTGGGTGACCATTTTGATATTACAATCAATTAAACATGATTTTATTGTATATCTCTTCTCTTAGGGATGATTGTTTTTCATTTATAGGTAATTCAAGAACTGATATCATATCCTTTTTATATCTTTTTCTTAAAAGGTGGGTGTATATGTAATATTAGATGATAAGATGCTCAAGGGGGGGTGACATATTCTTAAGGTTATATGTAAAATTTTGTGATTTGTTTTTTGTGTTGCAATATATTACCATGTCATTGATAGTTATGAAAATGGTACAAATTTTTATGAGATTATGGTTGAAAATGTTGTCCAGGCCATGGTTCACCCGTGGCTGTCCGCAGGCCTTTTTAGGTTTGCGGACATTGTTGATAAAAGGACTATGGGGATCCAATCCTTTGAGTGCTTGAAAACTATCCCACCTCTAACTAATAGAGCTTTCTATCAGTACCTCCAAATCCGGGACTTTGCCACCTCCCTATATGGCACCTCGGGGGTATCGGTCCCATCAGACTTCGAAAAAATATGCAGGAGGGGAACAAGCACTAGAGGTCTGATTTCAGAGATCTACCAACTCCTCGCTGCCCTAGGCAGTGGAGACCGGGAGAGCTTCTCATACATGAAGAAATGGGAGGCCCTTTTGGGCAGGCAGATTTCCCCCCAGACCTGGCAATATATTTGGGACAGAGCATCCAAGACCTCCATTTGCACGCTCTACAAGGAAAACCAATATAAGCTCATGATGTTCTGGTATCATACCCCTGATTTCCTCCATAAATTAAACCCACTTTTACCTGACACTTGTTGGAGGTGCAGCCGAGATGTGGGCGACCTGCTTCATATCTTTTGGTCATGTCCAAGATTAAGGGGATTCTGGAGATCTGTTAGAGATCTTATTATGAAGGTTCTGTTTGTTTACATGGAACCGGATCCACTGGTATACCTTCTCAATGCACACACTGGACGGGTGGGCAAACTGGCATCTAAGCTTCTCTTGCATATTCTTACTGCAGCTAGATGCCTGATCGCCCTCTTTTGGAGGAGATTGGAGCCGCCTTCCCTCAAGGATCTGTTCACTAGGTTGTCAGATATCAGGAGGATGGAATATCTGATGGCCCTGTTGGCAGCCAGAGTAGACCAGTTCAATCAGGTCTGGGCCCCGTGGGATTATTTCGCTGCCCAGGAGGGTATTTAATGTTGAGACAGTTTCCCTGGTCCTGGGAGGTCTTACTCCCTTATCCTTCCCTCCCCTACTCCTCCCTTCTCTCCCCCCCCCTTCTTTATATCCTTCCCTATCTCCCCCACCTCCCTGCTCGATCCTATATCTACCCCTCTTGGTTTTCTTGGTTGTTATTTGCCTAATTATTACCTATTTGTTACCATCCATTGTTCAGGGGAGGTGATTATTGTTGATGACCCTACGCGCCTAGATGTCCCTTTAAGGGAAGTGACCAGATCATACTGGCTCCTGGGACAGGGTGGTTTGCTACCACCAAGGACACAAGAAACACTTGACGATATGGACGCAATACCCCCAGGGGGTCCACCTAAACATACCTTAACCTATGTCACTCGACATCCCTCCCTTATGTTACTGTATTAATGCAATTCACTTGATGGTTTATTTTCTTTCCTGTACTAAAAAAAAAAAAAAAAAAAAAAAAAAAACTCAATAAAAACTTATAGTTGAAAAAAAAAAAAAAGAAAATGTTGTCCAGGCGAGATAGGCGAGATAGGCTTTTTCTTATGTTTTGACACTTATAAAATGCTCATCTAACATGTATTTTTGAGTTTTCTCTCCCCTTTAACATACAGCTATTGTGGACCGAAGTCGCTTCCCACAGCCTGGAGATGGAGTGATGTCAGAAGAAACGTCAGAAATTCTGCTGATGACTGAGACAGCTGAAAAACTCAAATGGCAGCCCAACTAGATCCAAGATCTACACTACAAGGCAGACGAGCCCAGGAGAACTATCTATATACAGTGCTAACCACTGAGCCACCATACTCTGCTAACCACTGAGCCACCATATACAGTGCTAACCACTGAGCGACCGTATACAGTACTAACCACTGAGCCACCATATACAGTGCTAACCACTGAACCACTGTACACAGTGCTAACCACTGAGCGACCGTATACAGTGCTAACCACTGAGCCACATTACTGTTCTAGTTATTGAGCCACCATATACAGTGCCAACCACTGAGCCACCATAGAATGCTAACCACTGAGGCTCCATATACAGTGCTAACTACAGAGCCAGTATATACTGTGCTAACCACTGAGCCCCTGTATACTCTGCTAACCACTGAGCCGCCGTATACTCTGCTAACCACTGAGCCCCTGTATACTCTGCTAACCACTGAGCCGCCGTATACTCTGCTAACCACTGAGCCGCCGTAAAGTCTGCTAACCACTGAGCCCCCATATACTCTGCTAACCACTGAGCCACCGTATACTCTGCTAAGCACTTTGCTGCGGGCAGAAGGGGGCCAGGGAACAGCAGCTGGGTGCGTGCAGGAGGGCCCCCACCCAGCCGCTGTTGCCCTGCCCGCTGTTGCCCAGCCCCCTCCTGCCCGCACCCGGCCGCTGTTCCCCCGCCCCTTCCTGCCCGCACCCGCCTGTTCTTCCCTGGCCCCCTCCTGCCCGCACACGGCCGCTCTTACCCGGCCGCCTCCTGCCCGCACCCAGCCGCTGTCCCCTTCTGGACTCCGGCACCGCTGCACACCAGTACTCCTGTAGGTATCTACTATATAATTGTCTACTTCTGTCTGTTTGTCTGTAATGCAAATCCTGCGTCGCTGATTGGTCAGGCCAGCCGCCCACGACCAATCAGCAACAGGGACAGTCTGCCCACAAATTGGCGCGGGATTTCAACCACGCTTCGCTGATTGGTTGCGCCCGGTCGATTGCCAGCAATCAGCAATATTGGCGCAGGATTTAAACCCAGCTTCACTTTGCATTATTCTTAAATCTTCATAAGTAAACTACATATATACTCTAGAATACCCGCTGCCACCATCTAGTATATTATATCTGCTACTTCCATCTTCATAACCACTATACATATAGGAACATTATACCTTGTCAGATTCAATGTTTGGCGACATTGTCCAAGGTCAAGTTATGCCCCTCCGGACTTAAAGTGCCCAATTTATAGATCCAGTAGCATTCTTTCTTAATTAATTTTGCCAAAGAATCATTTTTCTTACTATTGATATGGTCTATAATGACCATGCTCATTTTGCCAGGGTCTCTTTGGTGTGCACTACTAAAATGTCTGGAGAGGCTATGAAACTGGTAGCCAGTCCTAATATTATGTCTATGTTGATTTAGCCGGGCATGCATCTCTGTACTGTGCGGCCCACATATTGTAGGCCGCATGTACACTCCAGCAGATATACTACAAATGATGTCTGATATGTCACCCTATGTTTAACCCGGGTGCCTATGTTGTGAGATCATCAAGAAAGGTGTAAAGACCTCCTCTTCTAGGACCACGGGGGAGACCTTCGAGATTAAACATAGGCTCAGTCCTTCAGCACTCCTGTTACACACACAGATAATTCTGCAGAGATTGTTTGAAGATCTCTGGTTGCAGTGAAATCATAGCCTCATTGTTCCATTTTGTGGCCGTGTACAAATAAGACAATGTGTCCATGATTTCACTGCAACCACAGATCTGCAAACAATCTCTGCACAATTATCTGTGTGTGTAACTGGGCCTTTAATCTCTCTATCTGCTCCATCCATCAGCGCTCCTAAAGACCGCTCTTTGGATTTGTATATTGCGTTCCCCTCTCGGGAAGTTCAGCAGAAGCTCCAGGAGGAAAAAGGAGTAGAAGGAGATTACCACAATAGAGTCCCAAGGACTGGAGGACTTGCGGCTGCCGGGTAATTGGGGAACCAGCGGTACAGGACCTGCAGTGACGAAGTTCCGGTCACGTGACGGTCCCCGCCGGAAGGAGCGGCGAAGTGGTACCTGGAAGCCGGTGACGGTGCCTGAGGCAGGGGGTTCTGAGCACAAACTGGTGTTGTGCGGGGGCGCACAACACCCCAAGGTGAGCGGGCACATACTGTACATAATAGCCTCAGTTACTCCTCATTGCGCCCCTGTTCCCTTTTGTTGAAGGAACCTAATGAGATGCTCTGGCGATGCCTAACAGGGAAAGAGGAACTTTTAAATAGGTGCTGACCCTCAGCTATAGGCTGGGGACCACAATTCAAGTGCACACCCTCCACCTAATAAAAGCAGGGAAGGTGTGGCCGCGCGCACCCTAAGCACAGACAGACAGCAGTACAGCATTGCCAGCACAGGAGCTGAGGTATAGGGCACCTGGCAGTGGCTGAAAGCCTGGACACACATGGAAAGTCATGCACCAGCTGCAGTGGACCTCACAACCCACAAATAGCTTCTACAGCAGCAGCCAGGGTCCGCACACGCGGGTGGTTGTCCAGCAGAGCAATGACTCTACAACACGTGTACGGCTACGCAGCATAGCAGAGAACTGAGCAGTCTCCAAACAGGCAAAACTAGGTACACAGACACCGGGGTTACACTGTGCTTGTTGCTATTAGTGTTGTATTGTCTGCGTATTTAAGATAGTTGATTAGGAATTTTTATTTCTTTTACGGCAAGTGCAGCCGTCCTGATAATAGCTTCTGCATATACATTGAAGAGAAATGGTGACAGGATGCCGCCTTGTCTGACGCCTTACTCTACTTTGTCTAGTAGCCGTGTCGCCCTGCTGTGTTCGGACTGTTGATTCTTGGCTGATTTGAAAGTTCCTAATAAGGCTGATCAGATGGTTTGGCACAGACAGATCCTTTTAAAGATTCTGTTGATCAACAACGTTAACGCCTTTTTTTAAGTCAATCTACGCCATCAACTGAATTAAGCAAAAATGGCCATGAACTGGAAGAACGTCATCAATAGGGACTTAGCAATATACTGCATAATATACAATTATACACTTTCTGCTCCTGTCTGTTATTCCCAGAGCATTATCAATAGGCTAAGTATTATTCTATTGCTCTTTTCAGCCTTTATTAGGGACAAATAGGTCTTGGCCTTTGTTGAGTCAGGGCTATTATACTATTTTAGGGTGCCAACCGCTGTGGTGCAGGTAGACACAACTAGGTATTAGGGTTTTACTGGGATACTAAAGTAGAATTATCCTATTACTACCCTATTGTTTTTGAGGGAATCCTCTTGTTCTCCCTTGTTATATGTATAGATTTGTGGTGTTATTTGGGTGTTTATAATGTGTTTATCTAATAAAGTTTTACTCATTTGTAAAGGGGTAATTTTTCTGTTGCTCTACACATCTCAGGTACACATGCCTGACTAACTAGAAGAGACGTCCAACTCCAGTCATACCATAATCTCCAATAGTGGAACAGAGGATCCAGGATGCAGCACATCTGACAAGTACAAACCACGGTGTACCAGTAAAGCTTCATTTATTGGCAGTAAGTGGCTACAAGATTCTACATATAGTATTGGCATCTTCCCTGAGCCACAAAGAGTAATAAACAAAGAGGGAAAAAAGGCATCAGGAAGAGAAACCTTAAATCTAATTTGCACATAATCAATAATAATGAAGACAGGAGAGCAGAACACAGAAAAGCAAACAGAAATTGTCAGATTTCACAAGAACAGTTATCAATTGTGAGAAAGTAAAATGTGAGTAATGTATCTGCTGTCTGGTGCCTGGAGGGTTACATCAGATGGATGGGACTTCTGTACATGAGAAGAGGCGCAATCACCCTCCTGCTTGTGGTAGGTCACTACCGGTGTGGAGCCGCAATGAAAGAGATATTCAAATTATGAGAGGAAAACAGAATAATGACAATGGAGGCATGTTACCCATACTGTATGTTATCATAGTGACTACCGCTTGCGGAACTATGATAGCTTGTAGCCAAAGGGTTTAAGAGGAGTATTGCTCCATGAAGGTAAAAAAGTTCATAGAGACCTAAGGTACTTTTGATACATTCTGACTATAAAGTGTCTTCTCTGTATGAATTCTCTTATGCTTGTAAAGACTTGATTTCCGAGTAAAACATTTCCCACATTCTGAACACGAATATGGCTTCTTTCCTGTGTGAATTCTCTCATGTCTAACAAGTGCTGATTTATGAGTAAAACATTTCTCACATTCTGAACATGAATATGGCTTCTCTCCTGTATGAATTCTCTCATGTGTAACAAGTGCTGATTTATGAGTAAAACATTTCCCACATTCTGAACATGAATGTGGCTTCTCTTCAGTGTGAATTTTCTCATGTGTAACAAGATGTGATTTATTACTAAAACACTGATAGCATTCTGAACATGAATATGGCTTCTCCCCTGTGTGAAGTCTCTTATGTATAACAAGATGTGATTTCTTTGTAAAACATTGATCACATTCTGAACATGAATATGGCCTCTCCCCTGTGTGAAGTCTCTCATGTGAAACAAGATCTGATTTCTGTGTAAAACATTTCCCACATTCTGCACATGAATATGGCTTCTCTCCTGTGTGAATTCTCTCATGTATTACAAGAGCTGATTTATGAGTAAAACATTGATAGCATTCTGAACATGAATATGGTTTCTCCCCTGTGTGAAGTCTCTCATGTCTAAAAAGATTTGATTTCTGCACAAAACTTTTCCCACATTCTGAACATGAATATTGCTTCTCTCCTTGGTGAATTCTGCCATGTCTAACAAAAGCTGATTTATGAGTAAAACATTTCTCACATTCTGAACACGAATACAGCTTTACTCCTGTGTGATTGCTTTGATGTTCAATAAGATCTAATTTCCGAGTAAAACATTTCCCACATTCTGAACATAAATATGGCTTTACTCCTGTGTGAATTCTCTCATGCGAATTAAGATTTGATTTATCAGTAAAACATTTCCCGCATTGTGAACATGAAAACGGCTTCTCTTCTATGTGAATTCTCTCATGTCTATCAAGAGCTGATTTACGAGAAAAACATTTCCCACATTCTGAACATGAATATGGCTTCTCACCTGTGTGAATTCTCACATGTATCAGAAGATGTGATTTATAAGTAAAACATTTACCACATTCTGAACATAAATATGGCTTCTCGCTTGTAGGAGCTCTTTCATCTTCAGTATTTCTTCTGTGATTTTTATTTTGTTTAATAGTCTGTGATGAATTTGGAGATAATACTTCATTAAAATCACCAGATGATCGAACTCTGCTGTGAACAGCTGGGGGTATATCTGAAATGTTGACATGCTGTGTACATGTATCTTGTGTGATTCTACAATCATCTGTTTTGAATTCTAAAGATAGCAGATGTCCCTCGGAGCTCCAGGTACAGTCATCTGCTAAAAATAAAACTGATGTTATCTTTTTTTAAATACATATAATACATTTTAAGGAAATTGTATCTAAATAAAAAAAAGTTAAAAAAAAATCCCATACAAATTGCACTAACTAATTAAAGTGTCATTTAGTGTCACCCAAAGGTGAAAGCGAACAATCATTTCCTACATCATCACTCAGTGCTTGTTAGACATCATTATCTGCCTGTGTAAAATGACCCGAGGTTGCACTTACGTTACAACAGGGGGGATTTCTATACTGCAACAAAACCTCCACTGACTGTAAAATTTATAAACTGGAAAAACCATGGAGTATATTGCAGTATAAAATGTATTTTTATTAATTCAAGTGCTAAAATATGTGATAAAAAGAGGATGCAAAAGAGGTTCTGAGATGCAACTCAACCAACATGATGTAACCAAAAACATGGTAGGATTGTATCATATGTATTGTAGCATATGTTAAAATATGGATTATTGTAATTCACTTCAGAGTGGATGAAGTAAACTGGTGGCTTCTACTGTAACAACTCATGCGAATATTAAAAAGACGAGAAATATTTATACTCCATTGTCCACACCCTCTGCTCCTCACCACCACCCATTCAGTGCTTGGTGCAACGTCTTACCACCACCGCTAAGTTCTCAACTCTCAGCCTCTTCACGATAGGACAAGACCTCTAGCTCTGATGAGGCTCGGGAAGTTTATGGGCAAAGTGGCAAGGAGATTTGGGGAGGATGGAAGGTGACTATAAGTATATTTTTAATATCTTATATTTAATATGCTCTGGGGTCTGGAGAAACTCCACAGTATAAGGAACATTCCATTTTTGTAACATAATTGAATTTCTTATGAAATGTTTGCAATTTGCCAAATAGTTATAATAATAGTTTTTCTTTAGATAGCGCCAACATATTCCACTTTATAAATCAGTGGTTCATATACAAACGGTCATAAGTAACAATTATAAAACATACAATACAATAATTAAAGCAAAAATAAGGTGACCCTACTCAAAAGAGTTTACAATCTACAATGAGATGGGGGTTACACAAAGTACAGGGGCTTATTACAATGATGGACCAGGCATCTTGAGGAAGAGGGGGATAGAAACAATTATATGAATGGTCACCAGTCAATCTGTGTAGAGTTTTAGAGTTTGGTGGAGTTTGAAGGAGAGTTATGTCCAGAGAACTAGAGAATGGGCTATAGACAGTATAAAGGACTTCTATTAGGAAGCATGATAGGTTGCCACAAAAAGATGTTTGTAGGGAGCGCCTGAAGGTAAGTTGTGGATAGTCCTGATTTCTTGGGGTAGAACATTCCAGAGAATTGGTGTGACTCGGGAGAAGTCTTGGAGCCAAGAGTGGGAGGTTCGGATTAATGCAGATGTTGGTCGAAGGTCATTTGTAGAACATAGAGAACGGGTGGGGTGATAGATACAGATGTGGGAGGAGATGTAGGGAGGTGCTGCACTATGAAGATCTAATATTTCCAGATCCGCTCATCTCTCCCTACATGTCTAATAGCCGCTAAAGGCTCCATAGTCCCAAAATTGGGCAAATACTCCCCTATCAGTAGTGACAACAGATGATGGAGATATCGTCCCCGTTCACATAGTCCTATGTCCCCGCTGTATGTTACATCCATATTATAGGAGCACAGCGGTGTTATCATATATAGCGCTATCACATAATCACCAGATATCATCTGTATTTATCTGAATAGAGGAATCTACGGCTGAAGAAACAGAGAAAACACAAAACAGAAAATGTTCGGCCAAGAACTGTCCAGTCCGGAGAATGAGAACGCGACACTTCTCTGCTTTATTTTGTGGTGACTCCTCACCGGGGCGGTTACCTGCATCCTCTATACACTGCTCATCACCCCGCACAGCACTGCCTTCCTCCTTTATATCTGCAGGAGCGTCCTCTGTACACTGGTCATCACCCCGCACAGAACCGCCTTCCTCCATTATATCTGCAGGAGCATCCTCTGTACACTGGTCATCACCCCGCACAGCACTGCCTTCCTCCTTTATATCTGCAGGAGCGTCCTCTGTACACTGGTCATCACCCCGCACAGAACCGCCTTCCTCCATTATATCGGATGGATTAAGATTATTCAGCTCTTTACCCGAATTTCAGAGCTGTGAAAGAAATAATGGAAGGGGGAAAATGTCACAGACGGGGTAAGGGGGAAAAAGTCACAGACGGGGTAAGGGGGAAAAAGTCACAGACGGGGTAAGGGGGAAAAAGTCACAGACGGGGTAAGGGGGAAAAAGTCACAGACGGGGTAAGGGGGAAAAAGTCACAGACGGGGTAAGGGGGAAAAAGTCACAGACGGGGTAAGGGGGAAAAAGTCACAGACGGGGAAGGGGGAAAGAGTCACAGACGGGGAAGGGGGAAAGAGTCACAGACGGGGAAGGGGGAAAGAGTCACAGACGGGGAAGGGGGAAAGAGTCACAGACGGGGAAGGGGGAAAGAGTCACAGACGGGGAAGGGGGAAAGAGTCACAGACGGGGAAGGGGGAAAGAGTCACAGACGGGGAAGGGGGAAAAAGTCACAGACGGGGAAGGGGGAAAAGTCACAGACGGGGAAGGGGGGAAAAGTCACAGACGGGGAAGGGGGAAAGAGTCACAGACGGGGAAGGGGGAAAAAGTCACAGACGGGGAAGGGGGAAAAAGTCACAGACGGGGAAGGGGGAAAAAGTCACAGACAGGGAAGAGGGAAAAAGTCACAGACGGGGAAGGGGGAAAAAGTCACAGACGGGGAAGGGGAAAAAGTCACAGACGGGGAAGGGGGGAAAAGTCACAGACGGGGAAGGGGGGAAAAGTCACAGACGGGGAAGGGGGACAAAGTCACAGACGGGGAAGGGGACAAAGTCACAGACGGGGAAGGGGGGAAAAGTCACAGACGGGGAAGGGGGAAAAGTCACAGACGGGGAAGGGGGAAAAGTCACAGACGGGGAAGGAAGAAAAGTCACAGAGAAAATGGAAAAGTGACAGAGAGAAGGAGAATGTTACAAGGATGATAAGCGGTCTTTGTGGGAGCGCTCAAATAGCAGGCACCTGAACCGATTTCATTAACAGGCAACTTTATTTCCCCTTAGCTCCACAACATGTTTCAACGGTGCTCTAACAGTCTTCCTCAGGCGGAGGCTGAAACCAGAAAACGGAGGCTTACAAACCGGTTGTGCAGGCAGCGGGTTAGGGCGGGCTGAGAGACACGGGAGAGGGCGGGCTGAGAGAGGGAGACGAGGGTGGGATGAGCGGGGCAACAGCGTGACGAGAGTGGAAGAGAGGGCTGAACGGGAGAGTGGCCCGAGTGGGGCAAGTGCGGCCTGAAAGCCAGTTGAGAGTGAGCTGAGAGCGGCCTAAGTTGGGCGAAAGTGGGATGAGTGAGGAGCGAGAGCGGGCTGAGAGCAGTGTGAGTGAGCTGCAATACCTGGCTGCTTTCTGTGCCCCCCTACTTAGTGTCATCTTAAGTACCCATGGTGACGTCATGGTCATGTGATCTGGCTCCACCCATGACATCACAGATTTTTTTAAGTTTGAGTGTATCGGCGTCGGGCTAGGAAGGCGGGTTAGTGGGGGTGGGCGTTTTCGGGTGGGCCATCAGCGGTACCGCTGGTGGTCTCATATTGACAGCCTGTCCCATAATTTAACACCCACCCCTTGGGTGTTCAAATATGGTGCCTGAAATTTGTTCTGGCCAATCCTGTGATAGGACACGACTATGGCACAAGTGGATGACAGACACCACAAGGTATTATAATAGATGATCTGGGATGGTTGGTCCCTCAATATGTTCCCAACACCCCTCCTAGATCTGGAATTTCATGTGATCCAAGTAATGATAATTTGGATGTTGCTGTGGCGCTGATGATTTGCTCTGTGATGCAGGGGAACTCAGCCATGTCACACTTCGGGGGATATTGCTGGGGATCCTCTACCACAGGGGTCTCAAACATGTGAGCCACAGGCACCGTAGACCCCTTGGCGATTGATGGCTGATTTGGGGGTCAGCCGAAGTCTGCTCTTTCCTTCAGATGAATGTGCATCCTTAGATGTACATTCAACTATGTATTGCCGATGACGTGCAGAGACAAGCTCTCTAGTCAGTTATACTAATTGCAGCAGCCAGCCAATTAGAGGCCAGCAGCTGATATCAGTTTATAGTGTCAGCTGCTGGTCTCTGATTGTTTGGCAGCTGTCATTGGTATAACTGACCAGATAGCTTGTCTCTGTGCAGCATTGGCAATACATAGTTAAACATGTATTTAAAGGATGCACATCGGCGGCTCCCGCACCAGGCCTCAATTGCCAAGTGGTCTACAGTGCCTGTGGGCTGCATGAATCAGAAAAGAGGATGACGAGGGAACAGAGGACAGGTAGAAGAAAGTGTGTGTAAATTCACCCAGCATCATCCACCACCAAATCCTACCAGACATCAACATGGCATCACCCCCCCTCCAAATCCCACCACAGACCTCCCTCACCATCATCCAACCCCCAAATCCCACCAGAGACCTCCCCCCACCATCATTCACCCCCAAAATCCTTCCACATCCCTCCCCTCACCATCATCAACCCCCCAAATCCCATCACACACCTCCCCTCGCCATCATCCACCCCCCAAATCCCACCACACACCTCCCCCCACCATCATCCACCCCCCAAATCCCACCACACACCTCCCCCCACCATCATCCAACCCCAAATCCCACCACACCCCTCCCCATCATCCACCCCCCAAATCCCACCACAGACCTCCCCCCACCATCATCCACCCCCCAAATCCCACACACACACCTCCCCCCACCATCATCCACCCCCCAAATCCCACCACACACCTCCCCATCATCCACCCCCCAAATCCCACCACAGACCTCCCCCCACCATCATCCACCCCCCAAATCCCACCACACACCTCCCCCCAGTACTTGTACACACTCAGCCTCCTCCTTACATCTATCCGCAGATTCCGCACTGAGGAGAAGAACGAGCGGGAAAATCACACTGGAGCGAGCCAGCACGAAAACACCGGGCTAGGAGGCCACGCCCACAACTAACTCGCCTTCACTTTGATGTACTGCAGTGACGTCACACTGGGCGGAGCCTCTCCTGATCCCAGTGTGCAGCTCGTGCTGTGACTCCGCCCCGGTCACGTCTCCCTTCTCTGTCTGTGACTGACAGGAAGACGCCGCCGCTCATTGGCTGAAGGGACAGTGGAGCTGTGTATGGACGCGCGCTATTGGTGCAAGAAAAGTCAGCGCGTTGTATCGAAGGCTGTGATTGGCGGAGGCTTGTGAGTGGGCGTCTCCTCTGCTGAGAGGTAGAGCTGCAGGGCGCGAAACAGCGTTAGCCAGTGAGCAGCGGGGTAAGAGGCGGGAGAGGAGGAAAGCGACCGGGGGTATTATGTGACCAGGGGCCACAACTTATGTCAGGCTTGTGCGGGGCGTCAGGTCACTGCCCACATCTATGACCCAGACCCCACCTCCACCGGGGGCCACATCACTGTACAGGGGGCCACCACCTCCCCACTGGGGGCCACATCACTGTACAGGAGCCACCACCTCCCCACTGGGGGCCACATCACTGTACAGGAGCCACCACCTCCCCACTGGGGGCCACATCACTGAACAGGGGGACACCACCTCCCCCACTGGGGGCCACATCACTGTACAGGGGTCACCACCTCCCCCCGGGGGCCACATCACTGTACAGAGGCCACCACCTCCTCCACCGGGGGCCATGACACTTTACAGGGGGCCACCACCTCCTCCACCGGGGGCCACGTCACTGTACAGGGGAAACCACCTCCCCCACTGGGGGCCACATCACTGTACAGGGGTCACCACCTCCCCCCGGGGGCCACATCACTGTACAGGGGGCCACCACCTCCACCGGGGGCCACATCACTGTACAGAGGCCACCACCGGGGGCCACGTCACTGTACAGGGGGCCACCACCTCCTCCACCGGGGGCCACGTCACTGTACAGGGGGCCACATCACTGTACAGGGGGCCACGTCACTGAACAGGGGGCCACCACCTCCTCCACCGGGGGCCACATCACTGTACAGGGGGCCACCACCTCCTCCACCGGGGCCACATCACTGTACAGGGGCCACCACCTCCTCCACCGGGGACCACATCACTGTTCAGGGGGCCACCACCTCCTCCACATCACTGTTCAGGGGGCCACCACCTCCACCGGGGCCACATCACTGTACAGGGGCCACCACCTCCTCCACCGGGGACCACATCACTGTTCAGAGGCCACCACCTCCTCCACCGGGGACCACATCACTGTTCAGGGGGCCACCACCTCCTCCACCGGGGACCACATCACTGTACAGGGGGCCACCACCTCCTCCACCGGGGCCACATCACTGTACAGGGGCCACCACCTCCTCCACCGGGGACCACATCACTGTTCAGGGGGCCACCACCTCCTCCACCGGGGACCACATCACTGTACAGGGGGCCACCACCTCCTCCACCGGGGACCACATCACTGTACAGGGGGCCACCAGCTCCTCCACCAGAGGCCACATTACTGTACAGGGGCCACCACCTCCATCGGGGGCCACATCACTGTACAGGGGCCACCACTTCCCCCACCGGGGGCCACATCACTGTGCAGGGGTAGGCCACCACTTCCCCCACCGGGGGGGGTCACATCACTGTGTAGGGGGGCACCACCTCCCCCACCTGGGGCCAAATTACTGTGCAGGGGTAGGCTACCACTTCCCCCACCGGGGGGTCACATCACTGTACAGGAGGGATACAGGACCGCAGAGGGCCAAATATTACTGCACACGGGCCCCTTCTGTGCCTGACTCACCGGTCGTGGGGTACTCGGAACCGGGCCCTCCCGATATCGTCAGGGCTGTGGGATGTCACGGTGGCATGACCTCGTCTGTGGTCCTCTTGTTGGGCTGTCATTAAAAAGGGGAGTTTGAAAAAAGGTTGAAAAGAAAAATAAGAGTTTTTGTCATGATGCCACCCATGGAAGGCGGCTGGTAGAGCCGCTGCTGCAGTTCAGGACCTCTGGGGACGATCGGATAGCAGCGGTGATGGTTTAGCCCTCCACAGGAAGAGCGGGTCCCCTGGGCAAACGTAAAGTCTATGGCAGTGATAGGTTCGTTGGGGGTGCAGGATTTAGTGTACGAAATAACCGACAAGACACAGGGTCAGCAGTCACCTTTACTGAAGAAAGTAGCAGGTTCGTCCAAGGCACTGTCCACAAGCGGTGTTAGGGGTCCGGAGCCTGGGAGTAAGTTGAGGTTCTTCACACCTGGCGAGTTCTGAGGCATCCCTACTGCGCTGCTCTCTGTGGATCCTGGCTGCCCGTAGCTATGCTGTGACCCTCTCCTCTCTTGTGCTATCTCTGGCCCGTATGACAGGCGGCTTGAGCCCTTTTTACGTTACTCTCTTCTGACTGCATCTCCCTGAGCTCTCGGATGCTGCTGTGTCTTATGGCCTTGTGGCAGGCGAGCAACTTGGAATCACCCACCCTCTGGTGTTGGTTGCTTGGTATAGGGTCCCTCACAACCTCGGACTCTGGTGTCCGTTTCTGCGCTTGGTGCTGGGGCGAACAGACACTGGCTCCACTCCCCAGACCTCCTGTTCCACCTCCCTGTTCCACCACCTGACCCTCACCTATGGGTCCCTCACACTGGCTAGTCAGTACCCTTGGACGGGCCTCATACCGCTCCAGTCTGCAGGATGTCTTCCACAGCCCTCCTCGGGACTGAACTGTCTAACCCCGCCCCCAGACCAGAATTTATAGGGCAGACCTCATCTGAACTCGGGTTTCAGAGTTCTCCCTTCTGGCCTGGAGTTGGGAAGGTGTTATGTGCGTGCTTCACTTGGTGTGGGTACCTACCTTTACTTCCAAGCACAGCATTGTGGCAAGTTTCACACTGGGGCTACAGGGGTGGCAGGAAGGACAGGAGGAGGAAACCTGCCACCGATAACAAGATCCAGAACAAAGAGGACCAACCGGGGACACTACAACTAGTGGTCAATATATCTTCTTTACCCCTTACTGATGCACACGTGAACGTACTCTCCAAGGGGCTATCTTTTTGCCCAGTAAGGAGTACGGATTGGTTTGGATTGGACAACGACCTGTATTTGTTCTTTAGGAGGTTAGAACTGACCCGTTTGTTTTCAAGAAAAGAAATAAAAAAAGCAAGGAAATTTCTTTGGGATCTCTCTCTCTCTTGAAACACTTGGATTGTTCAACAAGAGTTCTTTTGAATCACCGGAACATGATCCGGTGATTGAGACCTTCGCTAGATTGGTGAACGCAGATGTTGAGAAATTAAAGAAAAAAACTATATAGAACCAAGAGGGTGAACCTAAGTCGTTCAGAGAGAGACATCATCAAAGAGTTGAAGGAGAATGAGTCCATCACCATAAAGCCCGCCGATAAAGGTGGGACTATTGTGGTGATGTACACGACCCAGTGTAAACAGGATATTGCGAGACAATTATCAGACAGTGATGTCTATGAGAGGTTACTGTCCAATCCAATGCAATTGTATCAAAGTGAACTTAAAAATATTGTACATGAGGCATTGTATGCTGGCATCATAGATCAAAAGCTGGCTGAATTTTTGGTGATTGAACACCCGGTGGTCCAATCGTGTACACCCTTCCAAAGATCCACAAGGATCTTAATAAACCGCCTGAACTCCCCATTGTGTCAGGGAGGAATTCTGTTTCAAATAAGGTGGTGATTTTTTTAGACCACTTGCTTAGGAAATTTGCGGTGGCAGCTCCCTCATATACAAGGGATACTACAGATTTCATTGGATCTTTGACGGGTGTATAGGTGGATGATTCCTCATATTTGGTATCATTTGATGTGGTATCATTATATTGTTCGATTGAACATGACAAGGGCCTGAATGTCATTGATGTGACGCTTGCCTCCTCTGACATGGTGCCTGATTGTGCATGGTTCGCTCTGACGCTGCTTGAGTTCGTCCTCAGGAGGAATTTTTTTCTCTTTGGGGACGAGTACTTCATGTAGCGTTGAGGGACAACCATAGGGTCCAATGTGGCCCCCACGTATGCTAACATCTATATGGCTGTCCTGGTGAGTGAATTCGTGTACAAGTCCATCTTCTGGCATCATGTCAGGGGGTGGCGATGTTACATCGATGACATTTTCTATATATGGGATGGAACCCGTGAGGACCTTGATCTCTTTTTTGGTGCCGTGAATGACATGTATCCGGAACTTGATTTTACCATGGTGTGCTCACTGGAGAGGGTGCAGTTTTTGGACACGATGGTATACAAGGAAAATGGTGCTTTGAGCACAGCCCTTTATGTAAAGGAGACTGACTGCAACAGTACACTGCTTTTCTCCAATGGGCACCCAAGAAGGATGGTGGAGTAACTCCCATGGAATCAATTACCGTATATACTCGTGTATAAGCCGACTTTTTCAGCCCAAAAATTGGGCTGAAAAGTCTACCCCTCGGCTTATACACGAGTCATATACCGAATGTATGGGTGGGGGCAGCTCTGGGGGGTGTCGGGGGCTGGAGCGGGCTAGCTGCAGGATGCAGAGGGATGCAGAGAGAGCGTGGAGATCTCCTGCTCCCGCTCATTTAATATGCACTGCCGCTGTCCATCACCTTGGTGCTGAAACAGCACCAAGTTATGGACAGAGGAGCAGGCATACTATCTGCAGTCACCTCTGGCATCCAGGCTATGCTGTACCCTCCCCTGTCCCCCGTTACTCTTTATGCCCCCAGCTGGCACACACACAGCCCCCCTGCATCCAGAATATGCCCCCCGTCATTCTTCATGCCTCCCCAGCTGTCACACATAGCCCTCCCCCCCGCATTAAGAATATGCGCCCCCATCATTCTTTATGTCTCCTGCTGGTGTACACATAGCCCCCACATCAAGAATATGCCTGCCCCCCCCGTCACTGCATATGCCTGGGAGCCGGCGTGCACATAGCCCCCACATCAAGAATATGCCTGCCCCCCCCCCTGTCACTGTATATGCCCCGGATCTGGCGTGCACATAGCCCCCACATCAAGAATATGCCTGCCCCCCCCTGTCACTGTATATGCCCCGGATCTGGCGTGCACATAGCCCCCACATCAAGAATATGCCTGCCCCCCCCTGTCACTGTATATGCCCCGGATCTGGCGTGCACATAGCCCCACATCAAGAATATGCCTGCCCCCCCCCTGTCACTGCATATGCCCGGGAGCCGGCGTGCACATAGCCCCCACATCAAGAATATGCCTGCCCCCCCCTGTCACTGTATATGCCCGGGAGCCGGCGTGCACATAGCCCCCACATCAAGAATATGCCTGCCCCCCCCTGTCACTGCATATGCCCGGGAGCCGGCGTGCACATAGTCCCCACATCAAGAATATGCCTATCCCCCCCCCCCCCTGTCACTGTATATGCCCGGGAGCCGGCGTGCACATAGCCCCCACATCAAGAATATGTCTGCCCCCCCCCCGTCACTGCATATGCCCGGGAGCCGGCGTGCACATAGCCCCCACATCAAGAATATGTCTGCGCCCCCCCCCCCCCCCGTCACTGCATATGCCCGGGAGCCGGTGCGCACATTTAAAACAACATACTGTTAACTCACCCTCCAATGCGCGGTCCTTGCTCACAGCTCCTCCGTTGCTCTTCCTGTTTCCCGGCCATCAAATCATGTGACCGGGTATTACTGTGCGCCCGGTCACATGATTTGATGGCCGGGAAACAGGAAGAGCAACGGAGGAGCTGTGAGCAAGGACCGCGCATTGGAGGGTGAGTTAACAGTATGTTGTTTTAAATGTGCGCGCTGGCTCCCGGGCATATTCAGTGACGGGGGGGGGCAGACATATTCTTGATGTGGGGGCTATGCGCACACCGGCTCCCGGGCATATGCAGTGATGGGGGGGGGGCAGACATATTCTTGATGTGGGGGCTATGTGCACGCCGGCTCCCGGGCATATGCAGTGACGGGGGGGGCAGACATATTCTTGATGTGGGGGCTATGTGCACGCCGGCTCCCGGGCATATGCAGTGACGGGGGGGGGGGGGGCAGACATATTCTTGATGTGGGGGCTATGTGCACGCCGGCTCCCGGGCATATACAGTGACGGGGGGGGGGGGCAGACATATTCTTGATGTGGGGGCTATGTGCACGCCAGATCCGGGGCATATGCAGTGACGGGGGGGGGGGCAGACATTCTTGATGTGGGGGCTATGTGCACGCCAGATCCGGGGCATATACAGTGACAGGGGGGGGGGCAGGCATATTCTTGATGTGGGGGCTATGTGCACGCCAGATCCGGGGCACATACAGTGACAGGGGGGGCAGGCATATTCTTGATGTGGGGGCTATGTGCACGCCAGATCCGGGGCATATACAGTGACAGGGGGGGGGCAGGCATATTCTTGATGTGGGGGCTATGTGCACGCCAGATCCGGGGCATATACAGTGACAGGGGGGGGCAGGCATATTCTTGATGTGGGGGCTATGTGCACGCCAGCTGAGGAGACATAAAGAATGATGGGGGCGCATATTCTTAATGCAGGGGGGGCTATGTGTGTGACAGCTGGGGAGGCATGAAGAATGACGGGGGGGGGGGGCATATTCTGGATGCAGGGGGGCTATGTGTGTGCCAGCTGTGCTGGGAGCTAAATACACTGTGCTGAGGGCTGTATACACTGTGCTGAGGGCTGTATACCACACTGCTGAAGGCTGCATACCAGTGCTGGGGGCTGTATACCACACTGCTGGGGGCTGTATACCTGTGCTGAGGGCTGTATACCACACTGCTGGGGGCTGTATACCTGTGCTGAAGGCTGTATACCACACTGCTGGGGGCTGTATACCTGTGCTGGAGTCCACCCTCGGCTTATACGCGAGTCAATACGTTTTCCCAGTTTTTGGGGCAAAAGTAGGGGGGTCGGCTTATACACGAGTATATACGGTACTCAGGGTGAGACTGATAGTCTCAGATACTGAAAAAGTGGACTGGAGGTTGCAGGAAATGTGCGATAAGTTCCTCCAGAGAAGATATCCAGTTGAGACCTTGACAAAATATAAGGAACGGGCATTGAGTTTAGAACTGAATAAATTACTGGAGGTAAAAACCTCTATTTTACCGAAGAAACATATACCGTTGGTAACTACTTACAACGGGATTAGTAATAGGGTATCTGACTTCGTTAGGAAACACTGGTCGATTCTGAGCAATGGTCATGGGGAGGAAAGGGTTAATTAAAATCTCATTATATACTATTGGGTGATTGTATGATCCCTATATAAGTAATTATTGATGAAGGTTTCCCGCAGATACATGGTAAAATGCTGTGGGTTGTGCCACTATTAATTATGTGCCTTTAGTAGCTACCGTCTTGAAATGTAATGGTGAATAATGTCTATTAAGATTGTTCTGACCATTAAGGGTTAAAAGTTTTAAGTATGGTCTAGGAGGGAGGGATTATAGTGCTCTGTCATTTCTATGGACGACATGCGCCGGAATTGACTTTCCCACCGACGTAGGGGAGTGAGGACCAATCTATGACGGGCGCCAGCGCATGCGCAATAGCCTCGCTGAAGTCACCAATGAGAATGAGGAGTTTGGAGCATGCCCAGAGTGCAGACGAAGGAGATTATGGAGGGGTGCGGTTCACCGCTCATGACGTGCAGGATCACCATGGCTACATGAAAACAAAGACTTTGATTGGCTGAGGACTTTTGTTTTGATCTGAGGACGCAGTATGACTATATGAACAGTGTTATGGGGAAAAGGGCTTGATGAGCGATCCGTGCATAGCTAGTGGATGGTGAAGTAATGTATTTGTATACTAGGATCCAGGGGAATGTTTTAATGTGTTCTATTTATATGAATTTTCATTATTTGTGAAATGATATGGTGATTGGTTATGTGTTATATTGGTCCAGGCTATACGTCATAACATACTGCATCGGGGCTCGTTGCTGCTGCTACAGTCGCTGCAACATGTGCAGAATGGAATTCCAGCGTGTCAGCACATCGCATTTCAGACGGTGAACCGGCAGGCTGAAAGACTTCTGTAGGGATGCAAGTAATTGAGCTGCAGGATGCGAACGGCGAATGTGAGCACACAGCGACCGTGCCCTCTACAGAAGGGCATCTAGGCTGGGATAGCGGACTAGAAATTGTTGGACAACCAGGTTCAAGATGTGAGCGATACAAGGCACGTGTGTCACCTTGCCCCAGCGAAGGGCCAAACCCAGGTTTGCAGCAGTGTCGCACACGGCCTTCTCTAACTGCAGGTTCAGTGGAGAGAACCATTCATTAAACTCGATCTCCAGTGCTGACCACAACTCCTCAGCTATGTGACTCACATTTCCCAGCCATTTTAACATAAACACCGCCTGATGGCATTGAGCCCTGCTGCCAGCATAATAAGGAGGTGTGCTGGATTCCTTCTGCGCAGTTTGAGCACGTGTCACATTACCAGACAGGCTTTGGGCGCAGGTGGAGGACCTAGAAAAGGTGGAGTACGAAGAAGCAAAGGAGGAACTTCTACATACAGAGGTTTAACGTACCACCCGTGGGGATGGCAAGACTTTTACAGCAGCCCTTTCTCCTGCTATCACCATAGTCACCCAGTGCCCGTCAGCGACATATAACACCCCTGTCCATGCTTACTCGTCCAGGTGTCTGTGGTGAAATTCACCCTGTCACACACACACAGTTTCTCAAGGAAGTGGTGATGTGTGCAACATGCTGGTGTAGTGCACTCACAGCTTTCTTCGAGAAGTAGTGGCGACTGGGCACATGTCCGCCATTACACCCTTACAGGTCTTAATCATTAAGGGGCCTGGCCAATCATTGGCGGGGGTGTGGCTATAGGGGGCCCAGGTGAGCTAGCGGGGGGGCGTGGTCATTGGAGCAAGGAGGGCCGCCCCTCCCGGCCAGCACGCAGCTCTTTGCGAGCAGTCAGATGTTGGATCGGATGATGATCATGCTCAGTATCACAAGTCACACAGACACAGGCTGGCTGCAGGTAGCAGCAGCACAGCCTGAGCCTGTACAATTGAGCAGTCAGGAGATACAGGAACAGTGCTGGTTTCAAGGACAACTTGCACTGCACAAAGCCAGCTGGCACTGCAATGGTTAATAAAGCCTTAGCCTATCAGTGACACACGGCTGAGGAGGCGGAGCTGCACCATGGCCCTGCCCCTGGAAGTGCACCATGGCCGCGCCCTCCGGAGACTTAAGCCGGAATGTGGACACTGCAGGAGGCAAGTGTGAACCCAGGGGCCACTCATCCAATGTGGGGTGTGAGGGGCAGACTGGGGCCCTGCTGCTGTGAGAGCTGCATCCAGGTATATGACAGGAGCCTGTCTTGTACCAGTGAATTAATGGCCCAGATGCCCCATATTTATGTGTACCAGTCCCAGATGCCCCATACCCATGTGTGCCAGTCCACACATACCCTAATATAATGGTGTGTGCCAGTCACAGATTCCCCAAACCGATGTGGGCTGTCTGTGCTAGTCCATACATGCCTTCATATTCATGTGTGTCCATGGGCGTACCCAGGATCAAAACTAGGGGGGGGGCAAGCCATGGTCGTTCGGAACATCATATCTGGCCCGCTAAATTGTGGGGGCTGATCACATGTTCGGCCAGGCTCCAGCGCATGCGCAGTGTGCATATTGAAGCCAGGACAAACACATGATCAACCCCCCACAATGCACAATGGTCGGATATGACGTTTCGGCCAGCGCGTCACGAGTGGCATAATCCAAGATGACAAGGATGTGCTGGTGTCCCCGTGCAGACCTGGGGAGGGGCCCATTCAAATCCATCCCAATCCTCTCAAACGGGATTTCGATGATAGGTAGCGGTGCTCTGCCCGCGGCTCCTTCTGCCTCCTTCACTTCTTCTTTTGGTTTGTCGGGTGCATACAATTGACCCTTTGTGAACCAAGGATCCTGAGCTGCTATTATCTCGCTGCGATCATGAGCTGTTAGTCTATGCAGAGTCTTTTCTGTCTGTGCATAGAATGACAGCTCATGATCTCATTGAGATCATGGCAGGTCAAGATCCTTGGTTCACAAAGGGTCAACTGTGATCCCATGATGGGATCACAATTGATACTTTGTGAACCAAGGATCATGACCTGCTATGACCTTTCTGATGTCATGACCTGTCATTCTCCTGGAAGGATGCCTGCTTTTATAGCATATGGGAGATGCCCCCATATGCCGTTAAATACTTGAAAAAATGGAGGGACCTCGCACTGGACTACGTCAGACCTTCCCACTGGACCACTTCAGATTTTTTTCAATAAATTGGGAAATGAGGGCTGTTGGGGGCATTTTTTCAAATAAATATTTTTGTGTGTTTGTGTCCTTACTGATTTAGCTAGTAACGCCGGGTATCTAATTGACGCATTGACATTACTAACCTCTGTCTGGGCTTAATGCCAGCTGGCAATATTCAGCTGGCAGTAACTCCTTTATTACCCAGTCTGCCACCGCTACACGGCAGCTGGAAGAGTTAAATACAGCGCCAGAAAATGGCGCTTCTAGGAATGCACTTTTTTCTGGGGTGGCTGTGGGCTGCAATCCACAGTGGGTGGGGCAGAAAGCTTGGTTCACCCTATGCTGATGATTCAGCCCCCAGCTGCCTAATTGTACCTAACTGAACCAAAAGTATAGCGAAGCTCAACGTCGTTTTTTTTTTTTTTAATTATTTCATTAAATAATTTAAAAAAAAAAAGTCTTTCCTATATTTTTGGTTTCAAGCCAGGTAAAACTAAACAGCTGGGGTTGGTGGCAGCCCGTAGCTGCCTGCTGTACATGGCTGGCAACAAAAATATGGCGAAGCCCCATGTCGGTTTTTTTTTATTATTTAATAAAGAAATAATAAAAAAAATACAGGATCGGAGATGTTTAGGACACAGTATCTCGGGATCTTTTGCACATGCCCTAAAAGTGAGAAATGTTATGTGAGAAATAGAAAATGTTCAATATGACAACCTATTGTTATCAAATTCAGTGAAGTAGCTGTAGGTTCCAAATGCTCACTATATGTCTAGTTATAATCCTTAAGGAGGTCTAGTTTCCAACATGGGGTGACTTGTGGGGGGTTTCTGCTGTTTAGGTACCCTATCGACCCTGCAAATGTGACATGGTGCCCGCAATCTATTTCAGCTTTTCCAAAATTCAAATATTGCTCAGTCCCTTTTGATTCCTTCCATTTGTCTAAACAAAACTTTTTGGCTACATGCGCGGTATCCTTACGCTCATAAGAAAGTGGGTGACAGACTGTCAGATCCACGTTTTGGTGTTACCTCTTGTAAAAGTGAAAAATTTGATGCTAAGGCAACACTTTTGTGAAAAAAAGAGAATTTTCAATATGACGACCTATTGTTATCAAGATATGTGAAGTACCTGTGGATTCAAAATGCTCACTATACCCCTAAATAAAGTCCTTGAGGGATCTAGTTTCCAAAATGGGGTTACTTGTGGGGGGGTTTCTGCTGTTTAGGTACCTTAGCGGTCCAAGAAATGTAACATGGTGCCCGTCGTTTATTTCAACCAAAGTTCAAATAGCGCTCCTTCCCTTCTGAGACCTCCCGTTTATGTGCAAAGAACGGTTTCTGACCACTTGTGAGGTATCGGCACGTTCATAAGAAACTGGGTAACACATTTTAGCATCCAATTTGACATGCTATCCCTTGTAAAAGTGAATAAATTGAGGCTAAAACAACATTTTTAGGTAAAATATAAATGCATTTCTTTTTTCATTCCACTTTGCATTCATACCTGTGAAGCACCTGAAGGGTTAATAATCTTATTGAATGTAGTTATGAGTATCTTGAGGGATGTAGTTTTTGGAATGGTGTCACTTTTAGGTGTTTTCTGTCATATAGACCGCTCAAAGTGACTTTAACCGTGATGGTGTCCCTAAAAAAAAAAAAAATGGTTTTAAAAATTTTAATGTAAAAATTAGAAATTGCTGATGAACATCCTAACAAAAAAAAAAAAATGATGTTTCCAAAATTGTGCTCATGTTAAGTAACATGTGGGAAATGTTATTTATTAAATTGCAAAATTTTCAAAATGTTCGCCACAATTCTGTTTTTTTCACAAATAAATGCAAAAAAAATTGTCCTAAATTTACCACTAACATGAAGCCCAATATGTCAAAAAAAAATTCTCAGAACCACTAGGATCCGTTGAAGTATTCGAGTTATTACCTCATAAAGGGACACTGGTCAGCATTGCAAAAAATGGTCTGGTCATTAGGGTGAAAATTGGCTCCGTCACTAAGGGGTTAAATAGCAGACAAAGAAAACACAAAATGCAGTTTATAAATGAGGGTTTTTTTTTAAAGGAAAAAGAAATCAAAATCTATAGAGCCCTGTGTGAAAGTCATTGACCCCCCTCCTTAAAACATAAATGATCTATTTACCACATCTTTGTTTATAAATCTGAATTAAATTTTCCTAGCCACTCCCAGCCCAATTACTGCCACACCTGCTCTCAATTAAATTATGTAAATAGGACCTGCCTGACAAAGTGAAGTAGACCAAAAGATCCTCAAAAACTAGACAAGTGAAAAACAAAGTAATTGAGATCTAGCATTTTCTAAAAAGTTAAAGACATTTCTAAAGCTTTGGAATTCCAGCGAATTATAATGAGACCCATTATCCACCAATGGTGAAAACATGGATTAATGGTGAACCTTCCCAGGAATGGCTGGCATACATCATACCCAACAGTAAGACATGATTGTGGAAGTGTGATGGCCTGGGGCTGTTTTCCTGCTATAGGACCTGGAAGATTTGCTGTGGTAAATGGAACCATGAATTCTGCTGTCCCCAAAAAATACTGAAGGACAACATCTGGTGAACATGTTCGGGACCTCAAGCTGAAGCGCACTTGGCTTATGCGGCAGGACAATGATCCAAAGCACACCAGCAAGTCACCTCAGAATGGCTTAAGAAAAACAAAATTAAGATTTTGGCGTGGCCGAGTCACAGTCCAGACCTTAATCCAATTGAGATGCTGTGGCCGGACCTTAAAAAGGTGTTTCATGCTCAGAAACCCTCCCATGTGGCTGAATTACAATAACTCTGCAAAAATGGATGGGCCAAAATTCCTCCAGAGCATTGAAAAGACTCATTGCCACTTATAACAAACACTTGACTGGAGTTGTTGCTGCCAAGGGCCCAACCAGATATTAGGTTTAGGGGGCAATCACTTTCACACAGGGTTCTATAGGTTTGGATTTCTTTTTCCCCATAATAAAAAAGACCTTCATTTATAAACTGCATTTTGTGTTTCCTTGTGTTATCTTTGTCTAATATGCAAATTTATTTTGGGATCTAAAACATTTAAGTGTGACAAACATGGAAAAGAAGAAACCAGTAAGGGGCAAACACTTTCACACCACTGTACATACAGTGCCTACAAGTAGTCTTCAACCCCCTGCAAATTTAGGTGGCTTGATAAGATGCAAATAAGTTAGAGCCTTCAAACTGCAAACGAGAGTAGGATTTATTAACAGAAGCATAAATCTTACAAACCAAAAAGTTATGTTGCTCAGTTGAATTTTAATAAATTTTAAACATAAAAGTGTGGGTCAATTATTATTCAACCCCTAGGTTTAATATTTTGTGGAATAACCCTTGTTTGCAATTACAGCTAATAATGGTCTTTTATAAGACCTGATCAGGCCGGCACAGGTCTCTGGAGTTATCTTGGCCCACTCCTCCATGCAGATCTTCTCCAAGTTATCTAGGTTCTTTGGGTGTCTCATGTGGACTTTAATCTTGAGCTCCTTCCACAAGTTTTCAGTTGGGTTAAGGTCAGGAGACTGACTAGGCCACTCCAACACCTTGATTTTTTCCCTCTTGAACGAGGCCTTGGTTTTCTTGGCTGTGTGCTTTGGGTCGTTGTCTTGTTGGAAGATGAAATTACGGCCCATCTTAAAGGGAACCTGTCACCCCAAATCACCCTTGTAAGCTCTAAATACATGTCCCTGAAGCATTACAATACAGTCCTACACATCCCTTTGTGAGGTTTTAGTGAAATATGAAAGTGCAATAAAGTTGTTTGTAAACTTACTAAATCCATGGCAGTGGGGCGTTCCCAAGCCTCCTTGTCTGCTAGGCGGTTCCCCTGTGCCGCTGTATTACGCCCTAATGTGCGTTTTTTCAAACTTTCTAGCGCGGGCACGATTCAGATTCTCGCGCCCGCGACGTCACGGTCATGTGATGCCGTGACGCGTCATTTCCGGGCGGCCGAGGCGCTGTTGTTTGACGCGCACCTGCCTCTCTCTGTGAACGCGCACTGGCCAACTTCAGCGCATGCGCAGATCGCATGCTGAAGTCGGCCGGTACGCGTCAGACAACAGCGCCCCGGCCGCCCGGAAATGACTCGTCACAGCATCACATGACCGTGACGTCGCGGGCGCGAGAATCTGAATCGTGCCCGCGCTAGAAAGTTTGAAAAAACGCACATTAGGGCGTAATACAGCGGCACAGGGGAACCGCCTAGCAGACAAGGAGGCTTGGGAACGCCCCACTGCCATGGATTTAGTAAGTTTACAAACAACTTTATTGCACTTTCATATTTCACTAAAACCTCACAAAGGGATGTGTAGGACTGTATTGTAATGCTTCAGGGACATGTATTTAGAGCTTACAAGGGTGATTTGGGGTGACAGGTTCCCTTTAAGATCCTTGATGGAGGAGCGGAGGTTCTTGGCCAAAATCTCCAGGTAGGTCGTGCTATCCATCTTCCCATGAATGCGGACCAGATGGCCAGGCCCCTTGGCTGAGAAACAGCCCCACAGCATGATGCTGCCACCACCATGCTTGACTGTAGGGATGGTATTCTTGGGGTCGTATACAGTGCCATCCAGTCTCCAAATGTCACGTGTGTGGTTGGCACCAAAGATCTCGATCTTGGTCTCATCAGACCATAGAACCTTGAACCAGTCTGTCTCAGAGTCCTCCAAGTGATCATGAGCAAACTGTAGACGAGCCTTGACTTGACGCTTTGAAAGTAGAGGTACCTTACGGGCTCGTCTGTAACGGAGACCATTGCGGTGGAGTACGTTACTTATGTTATTGACTGAAACCAATGTCCCCACTGCCATGAGATCTTCCCGGAGCTCCTTCCTTGTTGTCCTTGGGTTAGCTTTGACTCTTCGGACAAGCCTGGCCTCGGCACGGGAGGAAACTTTCAAAGGCTGTCCAGGCCGTGGAAGGCTAGCAGTAGTTCCATAAGCCTTCCACTTCCGGATGATGCTCCCAACAGTGGAGACAGGTAGGCCCAACTCCTTGGAAAGGGTTTTGTACCCCTTGCCAGCCTTGTGACCCTCCACGATCTTGTCTCTGATGGCCTTGGAATGCTCCTTTGTCTTTCCCATGTTGACCATGTATGAGTGCTGATCACAAGTTTGGGGAGGGTCTTAAATAGTCCGAAAAGGCTGGCAAAAGAGATAATTAATCCACACGTGTGAAGCTCATTGTTCTTTGTGCCTGAACTACTTCTTAATACTTTAGGGGGACCAAACAGAATGCTGGTGGTTTGAGGGGTTGAATAATAAATGACCCTCTGAATTAACTTTTAACGCTTTAAAAAAAAAAAAAAAAATTATTTTTGGCTGCAGTGCATTTCCCACTTCCAGGCTGATCTACAGTCCAAATGTCACAATGCCAAGTTAATTCCGCATGTGTCAACCAGCTAAATCTGCAGGGGGTTGAATACTACTTGTAGGCACTGTACACTGCACAATACCATTCTCCCATGTGATGTATATTGAGTGTAATTATCAGTATCTGATTTTATTCTGGATGTTGTTATGGGGGTGTTGCCTTTTTGGGGGCGTGGTAAAATGTTTAAAAATGTACAACTTTTTTAATTTTTGTAGATTTATTTAAAAAATAATGAATAAATGGTTGGCAACCCTGACTCTTACACACGTGCAAAGTAAAATGACGCCCCCCAGTAGATTAATTAAAAAAATAAATATACAATTCAATCTTTTTCAAAACAACACATTATGTAACATTTTTTATTTTTTAAATATAAAAACCAGGCACTTTCCTTTTAAAAGTAAGAGTATCACTCCAGGTAGGTAAAAGAACTATAGAAAGCCAAGGTCTCACGCCATCATGTACTTTTGTTACAATCTGACAATAAAAACACTTCTCTGTGTACATTTTCTTATGCTTGGAAAGAGCCAATATCCAAATAAAACATTTATCAAATTTTGAACATGAAAATATCTTTTCTCATGTATGAATTCTCTCATGTGCAATAAGATTTGATTTAATTGAAAAACGTTTCCCACATTCTGAACATTACTATGGCTTCTCTCCTGTGTGAATTCTCTCATGTGTAACAAGATGTGACTTCTGAGTAAAACATTTCCCACATTCTGAACAGGAATATGGCTTCTCTCCTGTGTGAATTCTCTCATGTACAACAAGATGTGATTTATTAGTAAAACATTTCCCACATTGTGCACATGAAAATGGCTTCTCTCCTGTGTGAATTCTCTCATGTGCAACAATATCTGATTTCTTAGTAAAACATTTCCCACATTCTGAACATGAATATGGCTTTTCTCCTGTGTGAATTCTCTCATGTGCAATAAGATTTGATTTCATTGAAAAGCATTTCTCACATTTTGCACATGAATATGGTTTCTCCCCAGTGTGAATTCTCTTATGTTTAACAAGATCTGATTTAAAAGTAAAACATTTCCCACATTCTGCACATGAATATGGCTTCTCCCCAGTGTGAATCATCTTATGTTTAACAAGATCTGATTTACAAGTAAAACATTTTTCACATGCTGAACATGAATATGGCTTCTCCCCAGTGTGAATTCTCTCATGTGCAACAAGATTTACTTGATGTGTAAAACATTTCCCACATTCTGAACATGAATATGGCTGCTCTCCTGTGTGAATTCTCTCATGTTTAACAAGATGTGATTTATTAGTAAAACATTTCCCACATTGTGCACATGGAAATGGCTTCACTCCTGTGTGAATTTTCTCATGTCTAACAAGATCTGATTTCTGAGTAAAACATTTCCCACATTCTGAACATGAATATGGCTTCTCTCCTGTGTGAATTCTCTCATGTGCAATAAGATTTGATTTACTTGAAAAGCATTTCTCACATTTTGCACATGAATATGGTTTCTCCCCAGTGTGAATTATCTTATGTTTCACAAGATCTGATTTAAAAGTAAAACATTTCCCACATTCTGCACATGAATATGGCTTCTCCCCAGTGTGAATTATCTTATGTTTAACAAGATATGATTTCAAAGTAAAACATTTCCCACATTCTGCACATGAATATGGCTTCTCCCAGTGTGAATTATCTTATGTTTAACAAGATCTGATTTACAAGTAAAACATTTTTCACATGCTGAACAAGAAAATGGCTTCTCCCCTGTGTGCATTCTCTCATGTGCAACAAGATTTACTTTATGTGTAAAACATTTCCCACATTCTGCACATAAATATGGCTTCTCTCCTGTGTGAATTCTCTCATGAATAATAATATATGATTTCCGAGTAAAACATTTCCCACATTCTGCACAGGAATGTAGCTTATCTCTTGTAGGAGCTCTTTTATCTTCAGCATTTCTTCTGTGACTTTTATTTTGTTTAACATTATATGATGATTTTAATAAAATATTGTCTCCAAATTCATCAGAGGACAGATCTTTGCTGTGAATGGCTGGGGGTAGATTGGAGATATCATGCTGTTCATGTGTATCTTGTGTAATACTACGATCATCTGAATTTGATTCAGCAGATATCAGATGTCCTGCGGAGCTCCCGATACAGTCATCTGCCAAGAATAAAGCTCATATTTTTGAATAATGTAACTTGAAAAACATTTAGGAACATATTATAAATTAAAAATAAAAATCACATTAAAAATGCATTAAACTATATTATTAACTGATTGCATAACCTAGGGCTGGGGAGCTCCATACTACTAGTGTGTCCCAACCCCTGAAAGGCCCTCCATCAGTGAAGCTTTACCTTGACTGTACATACCAATTTCTCAAATTATAAGGGATGTGATCTGTGCTCCCCCCGAGACCCCGAAACTGCAGCTTCACAAGAGACAGAACCTCCTCTATACACACGATACTAAGTATCCTATGCTGGGAACTACATGTACTGTGCCTTTAAGAGAGACTGTAAAGGTCCTATCAGACAGGAAAGGTTTTTAACAAAAGCGATTGCCGATTGAATAGTTATTGTGTCATTATCGTGCTGCAAGATCATTATTACACAAGCAAATGTTCACTCAAAAGATCACTGTTACCATTGATGGAAAGCCACCAGTCATCCATAGAAGCTTGTATTATACCTTAAGATCAGACTAAGATATCGCACTTGGGGCGATCATGTGAATTGTGGGTCTGTGTATTGTGAAGTGCGATGTGTGGATGAAACTGCAATTTGGTCACATGACAGGGCCTGGAAGAGAAGGACGCTATTTCAATTTTGGCACTCCATTTTGGCTGGAACAGATTCTGGTGGTGGAAGGAAACCTACTCTTAAGCGGCCGTCACACATGTCGACTTCGCTAGCGATATTGTAAGCGATCACGTGCACGCGCAATTGCTTACAATATCGCTCACATCGCTGGTGAGCTGTCACACAGGCAGACTCACCAGCGATGTGGAGCCGCGATCTCGCTGGTAACTATGGTACACATCGGGTTACTAGGCGCCGCGCGGAATGGGGCCATAGGGGAACATGTGTCCCGTATGTCCGTGCCTACGGCATGTGTCAGCACAGACCCCATATATGCCGGAGGCACAGATGTGCGAATCAGCCCTAAGAGGGAGAACCGAGGATGAGAAAGCCAGAGAAGACACAGAAAAGAGAGAGACACAAGGGAGAGACAGAAAAAGAGAGCCACAGAGGAAAAGACATTAACCCAGCACCACACCGACCCCGCACCACACCGACCCTGCACCGCAGCGTACTGCCCACGCACCACACCTGCCCCGCACCGACCCTTATCTGCACCAACCCCAGCAAAACACAGGATCCAAATGAACAAGCAAAAAAGGGAGTGTGAAGCCAGTCTAACCTGAAGACAGCTCAGAGTCCGAATCCGATTGAAGGACTATGTCTTCTCCATCTGAGTCAAGGGTTTGTGTTGCTCAGAATTAGTTCCAATGCCCCTTCAATGGTGTGCCTTCTCTGCATTTTCTTTCCTGTGAACAAAATAGGTTTCTTCCCCCCCAGCACATAAAGCTGCATGCAAATGTGCAAATGCAATGGAGGTGGGGGGCAGACACTCAGGAGCAGCTCACATTCTTTGGGCAGAGACGCACTTCAGTTCCTGATCAGTTTTCCTGATCAGTGTCCATCCAGTTTGTGTGCCAAAACCAGGAGTGACTCCAAAACCCAGAACAGGTGTCAATCTTTCAAGATTTCGGCAAAAAGCAGTCTGTGCTTCTGCAAAACAACGGACATGTCTCTGTCTGGAGCACATGCGTATCCGTCTGCTCCACACAAAGTTTGTGCGGAAATATGGACGTGTGAATGGGGCCATTGGGGAACATGTGTCCCGTATGTCCGTGCCTACGGCATGTGTCAGCACAGACCCCACATGTGCCAGAGGCACAGATGTGTGAATCAGCCCTAATGGGGCCGTCACACGGGGAGATGATTCCCGGCGATGTGCGGGCGATCACGTCACACACGTGGACATGTCACCGGCGAACGTCTGTGAAGGATCACCTCAGAACCAGCCTGTAGTTCAGAGGCAAATCCCGGGCGAGGCAGGGAGCTATACTTTCTATAGCTCCCGTCACCTGAGACATCGCTATTGCCACGTCACACACGCATCCCAGGCTAGTTGGGAAATCTCTGAACTGAGAAACACTGAATCATCGCCGAACGATCGCCCTGTTACACATTGCGACGCTCAGGCGATGTCGCAGTATTTCTTTATTGTTTATTCCATAAAAACAGGCGGTTATGCAGGGGTGGTGGAGGGAGGATTGAGGTCAAAACGGCCCGTTGTTGCGACCCCCATCCTCCCTCCACCAACCCTGCATAACCGCCTGTTTTTATGGAATAAACAATAAAGAAATACTGCTGAAACCTGCCCGGAGAGTTGCTGCCATTCTCTGGATGACTATCTTCTCTGTACCAACCCCTGCAAAACACAGGATGCAAACGAACAGACAAAAAAAAAGGCACTGTGAAGCCAGTATCTCTTTCTTGTGAGCAGCATCCCCCACACTCAGGAATAGCTTGCATTCTTCTGTTTACACACTCTTATCTTAGATAATCCCCCCTGCGGATTCCACAGGCAAGAGCACATTTACAAATGAAAGGATGCTAATTGAGGTGTCAATATGGACTGAGCGTCATTTGACCCTCTCTCAGGACTTCAGGGGGGATCTTGAAAAAATGGTTTTGAAAATTTTAATGTAAAAATGAAAATTTGCCGATTGACATCCTAACAAAAAAAAATGTTCTTTCCAAAATTGTGCTGATGTCAAGTAACATGTGGGAAATGTTATTTATTACCGTAAATTTCAAAATTTTCAAAATGTTCACCACAATTCTGTTTTTTTCACAAATAAATGCAAAAAAAAAAAATGTCCTAAATTTATCACTAACATGAAGCCCAATATGTCACAAAAAAAATTCTCAGAACCACTAGGATCAGTTTAAGTGTTCGAGTTATTACCTCATAAAGGGACACTGGTCAGCATTGCAAAAAATGGTCTGGTCATTAGGGTGAAAATTGGCTCCGTCACTAAGGGGTTAAATAGCAGACAAAGAAAACACAAAATGCAGTTTATAAATGAGGGTCTTTTCTTAAAGGAAAAAGAAATCAAAATCTATAGAGCCCTGTGTGAAAGTGATTGACCCCCCTCCTTAAAACATAAATGATCTGTTTACCACATCTTTGTTTATAAATCGGAGTTAAATTTTCCTAGCCACTCCCAGCCCAATTACTGCCACACCCGCTCTCAATTAAATTATGTAAATAGGACCTGCCTGACAAAGTGAAGTAGACCAAAAGATCTTCAAAAACTAGACAAGTGAAAAACAAAGTAATTGAGATCTAGCATTTTCTAAAAAGTTAAAGACATTTCTAAAGCTTTGGAATTCCAGCGAATTATAATGAGACCCATTATCCACCAATGGTGAAAACATGGATTAATGGTGAACCTTCCCAGGAATGGCTGGCATACATCATACCCAACAGTAAGACATGATTGTGGAAGTGTGATGGCCTGGGGCTGTTTTGCTGCTATAGGACCTGGAAGATTTGCTGTGGTAAATGGAACCATGAATTCTGCTGTCCCCAAAAAATACTGAAGGACAACATCTGGTGAACATGTTCGGGACCTCAAGCTGAAGCACACTTGGCTTATGCGGCAGGACAATGATCCAAAGCACACCAGCAAGTCACCTCAGAATGGCTTAAGAAAAACAAAATTAAGATTTTGGCGTGACCGAGTCACAGTCCAGACCTTAATCCAATTGAGATGCTGTGGCCGGACCTTAAAAAAGCGTTTCATGCTCAGAAACCGTCCCATGTGCCTGAATTACAATAACTCTGCAAAAATGGATGGGCCAAAATTCCTCCAGAGCATTGAAGAGACTCATTGCCACTTATAACAAACACTTGACTGGAGTTGTTGCTGCCAAGGGCCCAACCAGATATTAGGTTTAGGGGGCAATCACTTTCACACAGGGCCCTATAGGTTTGGATTTCTTTTTCCCCATAATAAAAAAGACCTTCATTTATAAACTGCATTTTGTGTTTCCTTGTGTTATCTTTGTCTAATATGCAAATTTGTTTTGGGATCTAAAACATTTAAGTGTGACAAACATGGAAAAGAAGAAACCAGTAAGGGGCAAACACTGTATATACAGTGCACAATACCATTCTCCCCTGTGATGTATATTGAGTGTAATTATCAGTATCTGATTTTATTCTGGATGTTGTTTATGGGGGTGTTGCCTTTTTGGGGGCGTGGTAAAATGTTTAAAAATTTACGACTTTTTGAATTTCTGTAGATTTATTTAAAAAATAATGAATAAATGGTTGGCAACCCTGACTCTTACACATGTGCAAAGTAAAATGACGCCCCCCAGTAGATTCATTAAAAAAATAAATATACAATTCAATATTTTTCAAAACAACACATTATGTAACATTTTTTATTTTTTAAATATAAAAACCCGACACTTTCCTTTTAAAAGTAAGAGTATCACTCCAGGTAGGTAAAAGAACTATAGAAAGCTAAGGTCTCACGACATCATGTACTTTTGTTACAATCTAACAATAAAAACGCTTCTCTGTGTACATTTCCTTATGCTTGGAAAGAGCCAATATCCAAATAAAACATTTATCAAATTTTGAACATGAAAATATCTTTTCTCATGTGTGAATTCTCTCATGTGCAATAAGATTTGATTTAATTGAAAAAAGTTTCCCACATTCTGAACATGAATATGGCTTCTCTCCTGTCTGAATTCTCTCATGTCTTCCAAGATCTGATTTCTGAGTAAAGCATTTCCCACATTCTGAACATGAATATGGCTTCTCTCCTGTGTGAATTCTCTCATGTTTAACAAGATCTGATTTATTAGTAAAACATTTCACACATTGTGCACATGAATATGGCTTCTCTCCTGTATGAATTCTCTCATGTTTAACAAGATGTGATTTCTGAGTATAACATTTCCCACATCCTGAACATGAATATGGCTTCTCTCCTGTGTGAATTCTCTCATGTGCAATAAGATTTGATTTAATTGAAAAGCATTTCTCACATTTTGCACATGAATATGGCTTCTCTCCAGTGTGAATTCTCTTATGTTTAACAAGATCTGATTTAGAAGTAAAACATTTCCCACATTCTGCACATGAATATGGCTTCTCCCCAGTGTGAATTCTCTTATGTTTAACAAGATCTGATTTCCAAGTAAAACATTTTTCACATGCTGAACAAGAAAAAGGCTTCTCCCCTGTGTGAATTCTCTCATGTGCAACAAAATTTACTTTATGTGTAAAACATTTCCCACATTCTGCACATAAATATGGCTTCTCTCCGGTGTGAATTCTCTCATGAATAATAATATACGATTTCCGAGTAAAACATTTCCCACATTCTGCACAGGAATGTAGCTTATCTCTTGTAGGAGCTCTTTTATCTTCAGCATTTCTTCTGTGACTTTTATTTTGTTTAACATTATGTGATGATTTTAATAAAATATTGTCTCCAAATTCATCAGAGGACAGATCTTTGCTGTGAATGGCTGGGGGTAGATTGGAGATATCATGCTGTTCATGTGTATCTTGTGTAATACTACGATCATCTGAATTTGATTCAGCAGATATCAGATGTCCTGCGGAGCTCCCGATACAGTCATCTGCCAAGAATAAAGCTCATATTTTTGAATAATGTAACTTGAAAAACATTTAGGAACATATTATAAATTAAAATAAAAATCACATTAAAAATGCATTAAACTATATTATTAACTGATTGCATAACCTAGGGCTGGGGAGCTCCATACTACTAGTGTGTCCCAACCCCTGAAAGGCCCTCCATCAGTGAAGCTTTACCTTGACTGTACATACCAATTTCTCAAATTATAAGGGATGTGATCTGTGCTCCCCCCCCCCCCCCCCCCCCCAACCCCCGAGACCGAAACTGCAGCTTCACAAGAGACAGAACCTCCTCTATACACACAATACTAAGTATCCTATGCTGGGAACTACATGTACTGTGCCTTTAAGAGAGACTGTAAAGGTCCTATCAGACAGCAAAAGTTTTTAACAATAGCGATTGATGATTGAATAGTTATTGTGTCGTTATCGTGCTACAAGATCATTATTACACAAGCAAATGTTCACTCAAAAGATCACGGTTACCATTTATGGAAAGCCACCAGTCATCCATAGAACATTGTATTATACCTTAAGATCAGACTAAGATATTGCACTTTGGGGCGATCATGTGAATTGTGGGTCTGTGTATTGTGAAGTGCGATGTGTGGACGAGGTGGTAGTGAGTTATCACATGGTGAAACTGCAATTTGGTCACATGACAGGGCCTGGAAGAGAAGGACGCTATTTCAATTTTGGCACTCCATTTTGGCTGGAACAGGTTCTGGTGGTGGAAGGAAACCTACTCTTAGATGTACAGCCGATCCCCGGAAGGCCCAATTTGGAAACTATACCCCTCAATGACTTTATAATAATAAAATATAATATTTATTCATTTATATAGCGCTATTAATTCCATAGCACTTTACATACATGAGCTCTTGGAGCTCACAATCTAAATATCCTATCAGTATGTCTTTACAAAGTGGGAGGAAACCGGAGTGCCCGGAGGAAACCCACACAAACACAGGGAGAACATACAAACTCCTTGCAGATGTTGTCCCTAGTGTCCTTGGTGGGAATTGAACCCAGGACCTCAGGACCCCAGCGCTGCAAAGGCTACAGTGCTAACCACTTGAGCCACCGTGCTGCCCATGTGTGGTGAGAACCTTGAACCCCCAGAGGCGTCACAAAATTTTATAACGTTAAGCTGTGAAAATGCAAAATAATTCACACAAAAATGTAGCTTTGGCTCCAAATTGTTAATTTTTACAAGAGTAACCAGAGAAAATGAACTTTACAATTTGTTTTGCTATTTCTCCTGAGTATGACAATGCCCCATATATGGGGAAAAAGGCCATTTAGGTGCACAGCAGGGCCCGGAAGGGAAGGAGCAATATTTGGATATTGATGCCTCCATCTTGGCGGGAATAGACTGTGGACACCATGTCAGATTTGAAAAGCCCCTAACATGCTGAAACTGCAGAAACCCCCACAAGTGACCATAGTCGGTAAACTACACCGCTTGCTGCATTTATTTGGGGGAGTATTCAGCATTTTTAACCCTCAGGTGTTTCACAGAATTGTACTATATTGGGCTGAGTAAATGTAAAATGATCATGTTTTCCAATAACACGTTGCTTTGGCCTCAGTTTTTTTAGTTTTCAAAAGGAGAAACTGGATGGGGCGTGTCCTGGCCATGGAGGGAGACGGTCACTAGTTTGTGAGCTCCGTCCCCTCGGCCCTTTCTAAGCCAGATATCGCCTTCCCAGCCCGGGTGAGACTCACCAAATGCCAGTGGGACGGAAGAGCACCCGCCAAGCAGCGACACCGGGACCCCCTGGTCCAAATCCTGCCAGTATAACCAGGTATTTGAGGAGCTCTGCTGGGCCCCCCCGGGACACAGCGCGACCCAAGATGGCGGAGCCCGCTCCTCTGCTTGAGACAATGGCGCAGACCACAGAGAGGAACTCGCGCGCGACTAGCAGCCCGTGTGCAGCAGCAGTGACGCCCGAGCATCCCCGCACCGGAGGTTCTGGCACAGACAGGAGGGGAGCGGAGGAAGCTCTGAAGCGAGCCGCGGTCACCGGAGGAGGAGTGAAACCGGGCGGCTGCCCGGAAGACCACAGATCTATTGCTACTCATGCAACTACAGAGGAGGTGATGGAGGGGAGCAGCGGGCGGGATCCTCGGCCACAAGAGGAAGCGGTAAGAGAAGAAAACCGGCTTAAAGACACTCAGGGTCACTATATCCAGCCCTCTAGTGCTAACATGGCCCCTACCATTATCGCTCCCACATACTCTGCATTGACTGGCATGCAATATCAGGGATGGCCATATTACCCGGGGGCGCAGCCATGGCAGCAGGTTCTCCCCCCAGTGGGTCCAGGTGGAATCATGGGGGACCCGCAGCAAGCCTTAATCCAAAGGGGACCCCCTGGTCGTGGCCAGATGGGCGGACCGCATATGGCTGCTATGGGCCCATATATGGGTCAAAATGAAGTGTCACAAGACGCTGACGCGTTAAATGGTAACGTGTGGGACTCATTTAAGGCACGCATCCTCAATATTCCTACAAGAGAGGAATTAGCAGATTTTGTAGCCAAAATGGAGGCCTCCATCAGAGCAATGACCAATGAACTTAGAGGAGAGGTCCGAGGGGTGTCGGATAGAATGACCCAATCCGATGCCAAAGTTGAGGCTTTGACTGACCGGATCAGGAAGCTGGAGGACACTGTGATAAGTCAGAGTTCTCAACAGGAGGCCTTCTTGGACTCATTGGAGGATATTGAGAATCGCGAAAGGAGACAAAATATAAGGGTCCGGGGACTCCCCGAGTCGGTCGCTCCTGACGAATTGGGGAAAACGCTGCAGGACCTGTTCAACTCTGTCAGGAAAACTCCAGCAGACACGGCTATTGAATTTGACAGGGCCCATAGATCTCTTGGCCCATTTCCAGCGGAGGGGGGGCCCCCACGGGATGTCATATGCCGACTACATAAATATCGAATTAAGGATGACATCCTTAATAAGGCAAGAAGGTGTGAGGAGATTATGTTTCAGGGTAATAATATACAGCTGATGGCAGATTTGTCCAGGAGAACTCTCCAGAAGAGGAGAGCCTTGAGACCTCTTCTGGACCTCCTTAGACAACATCATTTGGCATATTCGTGGGGGTACCCCTTTCGCCTTCAGGTGCGTCAGGAAAACCGATCGGCATATCTGACACACCCTAGGGAACTTCAGGGTTTTCTGCGGGCCCTGGACATCCCAGACCCAGGTCTCCTGTTCCCGGATTGGCCATCATGCTTGCCTGACAATTCATTCTTCATAGCCACCCGGCCCAGAAGGGCTCCACGTCGCAGAGGAAATGGAAGGGCCAGAAATCGCAGAAGGAGGAGAAACAGCGACGGAGATCAGGATGATGAGGGGTGACTTTTTGACTTGCTGGTAGTCCTTTTTTCTCTACCCTCTAGTACATAATATGGTGGCATAATCTTCCGAGAGTATACAATATATGCAAAACCCTCCTCAATCCTTTTACAATAACATGGAGGCAGGACCTAAGAATATGCGAATAGTTTTGTATTTCTTCTGTTCCCTCCCCCCCCTTAGTCCCGCCTTTCCCCACTCTGTCCCCCCCCTCTGCCCCCCTTCTCTTCCCCCCTCACCCTCCCCGCCTCCCTCCCCCCCCCTCTCCCCCTTAAATCTTAGAAGACTGAAGTATTAAATTTCACCATAGTACAGAGTTGGGTCGGGAGGAGGTGGATGTTATTTCTCTCCCTTTGCCTCCTCCTGAGCTCACCTTGAACGCTTGTTCCCACTTTCACTGTACCCGCCCTGTGTTTCCTCCCCGCTGTATCCCCCCATCCCAAACCGTATGGTAGAAATACCCTACCCTTCCTGTAGCTTCTCCTCTTACAGGTACACTCGGTGGACAGTAATTCTGTTTTATAATCTCATGGCATGTTTATTACAATATGATTTGCTCAAATCTCTCCGGCTGGAGACAAATTGATGTGATTATTGTTAAGCTTTCGGGCGTTGGGCCGAGGGGACCTTACCTCTCGGACTGTTATAGTTTATATTATTGATAGTTTTACGAATCTCGAGAAATAATCTCGTAGTGGAATCAGAGTTCATACCCTCTCCCACCTGGAAAGGTATCTCCCCACGGGGATATCGTATTCTTCTTTTGTATACGATAATTGAAGTTGTGAAAATACCCCGTCCAGGGGTTCTTTTCCTCTCTATCTTCTTTCTCTCTATCTTTTGCTTTCTTTATTTTTCTGGAGGCGGAGCGCGCGGGGTTTTTGGATCCCCACAGTTGTGAAGGCTTACTAAGAACGGGAAGATGGGGTCCCTGGTGGTTGGGTCCCTCAATGTCAGGGGTTTTAATACGCCCCAGAAGCGCCATCAGATCACATATGACATGCACAAAAGGGGCGTACAAGTGTTACTCCTCCAGGAGACGCATTTTAAGGAGGGTCACGTCCCTGCCATGGGAGAGAAACACTACACAAACTGGATCCACAGTACTAACGTGGAGGCTAGAACTAAAGGGGTATCGGTTGCCTTTCATCGAGGATTACCATATACGCTGCTGGATTCGATTATAGATCCGGGAGGGCGTTATATCTTTCTCAAATTAAAGATAGCGAGTAGCCTTATGACCCTAGCAAACTGGTACCTCCCTAACAGGGAGCAGACAAGAGTTTGTAGAGCTCTCCTACTAAAATTGGCAGACTTCGCTGAAGGTCAGGTCATAATAGGAGGAGATTTTAATTTTGTCTTTGATCCATCCATAGATTCCACATCGGGCAGATGGGCAGCTCCACCTAAGAGGATGAAGGCTCTCGGGAAACTCCTGTGCAGGTTGCAGCTGGTGGACGTATGGAGAATCCTCAATCCTACTGGTAGAGACTACTCTTATTTTTCGGGGGTACACCAATCATATAGTAGGATTGACCTATTCCTGGTCAGCCATGGGGTTCTCTCTTGGGCTCCTGAGGCCACCATTGGCAATATCGTATTGTCAGACCACAGCCCCATCTTTCTCTCCATGGAGATCCCGGGGCTGACTAGGAAGGAATGGACCTGGAGGCTAAACGGCCACCTCCTCAAGGACGCCGACTGCCTGGCTGACTTGAAAACCGATATAGCGCTGTTCACGCAGACACATACACAGGACCCTACATCTCCACCTATGAAATGGGAGGCCCTTAAGTGCCTCCTTCGAGGCACTTTAATTAAACATGGGGCCAGGTTAAAAAGGCTTAGGTCCGAACAGATAGACAAACTGTTATCCAAGATTGGACGTCTGGAAAATGATCAAAAGATTTCACGGGCTAAGGGGTTGCTGGTGGAGCAGACCGCGGCTAGAGTTGAGTTACGCAATCTCCTTGACGTTGGATTCGAACAACGCAGAGAGAGAAATAAGAGTTTTTTCTATAAAAAGGCAAATGTGAGTGGACGACCCCTAGCAAGACTACTTCACCCAAGGTCCGGACCCACGTATATACCATCGATTAAAAATCCCTCGGGTGGGCTGGTACATAGTTCGGAGGAGATCTCCAGGGTGTTTCAGGATTTTTATGCAAATCTATACAGCTTACGGGGGAAATTTGATGACATGGACCCTGAGGCATTGAAATACAAATTGAAATCCTACATAGCCAAGGTGGGAATTCCTTCTCTGTCTGTAGAGGATAAGGAGCCCCTCGAGGGAGATGTATCAATGGAGGAACTTACTGAGGTAATAAACAACACCTCAACCTCTAAGAGCCCAGGCCCAGACGGCTTCACACCCATTTTCTACAAAACTCTGCTCGGTGACTTGCTGCCTCACTTGCTATCTTCTTTCAGAGCTATCCTGGAGGGAGATACCTTTCCCCTGCAGGCCCTGGAAGCACACATTTGTGTGTTGCCTAAACCAAACAAGGACCTGCGTGAGGCTGCGAGTTACCGACCTATATCACTCATCAATGTGGATGTTAAGCTGTCTGCAAAAATTCTGGCAGAAAGGCTTTCACCAAGACTTCCATCCATTATACATCTCGATCAGGTGGGCTTTGTTAGGGGCCGAGAGGCGCAGGACAACATTCTTAGATCCTGTCTCCTAATTGGGAAGGCAAGGATGTGGAAGTCCCCTCTATGTCTGCTCTCCATCGACGCAGAAAAGGCCTTTGACAGGGTCCACTGGGGGTTCCTAAGAGAGGCCTTAGTCCATATTGGCTTGGGCACCAGATTTATGAACGGGATCTCCTCCCTCTATTCCTGCCCTTCCGCAAGGGTTCGCATAAATGGGGGCCTATCAGGACCGTTCCGGGTAAAGAACGGGACGAGACAGGGTTGCCCACTCTCCCCTCTGCTATATGTCGTAGTGATGGAACATCTAGCAAAAGCCATAAGAGATAATCATGACATCCAGGGGTTGGTTGTGGGTGACGTTCACCACAAGACAGCACTTTTTGCGGATGACGTACTACTGTATGTCACCCAACCACTTACGACCTTTCCCACTTTACTGCGGGAATTCGAGATCTTTGGTGGTCTCAGCAATTTTAAGGTCAATTTCTCCAAAACGGAGGTGTTGAACGTCTCCCTACCACAAACAGAGGTGGCTCTAGTGGCAAAGGATTTTCCCTTTCGGTGGAAAACGGGCCATATTGTCTACTTAGGAATAAGTCTTCCGGCTGACATGTCAAAAATTTTTCAATTAAATCATCAGGCAATTTTGGACAAAGTCGGAGTCTTGTTGGAAAATTATAGACCCCTGAGGTTGTCATGGCTAGGGAGAATCCATGTTGTGGGAATGGACATTCTTCCAAGGTTCCTTTATATTTTTCAGGCAGTCCCCTTATGGCCTAACGGTGCATTCTTTCGCACCCTTAAATCAGCGATCTCTCGTTTCATATGGAATGGTAAAAAGGCGAGAGTAAGCTTGAAGACCTTAGCTGCACCTAAGGAACAGGGAGGAGCTGGCCTACCGGACATCCGCAGGTATTGTTTGGCAGCCATTTTGGTTCGCCTTATAGATTGGCATTTTAAAACCGAATCCAAACAGTGGGTACGGGTGGAACAGGACGGCTCCCCGATACCCCTCCGCTACTTGCAGTGGTTGTCCAGGGAGGCCTTGGTCTCCTTAGGTACCTTACCTAACATTACGTCTGAAACGCTCAGGGCATGGCAAGTAGTAAGAGGAGAGTTGATGGAGACACAGTACGACAGTCCCCTGACCCCGATCTTCCACAATCCGGCCTTCCCTCCTGGGTTGACCAGCCAGTCTTTTATGGGATGGAAAGACGCAGACGACACTAGAATTAGACATGTCCTGCACAGAGGCGAACTTCCTCCCTTGGGATGCTCCAGGCAGCTGCCCCACAAGTCAAACTTAAATGGTGGGAGTACTTGCAGCTGAGGTCCTTCATAGGATCTCTTAAGTTACAGAAGACCCCAACATTGTCACTTTCCAAGTTGGAAGAGGTCTTTGTAGAAGAGGAGGCACCCTCGAGAGGAATCTCGACTATCCATAGGATTCTATCCAAGTCTATAGATGCTAGGAACTTGGGATACAGGAAGGCGTGGGAAGGGGAATTGGGCAGGTCGATCCCTGAATCGGAATGGGAAAGGAGTTTCCTTTTGACTCATAAATCTGCCGGCTCGTGCGAAACTCTAGAAAAGAGCCTCAAGTTACGCTATCGGTGGTACCTCACCCCAGACAAAGTGCACAGATTCTCCCCGGACGTTTCGCCTTTGTGTTGGAGATGTAACAACGAGTCAGGCACTATGCTGCATATCTGGTGGAGCTGCCCACTGATCCAGGAATTCTGGATTAAAGTATTTCGTAATTACAATTTAATCATGGGGAAAGACCTGGCAAGAACTCCTGAACTAGCTCTACTCTCTCTGCTCCCTGGCTCTTGGAAGACCCAGAGGAAAGATATCCTCCGATTTTGCTTAGCCGCAGCTCGCAGTGTGATCCCTCGACACTGGAGGGAGCAAGAGCCCCCATCCATTTTAGAGTGGTACTCTGAAATGGAGAAGCTCCGCAGATACGAAGAATTGTCGGCTGACTTTTCTCAGACCCAAAATCTATATGTGTCTACCTGGACGGAATGGATTCTATTCAAAGACACCCCTGGCCTTGGGGACCTGATTACTTGAGGACGCTAAGGTGCACACACTCCTCCTTTCCTGAACACGCCGGGGAGACCATTACACCTCGTGCGCTCTATCCTTTCGCTATTCTTATCTATTATCCACAACTTATTCTTATCTTGCCTCTCTTTCTTTTCTCCTCTTTTTTCTTACTCTTTCTCTCTCCTAAGTTACCTTATCCCTGGACGTTAACGATTATACCATCATCTAAGTTAAAAGTTGATAAAAGTTAAAAGATGCTTGAGTACCGAGTACCCAAGGCGACTTGAGTTACTCGGGTCTAGATAAAACCCTCCCTGGCCGGAACCAGAGGAGAAGCAGCACATTGTGCTGGTGGATCAGACAGAAAGAAGCAGCCTTGGCCTTTTGCTTATTATGAAACTATCTCGAATTGTAATATTGCTTTCAGTAGCTATGATTGTTTCTCTTGGTCATTGTAAAGAGTCATTTTTTATGTTGATACTCTGTTGATCACAATGTAAATTTTATGAAAAAGTTTAATAAAGATATATTTACCAAAAGGAGAAACTGAATGGTCCAATTTGTTACACAATTTCTCCGGAGATTGTCGATACCCCATATGTTGTGTGAAACAGTGAGGGGGATCATATGCCGGTATGGAATATAGGATAGAGGGACTCCACTCCAGTCCGGGTCTTGTAGGTTTTCCCCGGAGGAAGACACGAAGTTAAAAGCTAGGTTAGGAGACGAGGAGGGGTCCACTGTGGAGAGCTTCGGCCTGAGTTGAGGCAGAAGGGACTGCTGAGCGATCAGGTCCAGGGCGTGAGAGGCTGTGTGCTGTTACAACACGGCCTAACCCGGGAGCCCAGGGTGACCTAGACCGGAGAGAACTCCTAACCTGAAGGGACCGTGTTACTGTCCGCATTGTACCCGGCTGCGTCCCGGAACCCGGCAACTTGTGCCACTGCTGTGCCTCATGAATCAATCTGGGTACTATATAAACTGATACCGGCCTCACGGCCGTTTGTCTTGCAATCTCGGCGCTACCTCACATTGGGTAAAAACTACTTCGGAGGCACAATGCAAACCTCAGAAGGGAAGGAAGGAGCCATGTTGGAGTTCAGATTGTGCCATTATGGTTTGCGGGTGCCAGGTCACATTAACCGAGCCCTTGAAGTGCCAGAACACCAAGACATCCCTCATAAATCATGCCATTCTACAAACTACTACCCTCAATGAATTGCTGTAGGGAGCAGTGAGCAAATTAACACCACGGGTGTCACTGAATATTATACCATTGGGCGGTAAAGAAAAAATAATTACACTTTTACTACAAAAGATTCGTTTTAGCCCCAAATTTTACATGTTCACATAGGAAAATGGGTAATAAAAATGTCATGAAAGCTTTTCCTACAATTTTTTCTAAATGTGGCAATCACCCACCTGCAGCAGCAGTACAGCACTCCTTACCACACGGAGAGACTCAGGGGGAAGGAGCGCTATTGGACTCCTGGACCACATAGTTTCCTACAATAGTTAGGGGGTCTGCAAATGGAGTCCACAAAGTGCCAGAAAAACAGAATCCCTCCTCATGTGGCCCGGTTTGGGAAATTGCATCCCTCTGGGAAGTTATCCCCAAGTGCAGTGATGATTTTGACTCCATGGGTGTTTTCCAGAAACACACAGTAATGCATGTTGCTTAATAAAATTTGCAAATCGGCAATTTTAGTGCCCAGTACATTGTAGTGCCGATACATTGTAGTGCCCAGCTTATGACTCTGGAGACACACACCCTGTAAGTTAAGTGGCTCTCCTCACACATGAAAGCTGAATGTGGTCTAGGCACACTGCGGGGTTCAGAAGGGAGGGGGAATTTGGATTTGGGAGCACAGGTTGGTCTGGATTTCTTTTTTGTGCCTTTCCAGAGCCTTTGTATCACCAGTAATGTGGAAGCCTCCTATATTTCCATTGACAGATGCCACACCTGAGTGGGGACTTGTTTTGTTGTGGATTGAGTTGAAGCTTTTATTGGGAACATTTTTCATATTTTTTTGGCCACATTTAACCTGGTACGCTGGGCCCTTACATCATGGCTTCCATCTAAACATCTGAATGAAGTTATTTAAATGAAACCCCTGAGGGATCCATTCACTATAATGAGGCAGCAGAGTTATTCTGTACTCTGTCTGGCCTCTGTTCAGCGCTGTCCTTTTCAGAAGTGCATAAATCTGGCTGACTGCGCTTTTATGCACCACTAAAAAGATGAACACCACCGGATCATGGGCAGACACCGTTCACAATAACTCCCTGACACTCATTATAGGAAATCTTGTGTCAGGGATTTTGTCTGAATCGCATTTTTTCAAGATTTACATGGAAATCTCATTGCAAGTGTGGTGCCCCTGCAGTCCGGTTGCCACTATTAGTTTGCGGCAGCCGGGATCATTAAGTCCAGTCACTCACAAACACAACCAACACACACCCTGGTACCAGAGAGAGCGGGTGAACCAGGTAGTAGGATGGCTCAGTCAGCTGTGGGAGAGCAGGGGGAGACAGGTAGTGGGTGGGAAGTGAGCAGGAAGCAGTCAGGGAAAAAGGGGAAACACCACTGGAAGTGGGCAGTCAGCTGGAGGAGGACAAGGAACACAGAGGACAGTTGTAAAAGCTTGGACCCGGAGGCCGGAGCTACAATGAGACCTACACCGGCTCCCGGGGCTACAGACCGCAGGCAGATGGAAGGAGTCCTAGGGGCGCATGCAGTGAGCAATCCACCCGCGCACCCAAATAAGCTGTAAAGCAGAAGGACAGGGCAAGAACCAGGGGCCCAGCCCTGAGGTGGCGAGGAAGCCTCAGGCCCCAACCACAGAACCAGGTGGGCTGTGGGATCTCTATGACCCATGGGCAACTCCCGACGCAGTGCAGGAAAGGCAGCCGTACTAAGGCCAGGGGACCCCACGAGTCGCCCATTGAAGGTCTGTGGCAGCTGGACCGGGGCTATGCGTATGGAGGCACGTGCAGGAAGGAGGAGAATAGGCAGCGCTGGGAGAGGAGCCCAAGAGAAAGGAACACAAAGGGGGTGCACTGGTCAAGCCATCCTGGTTGCCAAGGACTACCGGAGCACCCACTGTGCTTGTTTGTAACCTGAAGTGCCTGACGAAAGAATACAAGTAAACTGGGTTAAAACTCAGCATTGTGTTAAGACTGTTCATTTCGCGCCTGCGAAGCAATAGACTGAAACGCCGCTCAGGTAGCAGGAGCCTGCCTGAGAGTGTTCCTGATCCAGCTCTGCAGCCAGCTCAGCCCTGCTGCCTCCCCATCGCCCCACATCACCTTAACTCTGGATGCCCTGGGGACCCGCTTCTCCCATGGGGAGCTGCACCATCATAGCTGCAGCTCCATCATCCCCAGAGGTCCCGGACTGCAGTAGTGGCCCCTATCGGCCGCCTTCCACAGGTGGCGTCACGACAAACTCTTTATTTTATTTTTACCCCTTTTCAATTCCCCTTTTTTACTGAGCACCTGACAGGGGATCACGCCACCATGAAAGTACCCCCACAGCACCAACGACGACGAGAGGGCCCGGCTCCGAGTACCCCACGGGCCTCGCTGGGGCGAGTCATAAGCGCTCAGCATAGAGCGCAAGAAAAATGTGAGTGGAGCCTTACTACAATCTTTGGGAGGAAGAATGAATTTTCCAACAGTAGGTCAAGAATTGGTCTTATTTATTTTTATGCCTTTCACCTTGCGGTTCAAGTGATTAGACAGTTTTATCGGTACGATTACAGCGATACAAGATGTATATTTTTTATGTTTGGCTTCCATCACATACCTAAAGCAAAATATTTTGAGAGCTGTAATTTTTCTATATTTCTGCCGTCAGCCATGTGAGGGCTTGTTATTGCGGGAAAAGTTGATTTTTATTGGTACCACCTTCGGATTCCAATTTTTCAGGAGGCAGAATGAACATGAAAAAATAATCAAGGAAGAATTTTTTTTTTTTTTTATATACACTGTTCACTGGTAAAATTGTTACTACAATTTTATTCTTTGGGTCAGTACGAATACAGCAATACTACATTTATATCATTTTTTTATGTTTTGCCGCTTTTACACAAACAATTTTATAGACAAAGAATTGATTTTGCATCACCTTATGCTCAGAGCTATATATTCTTTATTTTATCACTGACTGAGCTGTATGGTGGCTTGTTTTTTGCAAGTCAAAATGATGGTTTCAGCAATACCATTATTATTTAAGCTTTTTAAATTGCTATTTGTTCCTCTTTTTTATTGATGGTACCGTGTTTTCCCGAAAATAGGGCGCCCCCCGAAAGTAAGGCATGCTTGGGGGGGGGGCTACCTCCTAATGTAAGGCACCCCCCAATTATAAGGCGTACCTCCGGTGGCCCCCCGCTCTCCGGATTCCCGCTGTAGCTGCCAATCTCCGCCCAGGTCAGGAGCCCTGCGCCAATTACAGCGCAGGAACCGTGAGCCAATCATAGCCCAGGAACCGCAAGCCAATCCGCGGCCAGCTGACATCATGTATGGCCTCTGATTGGCTCTCGGTTCCTGGGCTGCGATTAGCTCACGGTTCCTGCGCTGTAATTGGCGCAGGGCTCCTGACCTGGGCAGAGATCAGCAGCTACAGTGGGAATCCGGAGAGCGGAGGCTACCGGGGAGCGGGGAGAGTGCGGACACCGGAGAGCAGGGGCCACCGAAGAGCGCGGACACTGGACCGGTAAAAATCGGTTTGTGTGTATGGGTATGTGTGTGTGTATGGTGTGTATGGGTTTGTGTGTGTATAGGAGGCTGCAGTGGGATGTACGTTATATAAGACACCCCCCAGAAAATAAGACATGGTCCATCTTTTAGGACAAAAAAAAAAAATTATAAAAAACATCACTTTTTGGCTCATTTTTATTCTAATTTTTTTACGCTGTCCACTGAAGCAGTTAACTAGTGTGACAGTTTTATAGAATGGGTCGTTCCAGATGCGGCGATACCAAATGTGTATTATTTTTTTGTTTTTACATAAATATAATTTTTGGTAAAATTTTTAAAAAATATTTAAAAATTTTATTTTTCACTTTAAAAACAAAACAAAAAACAAACACTTACTCCCTATATATACACAGGAGCGCCCCCGAGGGGTGCTATACATTCTTCAGAAGTGCAGCCTCCCACTATAGACAATTGCTGGGGACATGAAGGAGCTTCTAGTAGTCCAGCAGCCCCTTCATACACCGTGACATCACCATCTGCTGCCAGTGGAACTACATGTCCCAGGTGGCTCCCCAGCAATATCTGGCACGTCCCAGTGTCTGACCACACCAATGCAAGCATCGAACAATAGAAAATTTACCATCAATCTTATAGTTTATACAAGATTAAAAATGATCATTGTTGGCAGCACATTCCTCTGTGTAAATAAAGGATGTGCTGCCGACAATCATAAAAATACATGAGAAGAGGGAACAATCATCACTGATAATGAGAGAACAATCATCTTCCTCCATCACTCGGTGCTCGTTATAGGCCATCATCTGCCCGTGTAAAAAGACCTGAGGCCGCACTTTACAGCAGGGCAGTATCTATACCACAACAAAACCTCACCGCTGACTGCAAAATCAGCAGCATAATGTGTAATAACTGCAAATGTAGAAAAAAAAACATCACAGCCGCAACGTATGAAAGCAGTATGAAAGGTGTTATCCATTACTATGGTGTCAAGGATCCATCCTTACTATAGATCACCAATATCAGATCAGTGGGGTCCGACACTCAGCACTAGCTGTTACCAGCTCTGGCAGCAGCCAGATGTGAGCAGTATACAGAGCGGAGCAGCACAGAGCTGAAAATATTTGTCTATAATTCCATAAGACAACACTGCACATCACTAAAGATTCCCCTCCCCACAGTGAGGCATGGTGGGGGCAGCATTGTGCATCACTAAAAGATCACCCTCCCCACAGGAAGGCACAGTGGGGGCAGCATTGTGCATCACTAAAAGATCACCCTCCCCACAGGAAGGCACAGTGGGGGCAGCATTGTGCATCACTAAAGATTCCCCCTCCCCACAGTGAGGCATGGTGAGAGCAGCATTGCGCATCATCAATGACCCTCCCTCCCCACAGTGAGGCACAGTGGGGGCAGCATTGTGCTTTGGGGCTGTGTTTTTGGAGCTGAAAATGTGTCTCTAATCAACGGGGAGGGAATTGTGAACATCTACTTATATAATCGGGAGTTGGGCACTGTAGCCCAATCCCAACATGCTTTGCGCGGGACTGCGAGTGATGACGCGCAGCGTCATCACGAGCCGCAGACCCGCACTACTCTAAAAAAAATAAAATCCTCACCTCTACCCGAGCCCGCGCTGTCTCCCGCCCTCTCCCGCCGTCTTCTGCCGTGTTCCGCTAGGCTCCCGGTGGCTGTGCAGGCTCCCGGTCCCTCCAGTGATCTTCTATCTACTGAGACTGAAGGACCTGTGGTGATGTCAGAGTCACGTGACAACAGCTTACTCCAGGCAAATCGCGGGTCACGTGACTCTGACATCACCACAGGTCCTTCAGTCTCAGTAGATAGAAGATCACTCCAGACACCGGGAGCCTGCACAGCCACCGGGAGCCTAGCGGAACACGGCAGAAGACGGCGGAACACGGCAGAAGACGGCGGGGGCTCGGGGTGAGGTGAGCATAATCTTTTTTTTTTTTTTTTTAACCCCTGCCTTGCACGAGCGCACCACAGACACCTCTATACTCCACCACCACACACGCCTCTACACTCTGCCACCACCACACACGCCTGTATACTCCACCACCACACACGCCTGTATACTCTGCCACCACACACGCCTGTACACTCTGCCACCACACACGCCTGTACACTCTGCCGCCACCACCACACACGCCTGTACACTCTGCCGCCACCACCACACACGCCTGTACACTCTGCCGCCACCACCACACACGCCTGTACACTCTGCCGCCACCACACACGCCTGTACACTCTGCCGCCACCACACACGCCTGTACACTCCACCACACACGCCTGTACACTCTGCCGCCACCACCACACACGACTCTACACTCTGCCACCACCACACACGCCTGTACACTCTGCCACCACCACACACGCCTGTACACTCTGCCGCCACCACCACACACGCCTGTACACTCTGCCGCCACCACACACGCCTGTACACTCTGCCGCCACCACACACGCCTGTACACTCCAACACACACGCCTGTACACTCTGCCGCCACCACCACACACGCCTGTACACTCTGCCACCACCACACACGCCTGTACACTCTGCCGCCACCACACACGCCTCTACACTCTGCCGCCACCACACACGCCTGTACACTCTGCCGCCACCACACACGCCTGTACACTCTGCCGCCACCACACACGCCTGTACACTCTGCCGCCACCACACACGCCTGTACACTCTGCCACCACCACACACGCCTGTACACTCTGCCGCCACCACCACACACGCCTGTACACTCTGCCACCACCACACACGCCTGTACACTCTGCCGCCACCACACACGCCTCTACACTCTGCCGCCACCACACACGCCTGTACACTCTGCCGCCACCACACACGCCTGTACACTCTGCCGCCACCACACACGCCTGTACACTCTGCCGCCACCACACACGCCTGTACACTCTGCCGCCACCACACACGCCTGTACACTCTGCCACCACCACACACGCCTGTACACTCTGCCACCACCACACACGCCTGTACACTCTGCCGCCACCACACACCCCTGTACACTCTGCCGCCACCACACACGCCTGTACACTCTGCCGCCACCACACACGCCTGTACACTCTGCCGCCACCACACACGCCTGTACACTCTGCCACCACCACACACGCCTGTACACTCTGCCACCACCACACACACCTGTATACTCTGCCACCACCACCACACACGCCTGTATACTCCACTACCCACAGACCCACCTGTATACTCTGCTACCCACAGAGTCACCTGTATAATCTCCTACCCTCAGAGCCGTCTGTATACTCTGCTACCCACAGAGCCCCCTGTATACTCTGCTACCCACTGGCCCGCCTGTATACACACAATTCATTTCACCCTGCTCCCGATGCAATTGCATCGGGCCTTTTTACTAGTTTCCAAATATCAATCACTTTTGTATCCAAGCTTTCAGGCCTCTGCTTAAAAGCTCAAGATGAGTAATTTCACTTTTCAAAAACAACAATGGAGGAATCTACGGCTGAAAAAAACAAGAAAACACAAAAAATAAAATCTTCGGCCCAGAACTCTCTGGTCAGGAGAATGATAACGTGACTCTTCTCTGCTTTATTTAGTGGTGACTCCTTACATGGGCGGTTACCTGCAGGATTGTCCTCTGTACACCACTCATCACCCCGCACAGCACAGCCTTCCTCCATTATATCTGCTGGATTTAGAGTCTTCAGATCTTTAACAGATTTCATAACTGTGAAGGAAATAATAGAAAAGTCACAGAGGGAAGGAGGAAAGAGTCACAGAGGGAAAGGAGGAAGAGGGAAAGAGTCACAGAGGGAAAGGAGGAAAGAGGGAAAGAGTCACAGAGGGAAAGGAGGAAAGAGGGAAAGAGTCACAGAGGGAAAGGAGGAAAGAGGGAAAGAGTCACAGAGGGAAAGGAGGAAAGAGGGAAAGAGTCACAGAGGGAAAGGAGGAAAGAGGGAAAGAGTCACAGAGGGAAGGAGGAAAAGTCACAGAGGGGAAGGAGGAAAGAGTCACAGAGGGGAAGGAGGAAAGAGTCACAGAGGGGAAGGAGGAAAGAGTCACAGAGGGAAGGAGGAAAGAGTCACAGAGGGGAAGGAGGAAAGAGTCACAGAGGGGAAGGAGGAAAGAGTCACAGAGGGGAAGGAGGAAAGAGTCACAGAGGGGAAGGAGGAAAGAGTCACAGAGGGAAAAGGAGGAAAGAGTCACAGAGGGAAAGGAGGAAAGAGTCACAGAGGGAAAGGAGGAAAGAGTCACAGAGGGAAAGGAGGAAAGAGTCACAGAGGGAAAGGAGGAAAGAGTCACAGAGGGAAAAGAGGAAAGAGTCACAGAGGGAAAGAGGAAAGAGTCACAGAGGGAAAAGAGGAAAGAGTCACAGAGGGAAAAGAGGAAAGAGTCACAGAGGGAAAGGAGGAAAGAGTCACAGAGGGAAAGGAGGAAAGAGGGAAAGAAGGTCACAGAGGGAAAGGAGGAAAAGAGTCACAGAGGGAAGGAGGAAAGAGTCACAGAGGGGAAGGAGGAAAGAGTCACAGAGGGGAAGGAGGAAAGAGTCACAGAGGGGAAGGAGGAAAGAGTCACAGAGGGGAAGGAGGAAAGAGTCACAGAGGGGAAGGAGGAAAGAGTCACAGAGGGGAAGGAGGAAAGAGTCACAGAGGGAAAGAAGGAAAGAGTCACAGAGGGAAAGAAGGAAAGAGTCACAGAGGGAAAGGAGGAAAGAGTCACAGAGGGAAAGGAGGAAAGAGGGAAAGAGTCACAGAGGGAAAGGAGGAAAGGGTCACAGAGGGAAAGGAGGAAAGAGGGAAAGAGTCACAGAGGGAAAGGAGGAAAGGATCACAGAGGGAAAGGAGGAAATGGTCACAGAGGGAAAGGAGGAAAGGGTCACAGATAGAAGGAAGAGTCACGTGGAAAGTTGTAGATGACCAGAGAAGATTATAAAGAGTATCCATAGGTCTCCTGACATTTCGGCTTTTTTAAATCCTCATATTCTCCATTATGGTCCTCTCCTTTTTTTCCTCTTTATTTTTGTTGTTATCACACCCATAACATTTTTTCTCCTCCCATCCACCACGACAGTCCTCAGGAGGTTGCCTCTCGGCCCTAATAGGGCAGGAACATAAAGAGGTTAAATAGCCCCTCCCAACCTCCTCACACCAGTGTTTCCTGTCCCTATGGGGCATGAAGAGGTCTCCTGAGGCTGTGGGCAACGCAGTCCTCTCACCTGGCGGGGGTCGATCGGACTTCGGCTCCTTCCTCCCTTCTGCGGTTTTCCTCCAGGCGGCGCCGGCCTGCACCGCTCTCACGCGCTTTCGGGCAACGCTGGACAGGTGCCGTCTGGCCGGGGTCCTCTGTGAGCTCCCCAGCCTCCTCCTCCCTTTGGCAGTTCGCTCCCGGATGTAACATCACGCGCTGCTCGCGCATCACTTCCGGGCTGTGGGACGCGTCATTTCCGGCTCCGGGCGCCCTGCCTTGCGGTAATGGCGTCTGCTGCGGGGACCGGCGGGAGTGAGGCGGTTTTTGGCACTGGATGCCTTCCATGCCAGCAACCCTCCACTATAAAAGGGTCTTTGGTAGGGCTCCACACAGGTAACCCTCTACATGTTGTTGTGAGGGCCATGATGTCGGCGCAGGATACTACCCCTGGCCCTGCAGTTGAATCACCCAGAGCAGTGGGGAACTCTGGTATCTGCTCTGTCTGCTGCGGTCAGGGATGTCACTGGTGGTCTGCCCAGACCCTGGGACTGAACTTAAAAAAGGGGATTATATACAGGGGATAGAATTTGTAGTATCGTTCACGTGACGCCACCCACAGCTTCTGGTGATTGAGCACCAGCGCCGCTTCAGTCTTCCGGAGGGTGGTGGTATAGCGGCCTTGATGGTACAGCTCCCTGCAGGCGGAGCTAACCCCCCGGGGCAGGGATGCACCGGTGATGATAGGGGTGCTGGTGATGGTTGGATGGTTCGGAGCAGGGTGTAGCGAGGAAACAAATACACAGAGACTTGATCACTCTCCCCGGGTACTTTACTGGAACGATGCAGATGGTAATACAGTTCACAGCAGGTAACAGTCTCTGGACAGAATTGTTGGCCGCACACTCATTTATGGGTGCAGTACCCCATTTGTGCCGCCTGACCAGGTGGGTCGACACACAGTTGTGGAGCCTGGCTCTGCCTCAACCACAGGAGAAAAGGAGCAGGCACAAAGACAAGAGGAAGAGTGGCCGCTGGAGTTATCCCAAAGGAGGTAAAAGGGAGGAGCATCTTCTCTTGTCACCAGGATAGAAAATGACACCATTCCGGTTGGGGGGAGACTTACCACCTTTCTCCTCCAGTGGCGGGTCATCTCATCAGACCGCCAGACTCTTCGCCTCCTTCGGGACGGGATGAGGATTGTGTTCTCCTCCCCAACTTGTCCGCGTGACCGGTCTTTCATCTCGGTCACTCCAGTCCTCCCTCTGGAAGGAGGTCCAGTCCCTCCTCCACATAGGTGCTGTGGTTCCCATTCCAGAAGGGGAGGTGGGGAGGGGGTCATTATTCTCACCTGTTCTTAGTGAAGAAACCAAACGGCTCCTTTTGCACAATCATCAACTTGAAACCTCAGAACCATCATGTGGCATATTCCAGGTTCAAAATGGAGTCCATCGGATCCACCATTCCCCTGCTCGGCAAAGATTTCCTGATGGCAACACTGGATCTCCAAGATGCATAATATCACATCCCCGTCCATCCGGCAGATCAACGTTTTCTCCGCTTCGCTCTTCAGTTTAACTAATATATAAAAGTCGAAGGCACTTCCGTCACTCTGTCCGGAGCTATATATAGAAGCCAATGGCACTTCTGTCACTTTGTCCAGAGCTATATATAGAAGCCAATGGCACTTCTGTCACTTTGTCCGGAGCTACGTGATGTCACCGGAGCCCTACACCCGTTCAGGGTGAGCCAAGATGGCGGCCGTAAGCGGGAGCGGGACTCATACAGCCCGCTATGCTTACGGCCGCCCCTACAGTGCTCCAAAACATACACACACCATCCGAACAACATCACACATACACACTCTCGCTACACTTTCGCAGCACTGTCGTCTCCCCCGTCGTCTTCGCCGCTGACTGGCATCCCCAAGATGGTAGCAAGTGCAGAAATTGTATTTTTTTCATCCCCACCTTCTGCAAATAGCAGAAAAACGCTGATGTGAAAGAGGGCTAAGTGTTAATAAATAGTAATAAGGTTGATTAGGGACCCATCAGATCTAAGGCTACCGTGACGGGGTTGATGGGCAAACACAGATTGGCGAATACGTAGACTATGAACATTGATTTCTTAAATAAAGCTACTTGATGGGTACACAAGTATTGGCCAGTATGTGTACCAAACGCCTTAGCATGTAACAATTAAATTTCCAAAAATTACATAGACCATACAAACATAGGTAGTTGATGGATTGATATCATGTCTTAATTGCATTATTGGTAACTATTAGTAAATAAACTATATATGGATTCTAGACTACCCGGTTCTTTAGAATCGGGCCGCCATCTAGTTCAATTATAATTATATAAGCTCTTCATAAATGCCTATTGTTATATATATTATATTATATAAAACACAATAGGCATTTATGAAGAGCTTATATAATTATAATGACACTAACGAATATATATTCATTCACATAAGAGATTGTTACAATTATTATGACAGTCCCCAACTTGTTTTTACCTGAGATAAGGCTGCCTTCACACTGCGTGTTTTGGGATCTGTGTCTATCCATTTTAAAACTGTTAGCCACAGATCTGTTTCGGCTCCCCATGTATCCCTATGGGCACGGATTGGTCCTATATGGCCTCCGTGTGTGTCAGTTTTGTCACTGATCAGTTTGTGTACCCAGAATTGGAGACTGCTACGATTTTGGGCGCCCTGAAAGAAGCGGACATAAACGGACCCGTAGCTGTCAGTGTCAAATAACATGGGGGTCTATGGAGACAGATCCGTGAAAAAAATGGATCTGTAAAATGGATCCATTTTGCTGGACTGCACATGCTCAGAAGCGAGGTACAGCACCTCCCACCTCGATCTCTGGTGACTGATGATGGATCAGTGAAAAGCACTGATCCGTGGGCATCACTTGCCGCCCTTTTGAACAGATCAGTGCCTGTCCGTGTGGTGTTTGAAATTCAAGGATCTACACGGATGTGCAAAAAAAATGCAGTATGAAGAGGCCTTAATGATATTATTTTTGTGTTTAGTAAAAATGTTGACTTTGTAGATAACAGAAAGGAGTGACACCTTGTGGTTCGGACGTTCTGCTTAAGGCTGCTTTCACATAACGATTTTCGGTCATCCGATTGTATCCGTTTCAAAACGGATACAATCGGATCCGAAATCGGACCCCATGTTCCCCTATGGGAATCGGTTGGGATCGGATGTGCCACTATTGGCATCCGATTTTGGCACCATCCGATCCCATCCGATTTAATCACGGGCACAAAATCGCAGCCTGCTACGATTTTGTGTCCGTGACTCACATTGGACAGCATCGGATCACTGCTGATCCGAGGCTGATCCGAGGGCCCACAGCATGGGAGCCTATGGACATCGGATCCGAGTTCACCTCGGATCCGATGTCGGCTCTGTATTCCCCGTCTTTCCCTGCTGCTGCCTCCTCCATCTTCTTCCCTCTCCTATTCTACTCTGTCCCCCCGCTATTCTTTGCTGTGCCCCGCTTCTCTATCCTCCTCTATCCCTATCCTGTCCTCTCCCTGTGTGTAAAAAAATAAAAAAAACCTCCTCCCGGAGCATACATCACCTCTCACAGGCTCCCACGCTGCAGCACCATCAGGACTGAAGGACCTGTGATGATGTCACAGATCCAGTCACATGACCCGTCAGCTGACCGGGTCTGTGACATCATCACAGGCTCTTGCCCTGATGGTGCTGCAGCGTGGGAGCCAGTGACAGGTGATGTATACTCCCGGAGGAGTTTTTTTTTTTACACACAGGGAAGAGAAGAGGGACAGGACAGGGATAGATGAGGATAGAGGAGCGGGGGCACAGCAAAGAATAGCGGGGAGAGAGAATAGAATAGGAGAGTGCAGAAGATGGGTGTGCAGAAGCAGGGAAAGACAGGGGACCGCAGGATCCACACGGATCCTGCACAGAATCGGATCGGATGGCTATTTGCCATCCGATTGCAGGGATCCGTGTGGATCCGTGCCTGTCCGTGGGATCCTCCGTCAAAGTCGGATCCCATGGACAGGCACAAAATCGTGGTGTGAAAGCAGCGTAAGTTGCTGCAAAAACAAGTCACTGTTATCTCACAACATCATTCTAAATCCGCCTCTTCTATATAAAGCCTGAATTATTATATTCTCTCAGATACTTGCAGACATTTTGGGGACCTGCTGTGTCTCTTGCAGGAAGATGAAGATTTATTCTGTGAATTCAGATGTAATCTAATCTTTTATTGGTAAGAAAATAAAAATATTCCATGGACAGGGACCGTCCCGGTTGCAGTACACCTTGTGTTGGTGGATGGCTTTACACTGCTGGTGATTACAGACAGCGTGTACTAAGTCCCCTATGTTACTTATATGCTCTATTACTTTTTACAGCAGGGTATATGCTTACCTTGTGTCTATGCAGATACAATGGAGGGTTTAGATCAGAGGATATTCCTATGTGTGAACGACTCAGGCACCATCCAGACCTAAATCCACCCAGAATCTGAGAAAAGACATGAAAATTACTGATCACAGACGTCTCCATCCAATCTCACTCAGCGAGAGTGTGGCGCCCCACTGGTCAGTGCGCCACAGTAGGGGTACTGCACCCACAACAGAGTGTGCAGCTATTCCTGTCACAGGGGAATGTAAGATTTGCAAGAGGCTCCCAACCCAGCACTCCCACACTTTAACACGGGTAAATGGTTAGAGCCTAGCCCCCTTTGGGGAAGTTAGGGGAGGAGGGAAGTCAACACAGTGGAGTTTGAGTCTGCCCTGAGGAGAGAAGCAGAGGGGAGCCTCCGTGCGAGAAAAGGAGACTCCCAGGGAGGGGGCCTAGAGAAGAAGCAGCCCAGGAAAAGAAAGAGGGAACCCCGTATCGGAGCGCCTATACTCCAGGGAATCCTAGTCCATCAACGGAGAGCCGGCTCCGAGGATTCAGTGCAGGGAGTTCACCCCCTGAGCCGTCTACACCAGTCCTTGCGGTCTAGTTCACCAGCCCTGACACCCTGTCCAGAACGTGCAGCCTCGCCAGGATCACCCACCTGAGGTCGAGCCCCTTTAAAGAAAAGAAAGGGAATCTCACTGAACTCCAACGGGCCTGGTATACAAGTGGGCTGCGCCGGGGCAGGTCATAGTGTGGAGCCCTGCTCACGCAGGTAGCCACAGATTCCCTAATGCACAGCTGGGTTTCCACAGCAGGTACCTACTACATGCAACACCTTCCACCCCGGCACAGTAAGGGGAGCTATACCCACTGACTTTAGGTGGGGTCCCCTATAAATACTGCTGCTGGGGGTGGAGTTAGTTAGAGTGTGCAGATGCTAGGAGAGCTGCGAAGATGTCCTGGTGGTCGGTGCCGCGGTTAGGCCTGAGCCAGTGACCCGGAGTGGCCCTTCTGATGTCCCGCCAGCCTGAGAGTGGGGACAGAAGGCAAGGAGCAGAGCCCTAAAAGGAGTGAGGAACTAGTGGAAGTTTGCCCAAGGATGTTCCGGACTTCGGGGATCCGCACCTGTAGGATACTCCAGGACTACAGAAAACCCAGTCATACCGTGGAGACTTCAGTCACCCGGTTCCCCTATGAGTCCAGAGAGAGGGAGCCACACACCGCAGTGAGGAATAACAAGGCAGTGGTAAGAGAGGGTAACCCATGGACCGGACAGGAGGAGAGCGCAGGAACAGGAAGAGAGAGGAGGCCAGCCTGGCTGAAGCAGGCAGGGCTTCAGGAACTACAGAGGTGGTCTTATACCCACTTGCTGTGGGGACCCACTGTGCATCTGAACACCTGTCAGTGCCCTGGACGTCTTTACCTGCTATACAAACAGTAAAATGTAAAAGAGACTTCTACTGTGCGTGTGCATCATTCCTCTCCACTCCCTGTGCCCCTTATAGACTGCTCCATTATCGCTTACATTAACTTAAAGTTCCACTCCAAGCTGCCCCTTTACACTACGCTGCCACGGAGGACCAGTTACACCTGTAGGAAGCTTTTCTATCTCAGTCGCACTACCATCTACCTCCGGAGGACTGTGGCGGCGCTGGTGAAACATCACCAGGTACTGCAGGTGGCGTCATGTGAACTGTAAATAACTCTATAATCCCCTGTACATAAACCCCTTATTAACGTGTCACCCAGGCCCTAGGCTCAGGTGCGGTCACCATTCCCCGTGACACAACAGCGCTACCCTTTGAGCCTGATACCCGAGTATTCCCCCGGCCTGGGACTTGACAATAGCAGCAGGACATGGGATAGACAAGAGAAAGTACACTACGGGAGCCTCTGAAAGACTTTGCAATCCTCTGGGACTACCCGACCAGCTACCCGATGATAAACTGTTTATGCTGTAACTCAAACTGCCATCTGAACTGGTTCCAGTAAAGTACCCATGTAGAGTGATAAAGCCTCGGTGTGTCCTTTCATCTTAACTCAATCTACACCCAGCACCACCATTTCAGGTGCTGGCCTGCCCGGAGACTCAGCTCCATCTGCAGGGAGCTATACTATCTAAGCTGCGATACCATCGTCTCCGGAGGTGCCCATCACCAGAATCTGTGGGTGACGTCACAACAAACTCTTTTATTATTTTATTTTCCCCCATTTTCAGCTGATCACCATGGCCACAAGCAGGTCACCGGTGAAATCCCCTCTTCAGCAACGCCCGGGTACCAGAGTCCCCATAGACCCCTGGGGTGACTCAGCTTCTGACGTCATGAACAGGATCCTGTGCGCCTTATAAAACTCTTGAAATTGGCTAAAAGAACTGATTTTCACGGGTCCAGGACCTGGCGTTGCCTGTCAACCCGATCAGCTGAGCGGTCATGTGACCGATCAGCTGATCAGGTTGTCACATGACAGCACGGTTTAAATCACCCGCCGATCAATTTTGGTGGCCGCGGGATTTAAACCGCTCAGCTGATCGGTCCCATGACTGGCATTAGCTGAGCCGTTTAAATCCTGCGCCCGCCAAAATTGATCGGCGGGCGGGAGATTTAAACCGTGCGGTCATGTGACAACCCGATCAGCTGATCAGTTACATGACCACTCAGCTGGTCGGGTTGCCAGGCATTGCCAGGTCCTTAAGCCCCAGGAGCGAGACAGCACGGGACACACGCTGGAGAGGTGATCATAATATTTTTTTATTTTTAACCCTTCATTTACTTAATTTCACTTCCGCAATGTATGTATATTTATATACATTGCGGAAGTGAAATTAAAGGGGAACAGAGCAGTTTTAGTGTACTGACCATGCTCAGTACACTAAAATCGGGTCCAAGAAACGATCTGCTGTTTTCTCGGACCCATGCTCCATAGGCCCCCATGTTAATGGCCGCGGATTGTGTCGGATCCGATTCGGTCTGATTTGGTCCGCAGTACCCAAAATCAGAGCAGTCTCCGATTTTGAGCACAAGAAAAAAAATCGGACAGAATCGCATCCGACACAAATCAGGTGGCAATTAGTCCAAATCCAATCCGTCGCCCATAGGGATACATGGGGGCCAAATCGGATCCGTGGCTGTCCGTTTTTACAACGGACAGCCACGGATCCCCAAAAAAAAATTCACAATGTGAAAGCACTCTCAGGGGCTGAATACTAATACAAGACTGAGAAAGGTGGTCCTACGAAGTGTTGACTCGGGGGGTGAATACTAATGCAAGATAGAGAAAAGTGGCTCTACAAAGTGCTGACTCAGGGGGCTGAATACTAATGCAAGATAGAGAAAGGTGGTCCTACAAAGTGCTGACTCAGGGGCTGAATACTAATGCAAGATAGAGAAAGGTGGTCCTACAAAGTGCTGACTCAGGGGCTGAATACTAATGCAAGATAGAGGAAGGTGGTCCTACAAAGTGCTGACTCATGGGGCTGAATACTAATACAAGACAGAAAGGTGATCATACAAAATGCTGACTCAAGGGGCTGAACACTAATGTAAAACAGAGAAAGGTGGTCCTACAAAGTGCTGATTCAGGGTATGAATACTAATACAAGACAGAGAAAGGTGGTCCTACGAAGTGTTGACTCAGGGGGTGAATACTAATGCAAGATAGAGAAAAGTGGCTCTACAAAGTGCTGACTCAGGGGGCTGAATACTAATGCAAGATAGAGAAAGGTGGTCCTACAAAGTGCTGACTCAGGGGCTGAATACTAATGCAAGATAGAGAAAGGTGGTCCTACAAAGTGCTGACTCAGGGGCTGAATACTAATGCAAGATAGAGGAAGGTGGTCCTACAAAGTGCTGACTCATGGGGCTGAATACTAATACAAGACAGAAAGGTGATCATACAAAATGCTGACTCAAGGGGCTGAACACTAATGTAAAACAGAGAAAGGTGGTCCTACAAAGTGCTGATTCAGGGTATGAATACTAATACAAGACAGAGAAAGGTGGTCCTACAAAGTGCTGACTCAGGGGGTGAATACTAATACAAGACAGAGAAAGGTGCTCCTACAAAGTGCTGACTCAGGGGACTGAATACTAATACAAGACAGAGGAAGGTGGTCCTACAAAGTGCTGACTCAGGGGGCTGAATACTAATACAAGACAGAGAAAGGTGGTCCTACAATGTGCTGACTCAGGGGCTGAATACTAATACAAGACAGAGAAAGGTGGTCCTACAAAGTGCTGATTCAGGGGGGTGAATACTAATACAAGACAGAGAAAGGTGGTCCTACAAAGTGCTGACCCAGAGGGTGAATACTAATACAAGACAGAGAAAGGTGGTCCTACAAAGTGCTGATTCAGGGTCTGAATACTAATACAAGACAGAGAAAGGTGGTCCTACAAAGTGCTGATTCAGGGTCTGAATACTAATACAAGACAGAGAAAGGTGGTCCTACAAAGTGCTGACCCAGAGGGTGAATACTAATACAAGACAGAGAACGGGTGGGACATTCCACCATGTGAGCACACTGAGGACAGAAGACATGTGCCCTGGGGTCTCGCCCCTAGTGATGAGGGGTAGAGAGGCAGGACATGCCACCATGTGACCACACTGAGGGCAGGAGACATGTGCTCCGGGGTCTCCCCCCCCAGTGATGAGGGGCGTAGAGGCAGGACATTCCACCATGTGACCCCACTGAAGACAGAAGACATGTGCTCCGGGGGTCTCCCCCCAGTGATGAGGGGCTGAGAGGCGGGACATTCCACCATGTGACCACACTGAGGGCAGAAGACATTGCTCCAGGGGTCTCCCTCCAGTGATGAGGGGCAGAGAGGCGGGACATTCCACCATGTGAGCACACTGAGGACAGAAGACATGTGCCCTGGGGTCTCGCCCCTAGTGATGAGGGGTAGAGAGGCAGGACATGCCACCATGTGACCACACTGAGGGCATAAACCAACAATGCACACAGATGGGTGAAGTCAGGCCTGACCACGCCCACTCATGACATCACCAACCTGTCATGTGACTCCTGTCAGTAACCTAGGCAGTGAGCGCTCATTGGGTGACTGATACAGCAGCCGCCATGTTTGATAAGGGAAAACTGCCACAAACCTGCAATAGTGCTGCGATAATATGATCATAGAGGCAATAAAGCCACAAACGAGATAAGAAAGCCAAAGTCACATAACTGTAAATAACAGATCCAGGAGACTGAGAATAAGTGTTATCCCAGGAAGAAAGAATCCCAGACAATGTCCCTATGCCAGACATGAGGAAGAGCCAGCGGGGGCCAAACCGGGCCACATCTGGAGTCATAGGGGCCAAAGAGGGGCCACAAATTCTCCATCTCCACAGTCCTAAGCCAGCCCCCCTCCCCGAGACACAAGCCAGCCCCCCTCCATGAGACACAAGCCAGCCCCCCTCCATGAGACACAAGCCAGCCCCCCTCCATGAGACACAAGCCAGCTCCCTTCCCCGAGACACAAGCCAGCCCCCTTCCCCGAGACACAAGCCAGCCCCCTTCCCCGAGACACAAGCCAGCCCCCTTCCCCGAGACACAAGCCAGCCCCCTTCCCCAAGACACAAGCCAGCCCCCCTCCCCGAAAAATAGGAAAAGCCACAAATATGGGTAGAATAGGATATAGCTCTGAGTACACAGTATTACAGAGGATAGGATTAGATACACCTGATGAAGGCGGTGACCCACCGAAACATGTTGTGAGAGCCACATTTGTTAAATAAAGCAGTTCTAACAAAAAGGCAATATGTGCCAGATGCTGGATTTGTGCGCTATACCAAAAAACAGCATACCCTCCTCTGTACCACTGAAATCCCCCTGCGAGGGGTAGGAGCTGCAGCTTTCAGCGCCGGAGCAGAGAGAGTGAAGGACCTGCGGTGACGTCGCTCCCACGTGACCGTCCCAGCCTGAGTGCCGGAGGATCGGGCGGTGTGTGACTACACACCGGAGCCCCACACTGTGGTTGTGCAGAGGTGCTCGATTATGAAAGGTGAGGGATCTCACAACCCCAACCCTCCAACAATCCCCACTAGATCACCAGGTACACACAAGGGCACCTCTCTGTATGGTTTATTTTTCAAGGATTAGATACACAGCTCAGCAGACAGTATTACACATGATAGGCCAATGCTGTAGAGAAACACATGGGCCGCACATCCAAAATCATGAGTTGATCTGGTGCCGCTGGGCAAAATGGTATGCAGCAATGCACCAGAAGGGCGGCGACCTTGTGCCCACATCCCCTATACTGCAAGGCTGAGTCCTCATGACTCCAGACCACACCGACCCACAGATACAAAACCACAGCAACAATGGCCAACACACTGCACCAAACACCCAGAGAAAAAAGCTGGAGAGCAACTCACCGTCCACCAGGGCTCAGGATGTGACTGGAGAGGAAAAGTAGGCCGGAGCCTCCTGCAGTCTCCAGCTATAGACAATGTTCCAAATGGGAGGAGAGTGGGGCAAATGGGAGTAGTTTAGGGCAAATGGGAGGAGCGCGGGCATATGGGAGGAGCATGGGACAAAGTAATGCAACACCCAACACAGAGGAGACATGGAAAAATACTAACACTGCAGAGATGCACATGGGAACACATACAGAATCATGCTCCTCCCATTTGGCACATTGTCTATAGCTGATGACTGCAGGAGGCTCCGGCCTATCTTTGCTCTCCGGTCACACCCTGAGCCCTGGTGGACGGTGAGTTGCTCTCCAGCTTTTTTCTCTGTTTGTTTGGTGCAGTGTGTCGGCCATTGTTGCTGTGGTTTTGTATCTGTGGTGCGGTTAGATCTGGAGTCATGAGGACTCAGCCTCGCAGTATGGGGGATGTGGGCACCATGTCACCACCCTGCTGGTGCATTGTGGCTGCGGCGGTGGTTGGCACATGGTGCTGCACCTTTAGGACAATTTTATAGTTATGTAGCCAGTGAGAGGTCAAAGTGATGTGGCTGCGGCTTCATCACAATGTTACGCTGGCGGCACTAGACCAACTTCTGATTCTGAATGTGCTCTCATGTGTTTGTCTATAGCATTGGCCGGTATACGTGCAAAACAGGCACGTGTGAGAGGCCGTTTTTGGGGACGGTGCTTCCATGTGTCACGCATCGAGATAGCACATGCACAGCCTGTCACGGTATACTCACCTCCTTCCAGCGCACTTGTTCCTCTCTCTTCCAGGGCCGCTGGAAATGGGTCCATGGATCCTTGCTTCTGCTGAAAAATGGACATGTCGTCGTGTGGAGCAGACGGACATGCATCTCCTCCACATGGCAACGCGGTCCGTGCTGAATAATGGATATCTGAAGGGGGCCATAGAGGATCATGTGTCCTCGTATGTCAGTGCCTCCAGCATGAGACTGCACGGACCGGAAACGTGCCGAAGGCATGGATGTGTGAAACAAGCCTTACAAAGAGCGACCGAAAGTTGCAGGGGGTGAGCGTGGTTTTTCATTGGTGGGTGTGATTTGGCAGTTTCTTCCAAAAGCTGAATGAGTGTTCACTTTCAAGTCCATGCGGTCAAGGAGATGATTATAATAGAAGCGGGGATCAGGTGGTACGAACCCCAGGAGGGGGGAAAGTATCCCCCGCCCTTGGGATCCTGTCCTGTGTGATACTGTCTGCTGAGCTGTGTATCTAATCCTATCCTGTTTAATACTGTCTGCTGAGCTGTACATCTAATCCTCAGGGCCGTATTTGCCACTAGGTTCCGGAAGGCACGTGCCTAGGACGCCAGGCTGCAGGGGGCGGCACTGAGTCAGGACGTGTGAAACAAGGCCGTTTGGGGGCGGGGCATAGACTCATGTGTCACGGACGTGTGACACGATGGGTGCTGTCTGTGGATCCACGGATAGCACACTGACAGCCTGTCTCCGCATACTCGCCTCGCTCCAGCACTGACCGTTCCTCTCACTTCCGGGCCGCTGTCGGGCCCAGTGAAGTAAATATTCATGAGCCTAATGAGCGGCACTGGAAGAGAGAGAAGCTGTCAGCGCTGGAGCGAGGTGAGTATGAAATTCTTTCTTTTTAGTGTTGTCACTTTCGTCCATGGTCCGTGCACACGGATGTCACACGGATTACATCTGTGTGCATGGACGTTTCACTGCGAAAGTAGCTCGTGTGTCCACAAAAAAACAGACATGTCACCGTGTGGAGCACACGGACACGCACCTGCTCCACATGGTGACACGGTCCGGGCGGAAACATGGATGTGTGAATGGGGCCATAGGGGAACATGTGTCCCCGTATGTCCATGCCTCCGGAATGTGGTGGCGCGGGACCGCACACGTGCCAGAGGCACGGATTTGTGAAAGAGACTTAGGCTACTTTCACATAACGATTTTTGAGGGAGCCGATGCTGTCCGATAAAATCGGACAGCATCATCTCCCTTCTGATGCCTGGAATCGGATGCCAAATAGGCATCCGATTCCGGAAAAAAATCGCTCCCTCCGGGCTGATTAAAAAAAAAAAAAATGTATGCTCACCTGTCCCTGAGGCCCCGCCGTCTCCCGCACGGTCCCGCAGGCTCCCGGTGTCCTGCCGGTGTTTCTGCAGAGGTCTTCTTCTTCTGAAAAGGACCTGCCGTGATGTCACAATCATGTGACCGCCTGTTAACATGGTGTAACAGACGGTCACGTGACTGTGACGTCACGGCAGGTCCTGTTCAGAAGAAGAAGACCTCTGGAGACACCGGGAGGACACCGGGAGCCTGCGGGACCATGCGGGAGATGACGGGGGGCCTCAGGGACAGGTGAGCATACATATTTTTATTTTATTTTTTTTTTTAACCCCTGCTTTCCTGTTAGGAGCAGTTTAAAAACATTTTATCGGACAGCATCGGCTCCCTTAAAAATCGTAATGTGAAGGGAGCCTTAGGGTACCGTCACACGTTGCGATATCGCGAACGATATCGGTGATACGATGTGTTTTTTGAGGCGTGGCTACGATGTCCAAATGATATCGTAGCATGTGACACCTACATACGACGACGATAATGTGTCGTATCGTTCATCGCAGATTTGAGAACATGTTCTCAAATATGCCGATTTCCGACCGTACGATGTGCTGCATCGTGTTGTGTGACGATCTGATTGACGATTTCACCTATTCCTGACACTGGCTGCTCTTGATCGTAGAGTACTGCCAACGATCAATGGCGCGTTGCCAAATTGAACATCGGAAACGACATCTTTGCTTGTGACACCGCACAAGCGATATCGCAGAATTGTACAAACGATCTCGATCACGTGACTTTCCAGCCGATATCATTCGCGATATCGCGACGTGTGACGGTACCCTTAGACAATACAGGAGATCCGATGTATTTTCGGAGGGGGGGGGTTGGCTCAGGAGGGGGCAGTGGTACCTTCACTCGCTTTGAGATACAGGGAGCTGACTGACCCTGGAAGTACTGTCAGCACTTCCGGGATCAGAGAGGTCCCTGCACGGAGGAGCTGCAGTGTTTGTATGTGAAAATGAGATCATCTCTCCCTGCAGACATCACAGCAGAGGAGGAGGAAGATGTTGGAGCAGGTGAGAGCTCATAGAGCTGAAGATGAGGATGGGGGGGTGCTATATACTGGGGGGAGGCTGTGCTGTATACTGGGGGAGGCTGTGCTGTATACTGGGGGAGACTGGTGCTGCTGTATACTGGGGGAGACTGGTGCTGCTGTATACTGGGGGAGACTGGTGCTGCTGTATACTGGGGGAGGCTGGTGCTGCTGTATACTGGGGAGGCTGGTGCTGCTGTATACTGGGGAGGCTGGTGCTGTTGTATACTGGGGTGGCTGGTGCTGTTGTATACTGGGGTGGCTGGTGCTGCTGTATACTGGGGGAGGCTGTGCTGTTATATATGGGGGGAGACTGTGCTGTATACTGACAGAGGCTGCTGCTGCTACCGTATATACTGGGGGAGGTTCTGCTGTAAACTGGGGGAGGCTGGTGCTGCTGTATACTGGGGGAGGCTGTGCTGTTATATATGGGGGGAGGCTGTGCTATATACTGGGGGGAGGCTGGTGCTGCTATATACTGGGGGGGAGGCTGGTGCTGCTATATACTGGGGGGAGGCTGGTGCTGCTATATACTGGGGTCGAGGGCACCATTGACCATTGACCATTGACCATGGTCGCAATGAGCCCTGTAGCACTTCATAGGTAACTTGCACAGGATATTCTGCCAGATACTGGCCTCAATAGTGTGGTTGCTATATGAGCTGTATATGCAACCAGAGTCTGGGGATATAGTGGACATCCATATCCTAGATCTACTACACATTGAGCCAAATGTTATTATTATATATACTCAGGTGAAACTGTACCTAGGTTGAATGTGCCTAGCTGGGTATAAAACCTTTATATATTGCACATATGTACACCCATTGGGTATATTTTTTTCCCTCTGGCATGAAATAACCTTGTGCATTGGTACAATCTCACATATATCTTGTGTGTGTCAGTGGTGCAGCCTGCCATACTGCTGCTTGTACTATGGTTGTAACCCCCTGTTTTTACTTATTAAAAATCACTTGTTTTTGCAAACTATATATATACTGGGGGAGGCTGTGCTGTATCCGGGATCACAGTTTCTCCCAAGGAAAGACTTCAGCACAGCACCAAGACCAAGAGCAGGGGTCTCAAACTCGGCTGGGTTGGTGGGCCGCACATAGAAAAAAATTGATATAGGGGGGACACATTGCTTGTAGGACTAAGTGACATTTTTAGTAATACCAGAATTTTTTGCTTAATGTAGTAATGTCCAAATCCTGATCTCCCATCTTGTAGTAATGTCCACATCTTGGACCCTTTCTTATTGTAATGTCCCCATACTGGTCCCCATCCTATAGTAATGTCCCACATCCTGGACTCCATCTTGATCCCCTTCTTGTAGTAATGCCCTATCCTGTTAGTCATCATATAATAATGTCCCCATCTTGATCCCCAGCGTGGTTACTGTCGGAGAAATGCAGGAAATTCACAGTTCGTTTGAAAGGAACACAGACACGTTGCTCACTCCGGTAAGTTGCAGATTTACAGGGTAATGCAGTTCCGGTAGTGAACCGGGTGGTCCTGGTAGTGAGCAGTGTCCCTCTGAAGCTCAGCTGGTGTTCCTTCTCTATCACTTCTCTGTCCTTACTCTGTGCTGCCCTGCACGGATCCCGTTTCTTCATCGAGGCCCGTTGGGTGATATGGGGGATCCTTTATCTCTCAAAAGGCGAACCCAACCCAGTTTAGCGCTTCTGGTGGAGACCGTGCTTGAATTGGGCGATTGGATCGTGCTCCTATGAAGCTTGCGACCACGCCGGTAATTTGTGGTTCAGGGATGGATCACTAATCCACGTCGGAGCCGGTACCCCGCTTCGGACTGGGCCAGGGTGATCCAGTTACCCTCTATCTGCCCCTTTCTCTTCTGGGCCACCAGGTGGAGGTGTCCACCCCATTACTTCTCCTCTTCTTCTGACTGTTCTCCTCACTTCTTCTGTTCACTGTTCTTCTACCACCGCGCACTACTCCTTGCTGTTCTGAACTGAACTCTTTTCCCGCTCTCCCCACTCACTTTATAACCAAGCTTCTCCACCCACCGGGACCGGTTGCCCAGGTAACGGGTGGCCTAATTGGTCCCCTGTCACTAGGTGTGTGTGGTGATGGAGCTTCAGGCTTCTACAGTACTACCCCCCCCTACCAGAACATCGCATACTGGACTGTTATGAACCGGCAACTGAGGAGTAACGTGGTGTTCACAGGAGACTTTGGAAACTAATACTGGTCTCGGAATCCTGACTAACCACCGCAACTAGAAGTAGCCATGGAGCGCACTACAATGCCCTATAGCGTCTCGGCATAGCCGGAGGACTAATTAAACCTAAAAACGGAAACAGAAAATACCTGACTGCCTCGGAGCAGACCCCAAAGAAATAGCAAGCCCCCCACAAATACTGACAGAGATGAAAAACAATACACAGGCAGAAAATAGACATAAGCAAAGAGAGGCCCAACTATAACTAAATAGAGAAAGGACAGGACAGATTACTTCCGCGACCAGCAGCAAAACCCTATAAAAAAAAACAACAACTACTGGATGTGCAAAATATCTGAGCCCACACAGACTCGCCTCCCACTAAACCAGCGAACAATTCCACAGTCAGAAAAACTGACACTACACAAAAACTGAAACCTTCAACCTTTTCTTACTGTTGACTCTGCAAAAACTCTGTTGCCCTTAGTCATTCTCACCTGGATTACTGCAATTCTCTACTAATCTGCTCCCTCTTACTAAGCTCTCTCCTCTCCAATCCATCCTGAATGCAGCAGCCATGATTATTTTCCTCTCCAAGCGCTTCACCGATGCCTCTATCCCTCGGCAGTGATTGCACCGGTTGCCAATCCGCTACAGAGTACAATATAAAATTATCACTCTGACCCACAAACCCTCCACATTTCTGCTCCAACCTACACATCTCTGTCTATCGCCCTACACACATCCTCTGTTCCTCTAGTGAGACTGACATCATCTACAATCTGAACCTCCCACTCCCGTCTCCAGGACTTCTCATGAGCTGCACCAATTCTCTGGAATGGATTACCAAGAACAATTCAATTAATTCCAAATATCTATAGCTTTAAGTGAGCGTTAAAAACATATCTCCTTAGGACTAGCCTACCACCTCACCTCATCTATGTAAGTATTCCCATACTGTCCTCCACATCTGGCCTCTTCTATCATCTTTCTACACCCCCATGCCTTTCATAGCACTTGATCCTGGCTGGTGAACGGTTCATGCAGCATTATGTGAATCCCCTATTTATTATATTGATGGCTGAACCATATATGACGGCATTAGTTACTATTACCTTGTGTGTCTCCCCTATTTCCTCATAAATTGTAGCTTGTGAGCAGGGACCTCACTCCTAATGGGCTCAGTGATGCATTTATTTTTTGCCTCATATGGTCTGTATTGTATTATATTTGTATTGTCTCATATTGTACTGTATTCTATTATATATTATTGTATTGTGTTGTATTGTATACCCTCTGAATTGTAAAGTGCTGCGGAATATGTTGGCGCTACATAAATAAAAATTATTATTATATGACTGTAACTGATTCTTTTTTGTTATTATTTACTTGTCATGGATGGAACCAGTCTCCAAAGCCCCTGATGAAAAGCCGTGAGGGTAGAAACGTTGGGCCGTTGGATTGTCACTGTTTGCTTCACCAATAAAAAGACAAAAAGAATTGTGGACTCCTGTGCAATGGTTTCACTTAAGTGTGCCAGAATAGTTTTTGATATAACCAGTGACCCCAAACACACAGACAAGGAAACTCTCAACTGGTGTCAGAGAAAGAAAATAAATCTGCTAGAATGTCCAAGCTGATCACTGGAGCTGAATCCAATAGAAAATGTATGGAAGGATCTAAAGCTCCGAGATCATAGAAGGATCCACGGGATCTGCAGGAGGTGAAGAGCGTTTGTGTGGAGGAATGGGCCAAAATCCACCTGAGCAATGCAGGGACCAGCGTCTCCATACAATGCAGGGACCAGTGTCTCCATACAATGCAGGGACCGGTGTCTCCATACAATGCAGGGACCGGTGTCTCCATACAATGCAGGGACCAGTGTCTCCATACAATGCAGGGGCCAGTGTCTCCATACAATGCAGGGACCAGTGTCTCCATACAATGCAGGGACCAGTGTCTCCATACAATGCAGGGACCGGTGTCTCCATACAATGCAGGGACCAGTGTCTCCATACAGGAGCAATGCAGGGACCAGTGTCTCCATACAATGCAGGGACCAGTGTCTCCATACAGGAGCAATGCAGGGACCAGTGTCTCCATACAATGCAGGGACCAGTGTCTCCATACAATGCAGGGACCAGTGTCTCCATACAATGCAGGGACCGGTGTCTCCATACAGGAGCAATGCAGGGACGAGTGTCTCCATACAATGCAGGGACGAGTGTCTCCATACAATGCAGGGACCAGTGTCTCCATACAATGCAGGGACCAGTGTCTCCATACAATGCAGGGACCAGTGTCTCCATACAATGCAGGGACCAGTGTCTCCATACAATGCAGGGACCAGTGTCTCCATACAATGCAGGGACCGGTGTCTCCATACAGGAGCAATGCAGGGACCAGTGTCTCCATACAGGAGCAATGCCGGGACCAGTGTCTCCATACAGGAGAAATGCAGGGACCGGTGTCTCCATACAATGCAGGGACCAGTGTCTCCATACAATGCAGGGACCAGTGTCTCCATACAATGCAGGGACCGGTGTCTCCATACAATGCAGGGACCAGTGTCTCCATACAATGCAGGGACCAGTGTCTCCATACAATGCAGGGACCGGTGTCTCCATACAGGAGCAATGCAGGGACCAGTGTCTCCATACAGGAGCAATGCCGGGACCAGTGTCTCCATACAGGAGAAATGCAGGGACCGGTGTCTCCATACAATGCAGGGACCAGTGTCTCCATACAATGCAGGGACCAGTGTCTCCATACAATGCAGGGACCAGTGTCACCATACAATGCAGGGACCAGTGTCTCCATACAATGCAGGGACCAGTGTCTCCATACAATGCAGGGACCAGTGTCTCCATACAATGCAGGGACCAGTGTCTCCATACAATGCAGGGACCAGTGTCTCCAAACAATGCAGGGACCAGTGTCTCCATACAATGCAGGGGCCAGTGTCTCCATACAATGCAGGGGCCAGTGTCTCCATACAATGCAGGGACCAGTGTCTACATAAAGGAGCAATGCAGGGACCAGTGTCTCCATACAATGCAGGGACCAGTGTCTCCATACAATGCAGGGGCCAGTGTCTCCATACAATGCAGGGGCCAGTGTCTCCATACAATGCAGGGACCAGTGTCTCCATACAGGAGCAATGCAGGGACCAGTGTCTCCATACAATGCAGGGACCAGTGTCTCCATACAGGAGCAATGCAGGGACCAGTGTCTCCATACAGGAGCAATGCAGGGACCAGTGTCTCCATACAGGAGCAATGCAGGGACCAGTGTCTCCATACAGGAGCAATGCAGGGACCAGTGTCTCCATACAGGAGCAATGCAGGGACCAGTGTCTCCATACAGGAGCAATGCAGGGACCAGTGTCTCCATACAGGAGCAATGCAGGGACCAGTGTCTCCATACAATGCAGGGACCGGTGTCTCCATACAGGAGCAATGCAGGGACCAGTGTCTCCATACAGGAGCAATGCAGGGACCAGTGTCTCCATACAGGAGCAATGCAGGGACCGGTGTCTCCATACAGGAGCAATGCAGGGACCGGTGTCTCCATACAGGAGCAATGCAGGGACCAGTGTTCTCCATACAGTCTCCATACAATGCAGGGACCAGTGTCTACATACAAGAGCAATGCAGGGACCAGTGTCTCCATACAATGCAGGGACCGGTGTCTCCATACAATGCAGGGACCGGTGTCTCCATACAATGCAGGGACCGGTGTCTCCATACAATGCAGGGACCAGTGTCTCCATACAATGCAGGGACCGGTGTCTCCATACAGTGCAGGGACCGGTGTCTCCATACAGTGCAGGGACCGGTGTCTCCATACAGGAGCAATGCCAGGACCAGTGTCTCCATACAGGAGAAATACAGGGACCGGTGTCTCCATACAATGCAGGGACCGGTGTCTCCATACAGGAGCAATGCAGGGACCGGTGTCTCCATACAATGCAGGGACCGGTGTCTCCATACAATGCAGGGACCGGTGTCTCCATACAATGCAGGGACCGGTGTCTCCATACAATGCAGGGACCGGTGTCTCCATACAGGAGCAATGCAGGGACCAGTGTCTCCATACAATGCATGGACCAGTGTCTCCATACAATGCAGGGACCAGTGTCTCCATACAATGCAGGGACCGGTGTCTCCATACAATGCAGGGACCGGTGTCTCCATACAATGCAGGGACCGGTGTCTCCATACAATGCAGGGACCGGTGTCTCCATACAATGCAGGGACCGGTGTCTCCATACAATGCAGGGACCGGTGTCTCCATACAATGCAGGGACCGGTGTCTCCATACAATGCAGGGACCAGTGTCTCCATACAATGCAGGGACCGGTGTCTCCATACAATGCAGGGACCGGTGTCTCCATACAATGCAGGGACCGGTGTCTCTATACAGAAGGCGTCTGGAGCTTCATCACCAACAAAGGCCGAAGTACATCACTAAATTTATGGACATCTATGGTTTGATTTCTATGCAAGGGTGGATTGGGTGGGCTGCTACTGACATCTGGTGAGCAATTCATGTCAATAGCAACTTTAGAGATATATTTACCTAGAAAATTGGTGACGCGTAAAATACTTATTTCAAATGCTGTGTATGTGTGTATATGTACAGTACAGACCAAAAGTTTGGACACACCTTCTCATTCAAAGAGTTGTCTTTATTTTCATGACTATGAAAATTGTAGATTCACACTGAAGACATCAAAACTATGAATTATCACATGTGGAATTATATACTGAACAAAAGAGTGTGAAACAACTGAAAATAGGTCTTATATTCTAGGTTCTTCCTTTTGCTGTGATTACTGCTTTGCACACTCTTGGCATTCTTGATGAGCTTCAAGAGGTAGTCACCGGAGATGGTTTTCATTTCACAGGTGCCCGGTCAGTCTTAATAAGTGGGATTTCTTGCCTTATAAATGGGGTTGGGACCATCAGTTGTGTTGTGCAGAAGTCTGGTGGATACACAGCTGATCGTCCTACTGAATAGACTGTTAGAATTTGTATTATGGCAAGAAAAACGAGCGGCCATCATTACTATAAGAAATGAAGGTCAGTCAGTCTGAAAAATTGGGAAAACTTTGAAAGTGTCCCCAAGTGCAGCTGCAAGAACCATCAAGCGCTACAAAGAAACTGGCTCACATGAAGACCGCCCCAGGAAAGGAAGACCAAGAGTCACCTCTGCTGCGGAGGATAAGTTCATCCGAGTCACCAGCCTCAGAAATCGCAGGTTAACAGCAGCTCAGATTAGAGACCAGGTCAATGCTACACAGAGGTCTAGCCGCAGACACATCTCTACAACAACTGTTAAGAGGAGACTTTGTGCAGCAGACCTTCATGGTAAAATAGCTGCTAGGAAACCACTGCTAAGGACAGGCAACAAGCAGAAGAGACTTGTGTGGGGTAAAGAACACAAGGAATGGACATTAGACCAGTGAAATCTGTGCTTTGGTCGGATGAGTCCAAATTTGAGATCTTTGGTTCCAACCACCGTGTCCTTGTGCAACGCAGAAAAGGTGAACGGATGGACTCTACATGCCTGGTTCCCACTGTGAAGCATGGAGGAGGAGGTGTGATGGTGATGGGGGTGTGGAGGAGGAGGTGTGATGGTGATGGGGGTGTGGAGGAGGAGGTGTGATGGTGATGGAGGCTACGCCAGATGACCTGGCCTCCACAGTCACCAGACCTGAACCCAATCCAGATGGTTTGGGGTGAGTTGGACCAAAGAGTGAAGGCAAAAGGGCCAACAAGTGCTAACATCTCTGGGAACTCCTTCAAGACTGTTGGAAGACCATTTCTGGTGACTACTTTGTAGAACCTAGAATATAACACATATTTTCAGTAGTTTCACACTTGTTTGTTCAGTATATAATTCCACATGTGATAATTCATAGTTTTGATGCCTTCAGTGTGAATCTACAATTCTCATAGTCATGAAAATACAGAAAACTCTTTGAATGAGAAGGGGTGTCCAAACTTTTGGTCTGTACTGTACATATATAAAAATAGGAACAGCACAAAATACCTTAAAGCTGTGCTCGCTTCTCCAGACTCCTCAAAGTCCTTGGATAATAGTAAAAAAGAAAAAGCAGCACCAAAATAATAGTGGTGTGAACCTTTTTATTGCCGCGTGGTGTGGCAACGTTTCAGATATAGCAATAATGCTTGAGAAAGGATTGCCATATCCGAAATGTTGCCACACCACGCGGCAATAAAAAGGTTCAGACCACTATTATTTTGGTGCTTTTTCTTTTTTACTATTATATCTACTATATAATTGCCCTATTGTGTCTGTCTGTAACCAAAAACCTGCGTCGCTGATTGGTCGCCGAGCGGCCACGCCCTCCAGCCAGGGCCCCCACCCAATTGGCTGTGCCCACTGTCACTCAATACACCCAGCCCTCTATTCTTTTTACTATCAAATGGGAAGAGCTGTGTGTTTGGGGAAGGAGATGAGGAGCGGAGGACGGGGCACCTGCCTGCTCCACAGCACTGGGATGGAGAGTACACAAACTCCTGAGGATCTGGAATCACCTGGAACAAGGTCCAACTACCGACAGATCCCGGGATCTCCCTCCAGGGCAAGTGGGTATAAGGTGCAGCATCTCCAGAGGAACATGATCGGGCAGATCAGCTCCCAGGACCCTGCACCCCTGCTGTGATCTCTGCTCCAAGGACCCCTGCTGTGATCTATGTCATCTCTGCTCAAAGGATCCCGGTTATCTCTGCCTCTCCAGCACATACCTGTGAACCACACTGATACCACCGCAGTCACCGCCGCACACAGACACTGCTGAACACCAATAAAGCAGCACACCGACACCACTGCACACAGACACCACTGAACACCAACACCACTGCACACTGACACCACCACACCGACACTACTGAACATTGACACTGCTGTAGGTATCTACTATATAATCGTCTAATTCTGTCTGTAATGGAATTTAACCCAGCTTCTTAAATCTTCATAAACTACATACAGTTGTGGCCAAAAGTATTGACACCCCTGCAATTCTGTCAGATAATACTCAGTTTCTTCCTGAAAATGATTGCAATCACAAATTCTTTGGTATTATTATCTTCATTTCATTTGTCTTCAATGAAATAAACACAAAAAGAATTGTCCTAAAGCCAAATTGGATCTAATTCCACCAAACATAAAAAAGGAGGTGGACAAAAGTATTGGCACTGTTAGAAAAATCATGTGATGCTTCTCTAATTTGTGTAATTAATAGCACCTGTAACTTACCTGTGGCACCTAACAGGTGTTGGCAATAACTAAATCACACTTGCAGCCAGTTGACATGGATTAAAGTTGACTCAACCTCTGTCCTGTGTCCTTGTGTGTACCACATTGAGCATGGAGAAAAGAAAGAAGACCAAAGAACTGTCTGAGGACTTGAGAAACCAAATTGTGAGGAAGCATGAGCAATCTCAAGGCTACAAGTCCATCTCCAAAGACCTGAATGTTCCTGTGTCTACCGTGCGCAGTGTCATCAAGAAGTGTAAAGCCCATGGCACTGTGGCTAACCTCCCTAGATGTGGACGGAAAAGAAAAATTGACAAGAGATTTCAACGCAAGATTGTGCGGATGGTGGATAAAGAACCTTGACTAACATCCAAACAAGTTCAAGCTGCCCTGCAGTCCGAGGGTGCAACAGTGTCAACCCGTACTATGCGTCAGAGTCTGAATGAAAAGGGACTATATGGTAGGAGACCCAGGAAGACCCCACTTCTTACCCCGAGACATAAAAAAGCCAGGCTTACTTGGATACTTGGAATCATATAGGTTTTTGTTTACTCAGAGTTTGCCTGTCTAACTATATTGGCCTATTATCTGGTTCTATCGCTTTTTTCTGTATTCTTACAGTAGTTCAAGGCCTTTACAACAAAATGGATATGAGATCTAGGGACGATACTTGGAATCATATAGGTTTTTTTTTTTGCCAAAACTTACCTGAGAAAGCCTAAAACGTTTTGGAAGAATGTTCTCTGGTCAGATGAGACAAGAGTAGAGATTTATGGGCAAAGGCATCAACATAGAGTTTACAGGAGAAAAAAAGAGGCATTCAAAGAAAAGAACACGCTCCCTACAGTCAAACATGGCGGAGGTTCCCTGATGTTTTGGGGTTGCTTTGCTGCCTCTGGCACTGGACTGCTTGACCGTGTGCATGTCATTATGAAGTCTGAAGACTACCAACACATTGTGCAGCATAATGTAGGGCCCAGTGTGAGAAAGCTGGGTCTCCCTCAGAGGTCATGGGTCTTCCAGCAGGACAATGACCCAAAACACACTTGAAAAAGCACTAGAAAATGGTTTGAGAGAAAGCACTGGAGACTTCTAAGGTGACCAGCAATGAGTCCAGACCTGAATCCCATAGATCACCTGTGGAGAGATCTAACAATGGCAGTTTGGAGAAGGCGCCCTTCAAATATCAGGGACCTGGAGCAGTTTGCCAAAGAAGAATGGTGTAAAATTCCAGCAGAGCATTGTAAGAAACTCATTGATGGTTACCGGAAGCGGTTGATCGCAGTTACTTTGGCTAAAGGTTGTGCAACCAAGTATTAGGCTGAGGGTGCCAATACTTTTGTCTGGCCCATTTTTGGAGTTTTGTGTGAAATGATCAATGTTTTGCTTTTTGCTTCATTCTCTTTTGTGTTTATTCATTGAAGACAAATTAAATGAAGATAATAATAGCAAAGAATTTGTGATTGCAATCATTTTCAGGAAGAAACTGAGTATTATCTGACAGAATTGCAGGGGTGTCATTACTTTTGGCCACAACTGTAGGGGCTTACCTACAGGGGCCATCTAACAGGAAAAGGGGTAAACACATGGATATCGCTGCAGGCATGTAGTACGACCTTACAAACCTAAAGTCTAAAGACATAAGTATAGTTTTGTCTCCCTATAGTGTCATTGTTATAATTTGGTCATTACAAGAGATCTCTTTGCACTAAGCAGTAATGCATTTAAGTATCATAGTTAGGCATTTAAATTGTAGCAAACTATTATATATTGTAATGTGCAATAGTCCTGGAAAATTCCTGTAGATTGGGCCGGCTTCACATTGCGGGTCTGATCCGATCCGTGGCTGTCAGGATGAACCTGAGAGCCCCGGACCGGATCAGCACACAGAACTGGAGGGCCAATATGCCCTCCGGTCCGGTGTGCTGCCGCACGCAACTGCCGCCGCTGATGAATCGGGACCACGGCTCGCAGGGAGCGAGCCGCGGTCCTGAAACAACACCCGCAGGTGTCCAGTTCCCGGATCCCCCCGGACCGGGGCAATCTAGCCCCATAGGCACCCATGTTAGGGAGCACCGGATTGCCCCGGATCCGGGAGAATCCGGAAGTAGGCAATTAGGAGATTTTTCTCCTCTCCGACACAAGAACGTTGCAAGCAACGTGTTTGTGTCCGTGCGAGAAATCTGAATTCTACCGGATTGTCCTGGGGAGATGGAAACCGGATGGCAGAGAGCTGCCATCCGGCTCCATCCAGCCCCATAGGCTACTATGGGGCCAAAATCCGGTCCGGGGCTGTCAGGTTCATCCTGACAGCCACGGATCGGATCAGACCCACAATGTGAAGCCAGCCTTAGAGGGGAACCAGGTATTCAGCCCCTCACCAGCTGGACAGGTCACAGGGCAGAAGCTCCCGCGCAGGGTTGAAGACCCCTATAGTCCTTGTATTGTATAATGCACTCATGCATTAGTTCAATAAGACTTACAATGAAGCGTCACACAAAATCGGACTGTTAAAATGGTTTCTGTTCTTTGTGAAAAATTTCCTACATTCTGAAGATGAAAATATATTTTATTATATTTGAGGTCTTTAATGTAGAAGTTATTTTTATTAAAAAATAAAACTTCATCCATATATTAAAAATGAATGGTTTCTCCCTTGCGTGAATTCATTTACGCAACAAGATCTTATTTTTGAGTAAAACATCTCACATTCTTAACATTAAAATGACTCCATTGAGTGAACTCTCTGATGTTTTATAAGACTTGATTTTTTACAAAACCATTTTTCACATTCTGAACATGAATATGGCTTCTTCTCTGAGTGAGTTCTCTCATGTGTAATAAGATTTGATTTCCGAGCAAAACATTTCCCACATTCTGAACATGAATATGGCTTCTCTCCTGTGTGAATTCTTTTATGTATAACATGATCTGTTTTCTGAGTAAAACGTTTCCCACATTCTGAACATGAATATGGCTTCTCTCCTGTGTGAATTCTCTCATGTATAACAAGTGATGATTTCTGTATGAAACATTTCCCACATTCTGAACATGAATGTGGCTTCTCGCCTGAGTGAATTATCTCATGTCTAACAAGATGTGATTTATGAGCAAAACATTTCCCACATTCTGAACATGCAAATGGCTTCTCTCCTGTGTGGATTCTCTTATGCTCAATAATATCTGATTTCCGAAAAAAACATTTCCCACATTCTGAACATGCAAATGGCTTCTCTCCTGTGTGAATTCTCTCATGTGTAACAAGATGTGATTTATGAGTAAAACATTTCCCACATTCTGAACATGTATATGGCTTCTCCCCTGTGTGAATTATCTCATGCCTAACAAGAGCTGATTTACGAGTAAAACATTTCCCACATTCTGAACATAAAAATGGCTTCTCTCCTGTGTGGATTCTCTTATGCTTAATAAGATCTGAATTCCAAATAAAACATTTCCCACATTCTGAACATGAATGTGGCTTCTCGCCTGTGTGATATCTCTCATGTGTAACAAGATTTGATTTATATGGAAAACATTTTCCACATTCTGAACATGAATATGGCTTCTTCCTTGTAGGAGCTGTCTGATCTTCCATATTTCTTCTAAAATTTTTCTTTTTAGTCTGTGATGAATTTGGAGATAATTGTCCATTACAGGGATCAGATGACAGATCTTTGCTGTGATATGCTGAGGGTATATCGTAGAGGATGACACGCTCTACATCTGCATCTTGTGTGATACTACATTCATCTGCATTAAAATATGAAGATATCAGATGTCCTTCAGAGATCCTGGTACAATCATCTGCCAAGAATAAAACTGATTATTTTTGGGAATAAGTTAACCTTAAAAATTCTATGTATACAAATATAAAAATATATTGAAGAAATTTCATACAAATTCCAAGACATATAGCAAATTGTTATTAAAGGAACCTACCCATCAGATTCATGCTGATTGAACTATGGGCTGCACAGATCAGACACTGGCTGCATAATATACACGTCACAGTCAGGAGTGCAAGGGCAGCATAGTCCACAACATAGCGGAGTGTGATGGGGAATGTGGACCCTAATCAAAAGATGGAAAAATGTCTAACCTCTGGATGCATTATACCTCCATTCTTGGGTATAGTTGTGTTGTCTATTCGCAGGACCCTGTTCCAGTGGACACATCAGTGGTCTGTGGACACCAGACAGGAACTTTGTGAACCACCTTCTACCTGCTGAATCCCTGGATCCTCTTGATTTGTAGTCCTGACATGACGACATCACTGAAGCGTGAAGCATACAGGATTTCATGCCAGGACAACAAATCAAGTCACCATGAATACGGTCAGGTAAATGGTGGGTGAATGGTTCCCATCCTGCAGCCACAGACTTCTCATATTTCTCAAGGACCCAGTTTTTGCTAATTAATTTACTAATTTCTATTGTGCAACCAATAGTCCAGAAAGAGGCGACACCAGGGGTAACAGGTAAAGTTAGTTTTCTTGTAATGAAGATTTCTTTTAGCAGATGACAGAGCCGCTGTCAGCACCGAATAACTGTTCACACCAAGCCCAGGCAATCGGGGCATCATGGCGGCAAAACATTTAAGTGCACCTTCCCTCCTGCTTGTTTTCCAAGCCCTATGGTATAAAATTCAGTGACCTCTCTGGTGTCAGTATGATGACTGCTCCCCTAGATGAATTCATTGAGGGGTGTAGTATGTAAAATGGGGTGACTTATGGAGGGGTCTGCTGTTCTGGCTCCTCAGGGGCGATACCAATGTGACCTGGCACCCCAAAACCACAACAGCAAATTCTGCACTTCAATATGGCTCCTTCCCTTCTCATCTTTACACGGAGCCTCAAAACTAGTTCCTGATTACATGGAGGGTTCTGCCGCACTCAGGAAGGATTACACAACAAGCTATGTGGTTAATTTTATTCTTGAGTGTGGCAGAACCCTCCATGTAATCAGGAACTAATTTTGAGATACAGTGTAAAGCTGAGAAGGGAAGGAGCCATATTGAGATGCAGAATTTGCTGTTAGGGATTGGGGCGTGCAGGGTCACATTGGAGCCCCTGAGGAGCCAGAACAGCAGAAATCCCCCACAAGTGACCCCATTTTATAAACTGAACCCCTCAAAGAATTCATCTAGGTGTGCAGTGAATTATTATTTTTTTTAAATAAAATGTTGTCTTAGCCCAAGAATTTACTTTCCCAAAGAGACAATATAAACCAGACCCCCTAGTGTGTTGCACCATTTCTCCTGTATGTGGCAATACCCCACATGTGACTCTTCCCACATGTGGCTCCTTCCCTCACAAGCCACACACCAGGGCTCAGGAGTGAAGGGGCGCCACTTTACTTTTGGAGCACAGACTTTCATAAAATTGTTTGACTTCATTTGTAGAGCCCCTAAGTGCTAGAAAATTCAAGTGACCACATATTGGAGATTGCACCCTGCTGTACAGGCGTAGTGATGATTTTGTCTCTGGAAAACATATATGAAGTCAAATTAAGTGAATGTTGCAGAACTAAAAAATGCAAATAAGCCCTTGTAGTGCCCAGTACATTGTACTGAGCGTGAATTGTCCACATTCAACCTTAGGAAGTCTCCCTTAATGCTGATTCTGTTTCTGATCTCACAATAAACTCCCCTGATTGATTTTCTGGAGCTGCAGGTCGGGTGGGCGCACGGACCCAGGAATTTGGCATGGTCGGCTTTAGAGCACATGGTAGATCATACAAGGACAAAGGCAGACCAAAGGCAAATGGCTACTCCAAAGTAGCACACAGAGGAAGATGACAGCACAATGTGATACAATGGTGCAGCACTACACACAACTGAGCTCTGAAGTCTCAATTCTAAGACCAGGGTTTGTCTCTATGTGGCTGAGGCAGTTTATGTCACAGAGACGCATTCGGCAACTAATAAAACCTGAGGTGGAGCTCAATAAAGGGCGACATCTATAGAAGAAGGTGGCCGAGCCTGGACAGGGGAGTAATACAGCTAACTTCAATGATTAGATCTACCACTGGGGACTGGCTGTGTAATAAACAGCTCAATGATGCCACTGCTGCCTGTTCATCATGATCCAGACTGCAGCCAGTGCTAAAGCCCCTGCACCTCCAGACATCTCCTGCCTGTCTATTATGTTCCATACTGAGCTGCTCTTGAGAAGGGATCCTGCCCTGCACAGAGCAAATCTAACAATAAGATCCCAATGAGGGAAAATTTTTGGTCGGCTAAAAAAAGCCATTGCTTCTTCACGACCCATAATGTCCTTTCCTGGAGGGGACGCCCAATATCCACCCTCTAATTCTTCACTGATAACATTATGTATTTTGTTCTGCTGCTTGAAGGAAAGAAAATGACCTTACACCGAGGAAAATATATCAAATCCACAAGAGCGTCCTGCCAGAGGTGTAAAGATGATTGTGGAGCAGCGTGTGTCACATATATTGCTCTGGAGCTGCTCCAGGTATGGGGGAAGAAGGAGAATGATGGTTGATCCCTGCAGTAGGTCCAGAGCGCTGTATGTGACAATGCTACTCACACCATGATCTTCACTGCTCCAGGCTCCACACTGCAGCTCTCCTCCTCTCCAGCTCTGTAATGACAGGAGGAGCGAGGAGGAAGAGTTCTCACAGGGCGAGATACAAATGTCTGCTCTGATATTCTCTGGGGGCTTCTGTTCATCTTCCCCCTCTGTGATTCCACCTTCCTATGATTGGACAGTGTCATAGAGCAGAAAAAGTAACCCCCCTCCTCCCCCCACCGAGGAATCTCTGTTAATGTCCCTTTGGATGAGGGGATATTTGCATATTGGGCTCTTACAATTCAATAGCCCAAATCTCTGAAATAAAGTGGAGACAACACAACCTGTAATCAGCCCCTCTGCCCCTTCTTAGTGATATATACAGTTTACACTAATAAATATTATGGAGGTTCCTGTGTAATTGTCTGCAGGTGGGGGAGATGTCCAGGGCCTGAGACCCCCCAACTGCTTAATAGACTGCTGAGAAGTGCAGAGCAGCTTGTGAGGTCGGAGCACAGAACAGGGAACGGGTTACATAGAAGATACAAAATCCAACACATCATTGTACCAAGCGGAGAATAAGTGACTGTAGAGGCCACTACTCACCTGGGCGGTGATCGGTAGGGATCTCCTCTGTCCTCTGCTCATCACCCCTCACAGAGGTCTCTGGAGGATTAATATGGGGCAGATCTTCACCCTGAAACAAAGACTGTAAAAGTCACAGACAGATGGAGAAGTCCCATCTGTGATCAGCTGTAATCTGCCATCTCTACCCATCTCATTACACAAGTATAACACATCTAATAGTGGGGAGAAAAACAAGACTGAGACAAGATCTTCACAGCCGTCTACACATCATAGGGAGATCTCATCACACCTTCTCTCCATCTACCTGATCATCCGGAGGAACATCGGGATCTTCTGGATTACAGTCCTGTGGGAGAAGAGGACGGGGACATCTCTCTGGTGTTGTCCTCTTACTGGATAGACCTGGAGGAGACACATACAGGACTGAATCCATTCCTTACATACAGATCATTATAGGCTGTGTGTATTTAGTCCTGTCTATTACCTGGTGATGTGAGGGGAACCTCCATCATGACTATGTCCTTGTACAGATCTCTGTGTCCTTCTAAATACTCCCACTCCTCCATGGAGAAAATAAACGGAGACGTCCTGACACCTTATAGGGACCTGACACATACAATGATACCATTGTCATCATCCCCCCATCCCTTCATAGCGTTACTGTATAATGTCCCAGCAGCAGCATTCCCAGCAGTGTCACCTCTCCAGTCAGCAGCTCCATCATCTTGTAGGTGAGTTCTAGGATCTTCTGCTCATTGATGTCCTCATGTATCAGGGGGTGAGGTGGAGGCCCCGTGATTGGGCTCAGGGCTCTTCCCTCACACTGTACAGGGTCCTGACAGCACAGATCACTCCAGCTCTTCTTCACCACTGTGTAATCCTGGTTATGGAGAGACACATTAATAAATCTCCCTCCAGACATTTCCAGAGTCCTCACCTCTCCAGTTCTGTCCGTTATTCTGTCCATAGATAAGAATGATGTCATGTGACATTCTCATCTCTCACCTCTCCAGTAACAAGGAAGAGGATCTCTAGGGTGAGGGGTAAGATCCTCTCCGCCATCTTGTCCCTGTCCAGATCCATCCTTGATGGTCAATCAGGAGAATTCTCTTCTATAGAAGATGTGAGAGGATCCGATATTGTAGAGACCTGAATGGGGGAAGAGGACGATGGAACATCAGAAAGATCCTGTTGAATAATACAATTACTGGAGACTCCCATCACAAGTATGGAGCATGACTACACACAGTACACACAGCTCCGTACAAGGAGGAAAAGTTACAAAGTCGAAGGAGGAGAGGTCATGGGTAAAGTTGTAGATGAGCGGAGATCAGTAATCAGGATCCATCAGGTCTCCTGACACTTCGGCTTTAGTAAATCCTCATATTCTCCATTCTATGATTCCGGAGCTTCTCTTCTTATATCTCTCCGTTATTACCAGGTTTCGGGGAAGGGGGGGGGGAACCAGCATGGTCCAATCAGCTGCCAGTGTCAGTGGGTGGACACAGCCCTTTGATAAATATAATGGTAACACCCAGTTGTCAGTTTATTCACAGTGGAGGACTCCCGGGCCAGAAGCTTCTAGAAAGTCTTTAATGCGATCACGACTTCTCCTGCTTTACACAATTTACATAGAGAAATGGTGATCCGGCGTCTCCGTCCTGTGATAGAAGATAAATGGCGGCGCTCAATGGTCGCAGCTCAGTGGTAGAAAACACCCAGAAGAAACAACACTAAATTCAGGGAAAGTGAGAAAATACTGAACAAGAAATGGCCGACGCTCCATCATCCGACAATAATATAAAGGAAACGTCAATATCTGCAGATGGAAACCAGGAAGGAAAACCAAATACAGAACAGAATCCAATCATCAGACTAAATATAGAATATAGGAAGAGAATGAGAGAAAACCACGAGCAGGAGGAGGGACGAGGAAGGACAGAGAGGAGGGTGGGGTGGGGACGAGGAAGGACAGAGAGGAGGGAGGGGTGGGGACGAGGAAGGACAGAGAGGAGGGAGGGGTGGGGACGAGGAAGGACAGAGAGGAGGGAGGGGTGGGGACGAGGAAGGACAGAGAGGAGGGAGGGGTGGGGACGAGGAAGGACAGAGAGGAGGGGGTGGGGGACGAGGAAGGACAGAGAGGAGGGGGTGGGGGGGACGAGGAAGGACAGAGAGGAGGGGGTGGGGGGGACGAGGAAGGACAGAGAGGAGGGGGGGGGGACGAGGAAGGACAGAGAGGAGGGTGGGGTGGGGGACGAGGAAGGACAGAGAGGAGGGAGGGGTGGGGGACGAGGAAGGACAGAGAGGAGGGAGGGGTGGGGGACGAGGAAGGACAGAGAGGAGGGAGGGGTGGGGGACGAGGAAGGACAGAGAGGAGGGAGGGGTGGGGGACGAGGAAGGACAGAGAGGAGGGAGGGGTGGGGGACGAGGAAGGACAGAGAGGAGGGAGGGGTGGGGGACGAGGAAGGACAGAGAGGAGGGAGGGTTGGGGGACGAGGAAGGACAGAGAGGAGGGAGGGTTGGGGGACGAGGAAGGACAGAGAGGAGGGAGGGTTGGGGGACGAGGAAGGACAGAGAGGAGGGAGGGTTGGGGACGAGGAAGGACAGAGAGGAGGGAGGGGTGGGGACGAGGAAGGACAGAGAGGAGGGAGGGGTGGGGACGAGGAAGGACAGAGAGGAGGGAGGGGTGGGGACGAGGAAGGACAGAGAGGAGGGAGGGGTGGGGACGAGGAAGGACAGAGAGGAGGGAGGGGTGGGGACGAGGAAGGACAGAGAGGAGGGAGGGGTGGGGACGAGGAAGAAAAGAGAGGAGGGAGGGGTGGGGACGAGGAAGAAAAGAGAGGAGGGGAGGGGTGGGGACGAGGAAGAAAAGAGAGGAGGGAGGGGTGGGGACGAGGAAGAAAAGAGAGGAGGGAGGGGTGGGGACGAGGAAGGACAGAGAGGAGGAGGGGGGGGGGGACGAGGAAGGACAGAGGAGGAGGGGGGGGGGGACGAGGAAGGACAGAGAGGAGGAGGGGGGGGGGGACGAGGAAGGACAGAGAGAGGAGGGGGGGGGACGAGGAAGGACAGAGAGGAGGAGGGGGGGGGACGAGGAAAGACAGAGGAGGAGGGGGGGGGGACGAGGAAGGACAGAGAGGAGGAGGGGAGGACGAGGAAGGACAGAGAGGAGGAGGGGGGGGGGGACGAGGAAGGACAGAGAGGAGGAGGGGGGGGGGGGGACGAGGAAGGACAGAGAGGAGGAGGGGGGGGGGACGAGGAAGGACAGAGAGAGGAGGGGGGGGGACGAGGAAGGACAGAGAGGAGGAGGGGGGGGGACGAGGAAAGACAGAGGAGGAGGGGGGGGGGACGAGGAAGGACAGAGAGGAGGAGGGGAGGACGAGGAAGGACAGAGAGGAGGAGGGGGGGGGGGACGAGGAAGAAAAGGAAGGGGGGGGACGAGGAAGAAAAGGAAGGGGGGGGGACGAGGAAGACAAGGAAGGGGGGGGGGACGAGGAAGACAAGGAAGGGGGGGGGGCGAGGAAGAAAAGGAAGAGGGTGGGGGGGACGAGGATGAAAAGGAAGGGGGGGGGACGAGGAAGAAAAGGAAGGGGGGAGGGGACGAGGAAGAAGAAGAGAGGGGGCAAGAGGAAGAAGAAGAGAGGGGGCAAGAGGAAGAAGAAGAGAGGAGGCAAGAGGAAGAAGAAGAGAGGAGGCAAGAGGAAGAAGAAGAGAGGAGGCAAGAGGAAGAAGAAGAGAGGAGGCAAGAGGAAGAAGAAGAGAGGAGGCAAGAGGAAGAAGAAGAGAGGAGGCAAGAGGAAGAAGAAGAGAGGAGGCAAGAGGAAGGAGAATTGTGATGGAGGGAGGAATCCAGAGAGGAGGAGAACCAAATAAAAAGGAAAGAGACAGAAGAAAGAAAAGGAGGAAAGGAGGGAGTCCAGCATGAAAGAGAAGAGAGGGAAGGGGAGGGAGAAGAGAGTGGAGACTGGGACTGACCGGGGAGAGGACAACACACTGCGTCCACTGAACAGGAAACATTTTGCCCACAATAAATACGGTGGTGCAAACTTCCTGTCATGTGGCCTGATAGCTCCGCCTCTTCATTCACTGAGCGCACAGGCCTGAGTGACGTCGCAGGGGGCGGGGCCCTGCATGCACAGGGCTGAGTGTGACGTCCTGGGAAGGTGGTGGCGGCACTCACCTGGGGCTGCAGGGAGGAGCTGGTGGCGGCACTCACCTGGGGCTGCAGGGAGGAGCTGGTGGCGGCACTCACCTGGGGCTGCAGGGAGGAGCTGGTGGCGGCACTCACCTGGGGCTGCAGGGAGGAGCTGGTGGCGGCACTCACCTGGGGCTGCAGGGAGGAGCTGGTGGCGGCACTCACCTGGGGCTGCAGGGAGGAGCTGGTGGCGGCACTCACCTGGGGCTGCAGGGAGGAGCTGGTGGCGGCACTCACCTGGGGCTGCAGGGAGGAGCTGGTGGCGGCACTCACCTGGGGCTGCAGGGAGGAGCTGGTGGCGGCACTCACCTGGGGCTGCAGGGAGGAGCTGGTGGCGGCACTCACCTGGGGCTGCAGGGAGGAGCTGGTGGCGGCACTCACCTGGGGCTGCAGGGAGGAGCTGGTGGCGGCACTCACCTGGGGCTGCAGGGAGGAGCTGGTGGCGGCACTCACCTGGGGCTGCAGGGAGGAGCTGGTGGCGGCACTCACCTGGGGCTGCAGGGAGGAGCTGGTGGCGGCACTCACCTGGGGCTGCAGGGAGGAGCTGGTGGCGGCACTCACCTGGGGCTGCAGGGAGGAGCTGGTGGCGGCACTCACCTGGGGCTGCAGGGAGGAGCTGGTGGCGGCACTCACCTGGGGCTGCAGGGAGGAGGGTTGGCGGCACTTACCTGGGGCTGCAGGGGAGGAGGGTGGTGGCGGCACTTACCTGGAGCTGCAGGGAGGAGGGGGGTGGGGGCACTTACCTGGGGCTGCAGGGAGGAGGGGGTGGCGGCACTTACCTGGGGCAGCAGGGAGGAGGGGGTGGTGGCACTTACACATGGATGCAAACAGGACGACAAGGAGGGGGTCGTGGCACTTACATAGGGGCTGTATACACAGGAGTGCAGGGAGGGGTGGTGGCACTTACATAGGGGCTGTATACACAGGAGTGCAGGGGAGGGGTGGTGGCACTTACATAGGGGCTGTATACACAGGAGTGCAGGGAGGGGTGGTGGCACTTACATAGGGGCTGTATACACAGGAGTGCAGGGAGGGGTGGTGGCACTTACATAGGGGCTGTGTACACAGGAGTGCAGGGAGGGGTGGTGGCACTTACATAGGGGCTGTATACACAGGAGTGCAGGGAGGGGTGGTGGCACTTACATAGGGGCTGTATACACAGGAGTGCAGGGAGGGGTGGTGGCACTTACATAGGGGCTGTATACACAGGAGTGCAGGGAGGGGTGGTGGCACTTACATAGGGGCTGTATACACAGGAGTGCAGGGAGGGGTGGTGGCACTTACATAGGGGCTGTATACACAGGAGTGCAGGGAGGGGTGGTGGCACTTACATAGGGGCTGTATACACAGGAGTGCAGGGAGGTGTGGTGGCACTTACATAGGGGCTGTATACACAGGAGTGCAGGGAGGGTGGTGGCACTTACATAGGGGCTGTATACACAGGAGTGCAGGGAGGGGTGGTGGCACTTACATAGGGGCTGTATACACAGGAGTGCAGGGAGGGGTGGTGGCACTTACATAGGGGCTGTATACACAGGAGTGCAGGGAGGGGTGGTGGCACTTACATAGGGGCTGTATACACAGGAGTGCAGGGAGGGGTGGTGGCACTTACATAGGGGCTGTATACACAGGAGTGCAGGGAGGGGTGGTGGCACTTACATAGGGGCTGTATACACAGGAGTGCAGGGAGGGGTGGTGGCACTTACATAGGGGCTGTATACACAGGAGTGCAGGGAGGGGTGGTGGCACTTACATAGGGGCTGTATACACAGGAGTGCAGGGAGGGGTGGTGGCACTTACATAGGGGCTGTATACACAGGAGTGCAGGGAGGGGTGGTGGCACTTACATGGAGGTGCAGGGAGGGAGTACTGGTGCTTGCATGGGGCTGTGTATAGGGGTGCAGGGAGGGGTGGTGGTACCTACATGGGGGTGTATGGAGGATGTGGTAGGACTTACAGCCGGAGCGAAGACTCCACACTGCGGCCGCTGAACTGAAGAGGAAACGTTTTGCCCAAAATAAATATGGCAGCGCAGACTTCCTTGCATGTGACCCGGTAGCTCCGCCTCTTCCTGTCAGGTGACCCAAGAGATGTGAGACTATTGTCCCGTGAACCTCACAGGATCTACATGACATGTCCCTGCAGGCAGTGTTCGCGCCTGCGCAGTGCAGAGGACACAAGAGCAGCTGACACCCCTGGATCTACAGGGAATGCTGTGACGTCATCACTGTGCGACCAGGGTAAAGCACTGACGTCATCACTGTGCGACCAGGGTAAAGCACTGACGTCATCACTGTGCGACCAGGGTAACCAGCACTGACGTCATCACTGTGTGACCAGGGTAACCAGCACTGACATCATCACTGTGCGACCATGGTAACCAGCACTGACGTCATCACTGTGCTCTAGGCTTCAAAACTGTCAGAGCTAAATTACTGAAGCCTGGAGGTTAACTTATAATAAGGTAATGGGAGGAACAGATACACACAGCTCCGCTGCATACACAACGTACACACACTGCTCCGCTACATACACAACGTGCACACACTGCTCCGCTACATACACAACGTGCACACACTGCTCCGCTGCATACACAACGTACACACACTGCTCCGCTACATACACAACGTGCACACACTGCTCCGCTACATACACAACGTACACACACTGCTCCGCTACATACACAACGTGCACACACTGCTCCGCTACATACACAACGTACACACACTGCTCCGCTACATACACAACGTGCACACACTGCTCCGCTACATACACAACGTGCACACACTGCTCCGCTACATACACAACGTGCACACACTGCTCCGCTACATACACAATGTACACACGGCTCTGCTACATACACAATGTACACACACTGCTCCGCTACATACACAACGTACACACACTGCTCCGCTACATACACAACGTACACACACTGCTCCGCTACATACACAACGTGCACACACTGCTCCGCTACATACACAACGTGCACACACGGCTCCGCTACATACACAATGTACACACGGCTCTGCTACATACACAATGTACACACACTGCTCCGCTATATTCACAACGTACACACATGGCTCCGCTACATACACAACGTGCACACACTGCTCCGCTGCATACACAACGTACACACACTGCTCCGCTACATACACAACGTGCACACACTGCTCCGCTACATACACAACGTGCACACATGGCTCCGCTACATACACAACGTGCACACATGGCTCCGCTACATACACAACGCACACACACTGCTCCGCTGCATACACAACGTACACACACGGCTCCGCTACATACACAACGTGCACACACAGCTCCGCTACATACACAACGTGCACACACTGCTCCGCTACATACACAACGTACACACACAACTCCGCTACATACACAACGTACACACACAGCTCCGCTACATACACAACGTACACACACAGCTCCGCTACATACACAACGTACACACACAGCTCCGCTACATACACAACGTGCACACACGGCTCCGCTACATACACAATGTACACACGGCTCCGCTACATACACAACGTACAAACACTGCTCCGCTACATACACAACGTACACACACAGCTCCGCTACATACACAACGTACACACGGATCCGCTACATACACAATGTACACACGGCTCCGCTACATACACAATGTACACACGGCTCCGCTACATACACAACGTACACACACGGCTCCGCTACATACACAACGTACACATGGCTCCGCTACATGCACAACGTACACACACGGCTCCGCTACATACACAATGTACACACACGGCTCCGCTACATACACAACGTACACACACGGCTCCGCTACATACACAACGTACACACACTGCTCTGCTACATACACAATGTACACACACGGCTCCGCTACATACGCAATGTACACACGGCTCCGCTACATACACAACGTACACACACGGCTCCGCTATATACACAACATACACACACGGCTCCGCTACACACACAACGTACACACAGGGCTCCGCTACATACACAACGTACACACACGGCTCCGCTACATACACAACGTACACACATGGCTCCGCTACATACACAATGTATACACACGGCTCCGCTACATATACAATGTACACACGGCTCCGCTACATACACAACGTACACACACTGCTCTGCTACATACACAACGTACACACACCGCTCCGCTACATACACAGTGTATACACACGGCTCCGCTACATACACAACGTATACACTGCTCTGCTACATACACAACGTACACACATGGCTCCTCTACATACACAATGTACACACGCTGCTCCGCTACATACACAATGTACACACACACGACTCTGCTACATTCACAATGTACACACACACAGCTCCGCTACATACACAAGTACACAAACACGGCTCCGCTACATACCCAACGTACACACACGGCTCCGCTACATACGCACATGGCTCTGCTACATACAAAATGTACAAACACGGCTCAGCTACATGCACAACGTAGATGCAATGGCCACAAGGGCCGGGGGTGCTCGGTAAACGGGCCAGCTGACTTTCTGGGAGGTCACAGTGGTTGTGGCCCAGCACCGTGGCCTTGGCCGTGCAGTGAAGGGGGTATTTACAGGGGATATTGAATTTGTACGTGACGCCACCTGTGATACCTGGTCAGGGGTGACCTGCGCTCCTGTTTTTGGGACCTGTGGGGATGATTGTGCAGCAGCCGGGATGGTAACGCTCCACACAGATGGAGCAGGGCCCCAGGGTTGGTATAAGAGTCTATGGGGATAATGGTGATTGTAGGTGGGTTGCAGGAAGGAGGGTGCGGGAAATAAACAGGAAGACACAAAGGGTGCAGTTCTTTAACCTTTTACTGGAGGGACGTAGTGCAGACCGGGGGCACTGGTTACCAGGTCCAAAAGGTCCAGTCAGCCCGGAAGCATTCGGAATCCACTTCTTTAGGAGGGTTTGGAGGCCTGCCTGTTGCGCTTTTCCATTTGGGTCCCAGCTGCCTGTGAGCTACTCTGCATCCCACTTCCTGCCTTTTTGCTTTCGCTCCCGTATAGCAGACAGCACGAGCCTTAACACTAGAAGTCCCGGAAATTTAAAGGATCCTTGGTTTTCAATGGTAAAAAGGTCAAATGACCCGTCTCTGGGACTTCTAGTGTTAAAGGGGCACCACCGTACTGATGGCGGCTCCGGACTCTCGCTTTGCTGTTGTGCCGTGGGTTTGTAGTGCGGGCAGGAAACTTGCAGTCTCCTGTCCTCCAGATTGGGTTGTCTGGGCTTGCAGTACATGCACAAACAAGGACTCTGGCGTCCTCTTTAGCGCCTCTCTAGGGTGAGCTTTTGGGAGCTCCACTCCCCAGAGCTCTTTCTCCTACGTCTTCTTCTCTCCCTCTCTTCAGGCTTTGACTAACTTCTCCTTTGTGCCGGAAAACAGGACAGCTCCCCTGAACTCGAGTGTAGAGCTCCCCCGTCAGGCTTGGTGTATGCATGCTGTGGTTTACCTCACTTGGGGATCTACTCCTGCTTCCAAGGATGACATCACCCACGGTGAAGGAGGCAATGTCACTGTGGCAACCAGACCACTGGGGTGCCATACTCCCCCCTAGCTAAACTCTGTATGTCCAGCACTGTGAAGGCTTAAAAATACATGTTAACAACAGCTACAATTATTTAAACGTTAGATCATTATAAGAAATGAAAAAATACAAAAAAATCCGTAAAAATAATGCAAAAATAGAAAATTGTCAACAAAGTTCCTGGGGTAACACTGGTCCAAGTGCGTCATCCTACGACTTTTAGGGTAACTGGTGGGAACTGCCCAAAACCCTCCTTGTCCTTGGGCATGGCTACAGGGCTCAACGACCATGGTTTGACTTGGTTCTTCGGCCAAGCCGACGTATCATTGTAAGTTCAGGTTAGGGTGTGAACTGTTTACAAGCACTGTCCTGGTCAAGCATAGTCCTGTGACCGAATTGTCCTTGAAAGGTTATTACTCATTTTGGCTCAAATGTCCATACAGTAATCTGTGTAGGCAATTTATGCTTAATGGTTTCATATATACATTTGCTTATTTACAACTTCTAAAGAACAGGGGTCTGACCTTGGGTACTACGTTGTGACCTGCGTAATACGGGTGTTTCTACTGACCTTTCCTGGTCTAATGTGTCTACTGCAGTTGTTACGGGCTCGCTATGGACACTACGGATAGACCTACATAGTATAGGTATGCTTAGCAGTTTTGTACGACCTCTTAAGGTACCGTTACACACAGAGGTATATTGCTTGCAACTCACTGGTTGCAATGAAATCATGGACACAAAGTTCCATTTGTACACGGCAACAAAATGGAACAATGTGTCCATGATTTCACTGCAACCAGTGAGTTGCAAGCAATATATCTCTGTAACGGTACCTTTAGATTCACTATGGGCACGACTGATTTGCCGCTAGCAGGGGATATATTCTCCTGTTCCTCTGCAGGTGAGGCATCTGTTTCTAGAGCCGATTGTTCTTCATGTTGATCTAAGGTCTCTGCTGCTTCTGGTGCGGTCAACAGGGGAAATGTTAAGACAGGTACCGCTATCACTTGGTTAACTTGAGTCCAAGACTGGGAAAACTCTCCTAGTATGGTACATACTTTCTTTTCAACTTCTTAAGTCTGTTGAGGAGTGTCTTGATCTTCATCCTTTTCACGCAGTTGCTCTGGGCATACCTTAAAGTGGTCTCTAGATACTGCCACTGAGGTTCTTCCTCCATCTTTGGTGATGAGGCAGACCTTGCTATTGTCAAAGTGGGGGGGGGAACAAGATGGTATTTGGTTCAGCTTCCCACTGGTCATCAAGCTTGTGCATTCTCCTCTTTCGCTTTACAACTGTTCTCCTGGCGCTAAGGGAGTAGCAGGGGCCTGCTGATTGTAACTTTTTTCTTGCTTCTGTCTTGCCCATAACAGACTTCTCTCCACGCACTGTTGGACTTTGCGGTATTGCTGTTATCGTTCAGTATCCCAGTGTGCATCTGGCTGTACCGTCTCGGGTGTTAAGACTCCCATGTTCAGGTCTTTGGGTAGTTTGCCAGGTCTTGCCCGTATCAGGTAGGCTGGAGTAAAGTTGGTCGAGTTCACCGGAATGTGGTTCTACAGGTCTACCAGATCCAGCAGCTTCTCAGGCCACAAGTTGCGCTTTTCGAGAGGTAGAGTTTTCAGCAGGTCAATTGCCACCTGGTTAATTTTCTCAAACATACCGTTCGTTTGCAGGTGATACGGCATTGTATGAATTTTCTAGCAGCCATAAAGGTTTCAGAACTCTTGAAATACCTCTGCCTTGAAAGCTGGACCTTGGTCGGTTAAGACTTGCTCAGGATAGCTATGAGGTTGACAGAAATGTTCTTGAAAGGCTTTTGCAGCTGTTTTCACTGTCTGGTCCTTAACCGGTACGACCACCAGGAAACATGAGTAATGGTCTACAATAGTCAGGGCGTAGGTGTAGCTAGACCTACTCGGAGTCAACTTTACATGGTCCGGAGCCATGATCTCAAGCAGTTGTTTTGTGATGATTGGTTGAAAGGGGGCCCTTTGGCTATCACAATCTCTTCTCCGCAGGTTGCGTGGACCACACTCTTGACACCACCTCTCGATGTATTTTCGCATACCTATTCAGAAGAACCGTTCACAAAGTAGGACCTCCAACGTCTTCCATCCGAAGTGTCCTGCTCCATTGTGGTATGCCTCTGGGACCATTGGATCATCCAGCTTCGGGACTACTATCTGCCAGACCAGTTCATGTGTGCAAGAGTTGATGTTTCTCCGGCACAGCTTACTCTTGTAGAATGACAGTTTAGCTTTCTCCTTCCACAACTGTTGGGTTTCCTGTGGTAAGTCTGGACCAGGGAAGGAATCAGCTTGGGTCAGCAGGTCTTTCACCAGTCGGACAGCCGGGTCGCTGTCCTGCGTTTCTGCCCATCCATGGTGGGGCAGTGGATTGAAAGAGACCTCTTGAACGGCAGAATGCATGTCTTTTACACAGTGGGAATATTGGGACACACCTTGGCTGGTAAATTTGGCATTCTGGATAGCGTTTCAGCGTTGGTGTTCTTATTTCCCGCTCTGTACTTAATCACGAACTTGTAGTTAGACAGCCGAGCCATCCATCTTTGTTCCAGGGCACCAAGCTTTGCAGTTTCCATGTGCGCTAACAGGTTATTGTCGGTGATGATTGTAAATTTGGCTGATGCAAGGTAATGTTTGAACCTGTTGGTCATGGCCCAGACAATGGCTAGGAATTCCAGCTTGAAGGAACTGTAGTTGATTGGGTTCCTTTCAGTGGAACGAAGCTTCCGACTGGCATAGGCGATGACTCTTTCTTTGCCTTTCTGCACTTGGGACAACACTGCTCCCAATCCCACTTTGCTGGCATCTGTGTACAGTATAAACAGTTGACCATAACCAGTGTAGGCCAGGACTTCATCTCCCATGAGGGCCGACTTCAATCTGTTGAAGGATTCTCCCACTCTGTTGTCCCACTCGATCTGAGGGCTCTTGTTGTTTGCCTTCTTGGAGTTGCCCACTAGGAGGTCTTGTAGGGGAGTGGCTATTTTGACTAAGCCCTTGATGAACCTTCGGTAATAGCCTACCAACCCTAGAAACTGCCACACTTCATGGATGGTAGTCGGTCTGTGTAGTCCTTGATGACAGTGACTTATCAGGATCTGGTGCCATGCCTTCTGCGCTTACTACATGGCCTGAATACTGTACCTTGGGTTTTAAGAGATGACACTTGGACAGCTTCACCTTCAGACCAAAGTTGGATAAGGCCTCGAACACCTCGGCCAGGTGCTTAAGTGGTCTTCGTAGGTCCAAGTATATATGATGATGACATTCAGGTATAACAGAACCATCTCAAAGTTCTTATGCCCAAGGCAACCCTCCATTAATCTCTGGAACGTTCCTGGTGCATTGCACAGTCCAAATGGCATGCAGTTAAACTTGCATAGGCCCATTGGTGTTGTAAACGTGGTCTTTTCCTCGTCCGCCTCTGCCACGGGAACTTGCCAGTAGATCTAGGGTTGAGAAATAGCAGATTTCAGGGCAGCTAATGATTCCTCAATACATGGCAGGGGATAGGCATCGTTATGTGTAATGCAGTTAATCTGCCTGTAATCAACACACATTCTCATTGTACCGTCTTTCTTTTTAACCAGGACAAGAGGGAGCTGCGCAGGGGCTACAACTATCTTTTGATTACCCCTGCCTCTTTCATTTCCCATAACATGCTCTTGGCACACTGATAGTGAGAGGGGTGAACAGGGTGGTATCTCCGTTTAATGAGTGGATGGTCTCCTGTGGGGTTATGGCGTTGGACCCCTTTTACCTACCCAAAGTCCAGGGGATTCTTACTAAATACTTGGTCATATCATTTTACTTTTGGGAGATGTCACAATGGGGAATTAATCACTCACCCTGACACTGCCGACTTCTCCAGACAATTCTACCTGTTGTCTCTGCATCAGGGCCCTGATCTCTTTGTGCAGGACTCGTTGTTGTCTGGAACTGGCGGTTTCGGCTACCTGCTGTAACAATACAATAATTTCACCAAGAAAATTCTCAATCACATTGGTACACCTAGGGTGATCATGGGATTATACTTTCGTCTATCAATATCCACTATAATCAAACCCTGGGGTTTAAGCTCTACTCTCCCCATCTTAATGGTCACCTCTTTATACCTCACCTGAGGCAAGGGCTGACCAATACTGGCTATTATAGTCAGGTCATCATCAGGGCTATGGGTAAAGTCAGTGTCAGCCCAGTACCGTTTATAAAGGATATGTGGCATTGTGGTCACCTGGGAGCCAGTGTCCAGCAGAGCATTCATCGGGATGCCATCAAGCACGACAGGCAGGACCGGTCGCCCCCCACGATGTACTTGTCCCGCCAGTTGTTTGGACCAAGTAACCTTACTCCTATGGGTTGGTTCTCTGCCCCAGGGGTTGCTCGTTTAAAGGACAGAACCTTGCTATCTGCCTCACTTTGTTGCAGTGGCGACAGATGGGCTGTCCAGTTTGGTCGTAGTGATCGGTGTCCTTTCCTGTGGTCGGTGGGATCCTCTTCTGTCGTCGTCACGGGACGTCATCTGGACTGGAGGCCAGCTGAATTTTCTCGGTGGGTGAAGACACTTGTAGGGACTGCACTGTTTTTGTCAATGCAGCCATGCTCTTGGTTAACTCCTGGACCTGGAGGCGTAACTCTGCAGAAGATTTGTTACTCAGCGTCTGTGCATCGGCCTCGACAGGTGCCTGGGGCAAGGACGCTGCCTCCTGGTGGTATATTATTGCTGGGAGCCTGGGGGCACTGTGCTGCTAGGGATAGTTTCTCGCAGCACGCGGATTGCCCGATTCTTAAATTGTGCAAAGTTAATGTGGGGGTTCTGTAGTGCCATGATGCGCAGCTGCGTCCTATGCGTGTTGAACAGGAGCTCATCTATGAACTGCTCGGTCAGCAGTCTGTCCTCCTCCTGCATGTTGTCAGGGTCAATCTGATTAATGGCCCACAGCGTCTCCTGAAGGTCGAGGGCACATAGTGTCTCACACTGTCCTGCACCCTTATATTTGCAGCCAAAAAAATCTCATTTTTATTTCTGCTATGGTGCGGGCATCAAAGGTGCCCTTCAGTTTTGCCAGAATGTGCCTAACTGTTGTTTTATCAATGTCCGGCCAGGACTTTACTTCTCGCTGGGTGGCACCAGTGAGCTGACCAATGAGGATGCAGACCTTCTGCCCCTCAGACAAGGGGTACACATCAAACAAGCGACGCAGTTCTCTTTGAAGTCATTAAGGGTATGCGACTCCCCTGAGTATTGTGGTAATTGGCTGTGATAATATTATAGTATTGGCTGTACCAGCTCAAAAGGTGCAAATACTCGATACTGAGCAAAGTGTCTGAATACTTATGACCACATGAGATTTCAGTTTTTCTTTTTTAATAAATTTGCACAAATCTACATTATGTTTTTTTTTTCAGTCAAGATGGGGTGCTGAGTGTACATTACACTGTGCACAGAATTATTAGGCAAGTTGTATTGTAGAGGATTATTTTTATTATTGATCAGCAACTACCGTGGTTCCCCGAAAATAGGGCGCCCCCTGAAAGTAAGGCATGCTGGGGGGGGGGGCCCTACCTCCTAATATAAAGCACCCCCCATTATAAGGCATACCTGCGGTGCACTCCGGTGGCCCCCGCTCTCCGGTATCCGCGCGCTCCCCGCTCTCCGGTGGCCCCCCCGCTCTCCTGATTCCCGCTGTAGCTGCTGATCTCCTCCCAGGTCAGGAGCCCTGCGCCAATTACAGCGCAGGAACCATGAGCCAATGACAGCCCAGGAACCGCAAGCCAATCCGTGGCCAGCTGACGTCGTGCATGGCCTCTGATTGGCTCACGGTTCCTGGGCTGTGATTGGCTCACGGTTCCTGCACTGTAATTGGCGCAGGGCTCCTGACCAGGGCGGAGATCTGCAGCTACAGCGGGAATGCGGAGTGCGGAGGCCACCATGGAGCGGGGAGAGCGTGGAGAGCGGGGGCCACCAGAGAGCAGGGAGACACTGGTAAAAATAGGTTTGTGTGTATGGGTGTGTGGTGTGTATGGGTGTGTGTTTGTGTTATATGTGTGTTTGTGTTGTGTGTGTATGGGAGGCTGCAGTGGAATGTACCGTATATAAGACACCCCCCCTTACCCCCCGAAAATAAGACATGGTACATCTTTGGGACCAAAAAAAATATAAGACGGTGTCTTATTTTCGGGGAAACACGGTATGTTCTCAATCAACCCAAAAGACTCAAATATCAAAGCTTAATATTTTTGGAAGTTGGAGTGATTTTTTTTTAGATTTGGCTCTTAGGAGGATTCTGTTTATGCAGGTGACTATTACTGTGCAGAATTATTAGGCAACTTAATAAAAACCAAATATATTCCCATCTCACTTGTTTATTTTCACCAGGTAAACCAATATAACTGCACAAAATTTAGAAATAAACATTTCTGACATGTAAAAACAAAACCCCAAAAAATGAGTGACCAATATAGCCTCCTTTCTTTATGATGACACTCAGCAGCCTCCATCCATAGATTCTGTCAGTTGCTTGATCTGTTTACGATCCACATTGCGTGCAGCAGCCACCACAGCCCCCTAGACACTGTCCCCAGAGGTGTACTGTTTTCCCTCCCAGACACTGTTCCCAGAGGTGTACTGTTTCCCTCCCTGTAGAGCTCACATTTTAGGAGGGACCACAGGTTCTCTATGGGGTTCAGATCAGGTGAACAAGGGGGCCATGTCATTATTTTTTCTTCTTTTAGACCTTTACTGGCCAGCCACATTGTGGAGTAGTTGGATGCATGTGATGGAGCATTGTCCTGCGTGAAAATCATGTTTTTCTTGAATGATACCGACGCCTTCCTGTACCACTGCTTGAAGAAGTTGTCTTCCAGAAACTGGCAGTAGGTCCGGGAGTTGAGCTTCACTCCATCCTCAACCCGAAAATGTCCACAAGTTCATCTTTGATGATCCTAGCCCATACCAGTGCCCCACCTTGCTGGGATCTGAGTCGGAGTGGAGCTCTCTGCCCTTTACTGATCCAGCCTCTGGCCCATCCATCTGCCCATCAAGAGTCACTCTCATTTCATCAGTCCATAAAACCTTTGAAGAATCAGTCTTAAGATATTTCTTGGCCCAGTCTTGACGTTTTATCTTATGTTTCTTGTTCAGAGGTGGTTGTTTTTCAGCCTTCCTTACCTTGGCCATGTCCCTGAGTATGGCACACCTTGTGCTTTCTGATACTCCAGTAACGTTGCAGCTCTGAAATATGGCAAAACTGGTGGCAAATGGCATCTTGGCAGCTTCACGCTTGATTTTCCTCAATTCATGGGCAGTTATTTTGCCCCTTTTTTGCCCTCACGCTTCTTGCGACCCTGTTGGCTATTTGCCATGAAACCCTTGATTGTTCGGTGATCACACTTCAAACGTTTGGCAATTTCCAGACTGCTGCATCCCTCTGCAAGACATCTCACAATTATGGACTTTTCAGAGCCATCACATCTCTCTTCTGACCCATTTTCCCTGAGGAAAGGAAGTTGCCTAATAATTAAGCACACCTTATATAGGATGTTGATGTCATTACACCACACCCTCCTCATTACAGAGATGCACATCACAAGATTTACTTCATTGGTAGTTGGCTCTCAGCCTATACAGCTTGGAGTAGTACAACATCAGGGGCGGGCTGGCCCAGGTGGCAGGGGGGCAAGTGCCCCCTGGGCTGGTGGTATAGTCCACATCTAGGGCCGCCCCCTACAGAAACGGGCCGGCCGCGGGCGTCGCTTTGCGGCCGGCACATGACGCGAGACGGCCCGGCCGCGGGAGTTGCTCTGTGACGCTGGAAGTCTCTGATCAGGTAACTGATCCCCCCCCCCGCTTCTCAAGTCAGACTGACAGCACCCTAAACCCCCACGCTTCTCAAGTCAGACCTGACACACCCCCCCCCCCCGCTTCTCAAGTCAGACCTGACAGCATCCCCCACCCCCCCCCGCTTCTCAAGTCAGACCTGACTGCACCCCCCCCACCCCCTTCCCGCTTCTCAAGTCAGACCTGACAGCACCCCCCCCCCCCCCCGCTTCTCAAGTCAGACCTGACAGCACCCCCCCCCCATCCCCCACCCCCCCCCCCCGCTTCTCAAGTCAGACCTGACAGCACCCCCCCCCCCGCTTCTCAAGTCAGACCTGACTGCACCCCCCCCCCCGCTTCTCAAGTCAGACCTGACTGCACCCCCCCCCACCCCGCTTCCCCGCTTCTCAAGTCAGACCTGACAGCACCCCCCCCCCCCCCCGCTTCTCAAGTCAGACCTGACAGCACCCCCCCCCCACCCCGCTTCTCAAGTCAGACCTGACAGCACCCCCCCCCCCGCTTCTCAAGTCAGACCTGACTGCACCCCCCCCCCCCCCGCTTCTCAAGTCAGGGCCGGCAGGGCAAATCTGCCACCCAGGGATGGAGGCTCCAGCCAGCCCCTGTACAACATGGATAAAAAGGATCATGTCATCAAAATACTCATCTATTGGCAGTAAGTGGCTACAAGTTTCCTCTATATCAGATTTATTTCTTTACCGAACAGAGAAACAAACATTGTAGAAGAGAAGAAGAATCAGGAAAAGAAACCTTTCATCTAATGTGACAGAATCAATAACAATGAAGACAGAAAAGAACAATGGAAGATTCCAATTACAGACAGGAAATTTCACAAGTAAAACAGTTCTCAATTGGGAGAAAGTAAAATGTGAGTAATGTATCTGCCGTCTGCTGCCTGAATAGTACATGGGATGGAGGGGACTTATGTAATAAGAAATGGTGCCATCACCCTCCTGTCTGATGTATTACCACTAGTGTGGAGCCGCGATGAGACATTATCTCCTCCACGTTAACAGTGGAACATGAAGAAGGAGAAGTCATGAAGTTATTAAGCTCAGGATGGACGATGTTGTTCATATGCACGTGAAAAAAAATGGAAGAGAAAGTTTCAAAACATCTGGATTCATTCAGCCTGGAGTATGAGCCTCGTGCAGAAATCCCGACACTTCCAGCCTCGGCTGCTATCTCTGAGGTTATTAATGGTCGTCTGAGGAAGGTTCTGCCATGAATGCACTTGGACAAATCATCAAGATCTGCTAGCAGCTCCTGTATAATATGCAATCACCGACCTATGATGACCTGATGTGATCGATGGAGACAAGTCTGGAGACTCTGCACATTTAGGCAGCGCAAGCTGCTCAATAGCAACAAGCAACTCAGCACTTACATCTGGAAAAATGGCTCTGAGAGCCTTTGGAGAAATGGCTGCACAACAGGTTCAAAAAGTGAATCAATGTAACACTGACCTGGAATGAAAACTAGAAGGTCCATTATGACCCCACACCATAATCCTAGGTATCGGACCTGTGTGATGTTTCCTAACAAGGTGTCCATAGACCTCACTCCTTCATTCTCAAAGGCTATCAGCAAGATGTCAAAGACTCCAAAGCCATAGTGATGGGGAATTTAGATTGTGAGCCCAAATGGGGGCAATGAAGATGATATTTATTGTTTATAAAGATATGTAGAAATTAATGGCGCATATCGCTGGTGCAACAGTGATCAGCCGGCATGGCCCAAACATGCTACCATGGCTGCGGCGTAATCGGACTTGTCTCTCATTGAGCACAATGGGGACGTCTTCTAGAACTCGCAGAGATAGATGAATCTATTCCCTACTTAAATGTGAACACTAAAGAAAAGTACTCCATCAAATTTACAGGAATCATTAAAAGATCGCCAGACATTTGTGAAAAAGGACAACAGCCGCACCCAACCCCCACAAAAACAAATCTATACAGTGGAATTCCCCACCAGTTTCTCTCTAATGTACTAGGTTAAATATTTCATCCTGACCTAACATCACATTTTACAGTCCAAACACGTCTAAGGTCAGTTGTCATATTCCTAGAACTCAAACTGATGCAGAAAACCCAACGTGTTTCGCTAACACAGATTTTAGTCGCTCATCAGTGGTCACACACTTTTGTTAGTATCATACATGGTTTCCAAACATAATTTTTAAACCACATGCAGGTGCCTACCACACAATACACATTTGTTCAAGTTTACTGTTCAGTTTCACTGTCACATCATGGTCAAATGTTCGCCACTTCACTACACAAAGTATAGTCTCTCTGGAAAGGAGCCTCCTGTATTTGGGTCCAGGTGCTTTGTATGGAGTTTACACACCTACATGCACTCATGCATTACTTCAATAAGACTCATAATGATGCATCACTCATACAAATGGACTGTTAAAATGGTTTCTATTTGTGCATTTTCTTACGCAGATCAAGAACCAATATCCGCGTGAAACATTTCCTACATTCTGAAGATGAAAATAGATTTTATTATATGTGAGGTCTTTTATGTAGAAGAGTTGTTTGTTTGTTTTTTTAAAAAACTTCATCCATATACTTGAGTGAATTCTCTTACGTAACAAGATCTTAATTCTCTCACAGTCTTAACATTAAAATTACTCCTTTGAGTGAACTCTCTGATGTCTCATAAGACTCGATTTTTCACATTCTGAACATGAATATGGCTTCTTTCCTGTGTGAATTCTGTCATGTATATCAAGATTTGATTTCCAAGTAAAACATTTCCCACATTCTGAACATGAATATGGCTTCTCTCCTGTGTGAATTATCTTATGTATAACAAGAGTTGATTTACAAGTAAAACATTCCCCACATTCTGAACATGAATATGGCTTCTCTCCTGTGTGAATTCTCTCATGTCTAACAAGAGCTGACTTATGAGTAAAACATTTCCTACATTCTGAACATGAATATGGCTTGTCTCCTGTGTGAATTCTCTCATGTGTAACAAGATCTGATTTATCACCAAAACATTTCCCACATTTTGAACATGAATATGGCTTCTCTCCTGTGTGAATTCTCTCATGTGAAACAAGATATGATTTATATGTAAAACCTTTCCCACATTCTGAACATGAATATGGCTTCTGCATTGTAGTTCTCTGGTCTTTCACATTTCTTCTGTGACTTTTATTGTGCTTTATAGTCTGTGATGAATATGGAGATAATTCTTCATTACAGGAATCAGATGACAGATGTTTGCTGTGAGTAGCTGAGGGTATATCGGAGCGGACGACATCTTGTGTGATACTACAATGATCTGCATTAAAATATGAAGATATCAGATGTCCATCAGAGATCATGGTATAGTCATCTGTCAAGAATATCACTGTTATTTTTTGGAAATAATTTAACCTTAACAATTCTAATTATAAAAATATTCTAAAATTAATTTAAGAAATTATATAGAAATTGCAATATATGTGTAGCAAATGCTGTTAAAGGGAACCTACCATTCAGATAAATGCTGATCAAATATTGGCTGCACAATGTGCATGTCACAGTCAGGAATACAAGGGCAATGTGGCCCATGATACAGCGGAGTGTGATGGGGAACATCAGTGCAAAAGAAAAGGGGAAAGCTCATCCCTGCCTCCAATTTGATCCGACCCAGGTGCTCGGCAGTGGCTGGTATCCACCTGATCCAGAAATTCTTATGGTGAAAAAAGCCAGCATCAGATCTAGTTCCAAGGAGTAATGGCTTTATTTAGGAATCCACATACATATTAAAATTGCATCTTGTCAGGCACACGGCCCAGTCAGACGCGTTTCAATCATCTTTCTCAATGACACAGGTTACAAGACTGACAAACATTAATGCAAAAACAATTACCCACACATGTGAAAACCTTAATTACTACCAGGTGAAACAAATTATGTTTATTTTCATTCAGGAACAAACTTAATGCAAGGATACAAACAAGGAAAGTCATAAAAATGAAAATAAAATATGTACAAAGTGCATATAATAAAATCCAATGCGATCCTTCCCTTTCGAGCCTGGCCATGCGCCCAAACAGTGGTTTATGATTACCGTATATACTTGTGTATAAGCCGACCCATGTATAAGCCGACCCCCCTACTTTTGCCCCCAAAAACTGGGAAAACTTATTGACTCGCGTATAAGTCGAGAGTGGACTCCAGCACAGGTATACAACCCCCAGCAGTGAGGTATACAGCAGCCTCCCCAGTGGTAGTATACAGCAGCAGCCCCAGTGGTATATACAGCAGCAGCCCCAGTGGTATATGCAGCCCCAGTATATACAGCCCCAGAGGTATATGCAGCCCCAGAGGTATATACAGCCCCAGAGGTATATGCAGCCCCAGAGGTATATACAGCCCCAGAGGTATATGCAGCCCCATATGCAGCCCCAGAGGTATATACAGCCCCAGAGGTATATGCAGCCCCATATGCAGCCCCAGAGGTATATGCAGCCCCAGAGGTATATACAGCCCCAGAGGTATATGCAGCCCCATATGCAGCCCCAGAGGTATATACAGCCCCAGAGGTATATGCAGCCCCATATGCAGCCCCAGAGGTATATGCAGCCCCAGAGGTATATACAGCCCCAGAGGTATATGCAGCCCCATATGCAGCCCCAGAGGGATATACAGCCCCAGAGGTATATGCAGCCCCATATGCAGCCCCAGAGGTATATACAGCCCCATATGCAGCCCCAGGAGCTATATGCAGCCCCATAGGTATATACAGCCCCATATGCAGCCCCAGAGGTATATGCAGCCCCATATGCAGCCCCAGAGGTATATACAGCCCCATATGCAGCCCCAGGAGGTATATGCAGCCCCAGAGGTATATACAGCCCCATATGCAGCCCCAGAGGTATATACAGCCCCAGAGGTATATGCAGCCCCAGAGGTATATACAGCCCCATATGCAGCCCCAGGAGGTATATGCAGCCCCATAAACAGCCCCAGAGGTATATGCAGCCCCATATGCAGCCCCAGAGGTATATACAGCCCCATATGCAGCCCCAGAGGTATATACAGCCCCATATGCAGCCCCAGAGGTATATACAGCCCCAGAGGTATATGCAGCCCCATATGCAGCCCCAGAGGTATATACAGCCCCATATGCAGCCCCAGGAGGTATATGCAGCCCCATATGCAGCCCCAGAGGTATATACAGCCCCATATGCAGCCCCAGAGGTATATACAGCCCCAGAGGTATATGCAGCCCCATATGCAGCCCCAGAGGTATATACAGCCCCATATGCAGCCCCAGGAGGTATATACAGCCCCATAAACAGCCCCAGAGGTATATGCAGCCCCATATGCAGCCCCAGAGGTATATACAGCCCCAGAGGTATATGCAGCCCCATATGCAGCCCCAGAGGTATATACAGCCCCATATGCAGCCCCAGGAGGTATATGCAGCCCCATATGCAGCCCCAGAGGTATATACAGCCCCATATGCAACCCCAGGAGGTATATGCAGCCCCATATGCAGCCCCAGAGGTATATGCAGCCCCATATGCAGCCCCAGAGGTATATACAGCCCCAGGAGGTATATGCAGCCCCAGGAGGTATATGCAGCCCCACCCCATCTATATACAGCCCCCCCGCTGCAATCCTGTAAAGGAAGAGATTAGTATACTTATCCCTCCGCTGTCCCGCTGCCGCTGTCCCGCCGCCGCTCCTCCATCTTCATCCAGCGTCTTCCGTCTTCTTTCAGCTTCCTCCTCTGTCGCCCCGGAAGAAGACGGAAGACGCTGGATGAAGATGGAGGAGCGGCAGCGGGACAGCGGAGGGATAAGTATACTAATATCTTCCTTTACAGGATTGCGGCGGGGGGGGGGCCTGTATATAGATCGGGGCACTGTATACTGTATACATCGTATAAGCCGAGGGGGTAACTTTTCAGCCCAATTTTTGGGCTGAAAAACTCGGCTTATACGCGAGTATATACGGTATATATGAGGTATCGTGTACTCAGGAGAAATTGCACAACAAATTTTAGGATGCGTTTTATCCTATTGCCCATGTGAAAATGAAAAAATTGAGGCCAAAAGAAAATTTTTGTGAAAAAAAAAAATACTTTTTAATTTTTACAGATCAATTTGTGAAACACCTTGGGGTTCAAAGTGCTCACTATGCATCTAGATAAGTTCCTTGGGGGGGTTTCGTTTCCAAAATGGGGTCACTTGTGGGGGAGCTCCAATGTTCAGGCACACAGTGGCTCTCCATACGCGACATGGTGTACGCTAACAATTGGAGCTAATTTTCCATTGAAACTGTTAGCGGACACCATGTCGTGTATGGAAAGCCCTGTGCGCCTAAACATTGGAGCTCCCCCACAAGTGACCCCATTTTGCAACCTAGACCCCCCAAGCTTCCTGGCCCCCCCCCCCCGCTGCGAATTGCAGTCTGCAGCCGCCCCAGAAAATGGCGCATTCATAGAAGCGCCATTTTCTGGCGCTGCATTCAGCTCTTCCAGCTGCCGTGTAGCGGTGGCAGAGTGGGTAATAAGGGGTTAATGCCAGTTTTTTGGCAGCTGGCCCTAAGCCCGGGATTCATAATGTCTGACCAATATTAGACCAGGCCATTAGGAATCTCTAGTAAATTGTAAAGAAGGCACAACACAGAGAAAGATTTTTTTATTAGAAAAAAACACAAACACAATTTAGACCCCATCTTTATTATTCTGTGGCGTCTGACGTAGTCCAGTGGGCGGTGATGTCCAACGTACTCCTGTGGGCGGTCCCGCGACGTACTCCTGTGGGCGGTCCCGCGACGTTTCTCAGTGTTATAGCATATGGGGGCATCCCCCATATGCTATATGAGAAGGCACTCTCCCAGGGGAATGATAGGTCATGAACTCTGTAAGTTCATGACCTATCACGATCCTGGGATCACACAGGGATTAACGGATCTTCATAATAATCTCTAAAGCTTATCACCATGAAGAACACAGTTAACCCCTGTGTGACCCCTGGATTGTGATGGGTCATGAACTTACAGAGTTCATGACTTATCATTCCCCTGAAGTCACACAAGGGTTAACTGATCTTCATGGTGATCTGCTTTAGAGATCATGAAGATCAGTTAACCCCTGTGTGAACCCAGGGGAATGACAGGTCATGAATTTAAAGTTCATGACCTATCATTCCCCTGAGAGTGCACGCACACAGCAGCGCGCACAGAAGAGGAGACAGACTGCCGGTGCCAGGATCGAGCGGGACCCCAGGAGCGAGGAGCGGGACAGGAGGTGGGTAAGAGAGAGGGGATGGGGAGTGGAAGAGGGGGGCTGTGGGGAGCGGAGGAGCGGGGCCGGAGGAGCGAGGAAGGGAGTTGAAGGAGCGGGGCTGGAGGAGCGAGGAGGGGGCAGGAGGAGCTGGAGATGGGGGGCTGTGGGTAGCGGAGGAGCGGGCCTGGAAGAGCGGAGGAGGGAAGCTGGAGAAGCGAGGAGGGAGCTGGAGATAGGGGGCTGGAGGAGCGGAGGGGGTCAGAGGCTGCAGAAAGTGTTGGGGGCACAAGGGGGATGTGTTACCCATGCGATCTGACTTGTGATATGTCAGATCACATGGAGCTGCAGGGGAGACTGCACGTTTTACATGCACCGCCAATTTGAGATGGTCCGGGGGAGGGATGGGGGGGTGATCTCAGGCATCGGGGGTCTTGGTGGGCTAAGGGGTTACTCTTTCACTTTATCCGACATGTGTTTTCATGTCGGATTAAAGTGAAAGTACTTTTTACCGACGGTGACATTTTTTGTGTTGTGATGACTGGTAAACGATGCTTACCAGTCATCACATTACTGGTGACGGTAAAAAAGCAGCTGATTCCTACCCCTGGTAGCTGAAACCTCAGAGATTTTAGCTCCAGGGGCGGCGCACCAGGGCTTATTCCTGGCTTACGTCTACACACGTCGGCTATGCATAAGTACCCTTTTTTTCCGAAGTCTGTAGACGTAAGGCCGTCATTAAGAGGTTAATATTTGTCAGTCTTGTAACCTGTGTCATTGAGAGAGGTTTTATTATCGAAACGCATCTGACTGGACCATGTGCCTGACAAGATGCAATTTTAATATGTATGTGGATTCTTAAATAAAGCCATTACTCGTTGGAACTGGATCTGGTGCTGGCTTTTTTCACCATAAGAATTTTTGTGATGGGGAACATGGATCCTGATTATTCATAAGTAGTGATGGGCGAATCCGAACCAATGGTGCCGGTGTCTGTTATTGGTTGGTATAGGCAACAAACCTGACATCATAGTAGTGTAAAAATAATTTAAAAAAAAATTATGTAGAGCTTCTCTGTATTTTTAATTCTCACCGCAGATAAAGCAGACAGCTACGGGCTGCCATCCCGAGCTGCCTGGCTTTATATTGGCTGCCAATCAAAAATACAGGGGAGCCCATAACTATTTTTAATTACTTAAATAATTGGAAAAAAAATGTGTGGGTTTCGTCCTATTTTTGATTATCAGCCAAGGTAAAACCCAGGCAGCTGGGGTCTCGTATTCTCAGTGTGGTCAGATCCATAATTTTGGAGCCCCCCCAAGCCAAAGAATGGCAGCCTACAGGCCACTCAGAAATTGAAATGCCAGATCCTGGCACTTTACCTGGCTCTTCCCGATGCCACGTTGGAATGGCATCAGGATGATAGAAGGGGTTAATGACAGATGAGTATTGACAGATGCATGAGAAGATTTAAACCGCTGAACAGAAACCTGATGTGTGGTCTGGTGTGAAAAGACTTTTTCTCAAAGGTAGTTCAGACACAAACAAATAGTACAATGAAGAAACCGGGAGATCAGAAAAGCACAAATACTAATCACATATTACACTGAAATACACCTGGTACAATTTAACCCCTTCACAGCAAACATTGGTAGAGGCCCATTCCCCACATAATACATGATTGAAGGATAAAGCACCATTCAGATTAAAGAAAAAAAAATTATAAAAACCTTCACATTTTTCGGTGGGGAAATTGGCAAGTATATACTGCTTTGATGACCGTTAAAGTGACTGTTGACCTCAGAATAGGCTGCATTGCTGCTATTTACAGTGTTGGCCAAAAGTATTGACACCCCTGCAATTCTGTCAGATAATACTCAGTTTCTTCCTGAAAATTATTGCAATCACAAATTCTTTGGTATTATTATCTTCATTTAATTTGTCTTCAATGAAAAACACAAAAGAGAATGAAGGAAAAAGCAAAACATTGATCATTTCACACAAAACTCCAAAAATGGGCCGGACAAAAGTATTGGCACCCTCAGCCTAATACTTGGTTGCACAACCTTTAGCCAAAAGAACTGCGATCAACCACTTCTGGTAACCATCAATGAGTTTCTTACAATGCTCTGCTGGAATTTTACACTATTCTTCTTTGGCAAACTGCTCCAGGTCCCTGATATGTGAAGGCGCCTTCTCCAAACTGCCATTTTTAGATCTCTCCACAGGTGATCTATGGGATTCAGGTCTGGACTCATTGCTGCCACCTTAGAAGTCTCCAGTGCTTTCTCTCAAACCATTGTCTAGTGCTTTTTGAAGTGTGTTTTGGGTCATTGTCCTGCTGGAAGACCCATGACCTCTGAAGGAGACCCAGCTTTCTCACACTGGGCCCTACATTATGCTGCACAATGTGTTGGTAGTCTTCAGACTTCATAATGCCATGCACACGGTCAAGCAGTCCAGTGCCAGAGGCAGCAAAGCAGCCCCAAAACATCAGGGAACCTCCGCCATGTTTGACTGTAGGGACCGTGTTCTTTTCTTTGAATGCCTCTTTTTTTCTCCTGTAATCTCTATGTTGATGCCTTTGCCCAAAAAGAGAGAACATTCTTCCAAAACGTTTTAGGCTTTCTCAGGTAAGTTTTGGCAAACTCCAGCCTGGCTTTTTTATGTCTCGGGGTAAGAAGTGGGGTCTTCCTGGGTCTCCTACCATACAGTCCCTTTTCATTCAGACGCAGACAGATAGTACGGGTTGACACTGTTGTACCCTCGGACTGCAGGGCAGCTTGAACTTGTTTGGATGTTAGTCGAGGTTCTTTATCCACCATCCACACAATCTTGCGTTGAAATCTCTCGTCAATTTTTCTTTTCCGTCCACATCTAGGGAGGTTAGCCACAGTGCCATGGGCTTTACACTTCTTGATGACACCGCGCACGGTAGACACAGGAACATTCAGGTCTTTGGAGATGGACTTGTAGCCTTGAGATTGCTCATGCTTCCTCACAATTTGGTTTCTCAAGTCCTCAGACAGTTCTTTGGTCTTCTATCTTTTCTCCATGCTCAATGTGGTACACACAAGGACACAGTACAGAGGTTGAGTCAACTTTAATCCATGTCAACTGGCTGCAAGTGGGATTTAGTTATTGCCAACACCTGTTAGGTGCCACAGGTAAGTTACAGGTGCTGTTAATTATACAAATTAGAGAAGCATCACATGATTTTTCTAACAGTTCCAATACTTTTGTCCACCCCCTTTTTTATGTTTGGTGGAATTAGATCCAATTTGGCTTTAGGACATTTCTTTTTGTGTTTTTTTCATTGAAGACAAATTAAATGAAGATAATAATACCAAAGAATTTGTGATTGCAATCATTTTCAGGAAGAAACTGAGTATTATCTGACAGAATTGCAGGGGTGACAATACTTTTGGCCACAACTGTATATTATTAAGTGCTCACAAATCCCTTTTTTTTTAAACTTTCCCTATCATGCAACCAATGTACAATAAATTGCAAACTGAGCAAGATATACAATAACAGGATGGGAATTGCAATTCATGAATGAAGTTATCTTACGTTCTACAGACCATGGCAACATGAATGACAGAGTTCTGTTCTTAGCATAGGGACAGACAGGGGTGAACCCAGTCTCTCTGAACAGCAAAACGCCCCCCCCCCCTCCCAACACAATGATGTCAGCGCCATCACATGCACATACAAGAACCGCACAGAAGAATCTAGAACAAGGATCATTAATGGCAGTGGTAGGCTTGGTACAAACATACAAACAATGATGGCTGGCAGAACGGTGGTCCTGTAGGCAGACCCAGCCCTGCATCCATATAGCATACACACAGGGGGCAGCACTGATTGCCAACCTATTATCTCTCCCACATGCTTACAAAACTCTGGGCAGCTCCAGTGTGGCGGCTCCCTGGCACTAACTAGTCAGACATGTCACCATGCAGCACCATCCACACACCACATGCAATGACCTACAGTCTGAGCATCAACAAGCCACCACTGCACTAAGCAGGTAAAATGGAGTGTCTTTCTCAAAAGACCATGCCTCCTTCTCCTGAAACACTTAGCCAATCATAAGTGCTGCACATGGGGCTGTCCGGAGCTAATAGCAGGGGTCTTCCAATTGGGTTGAGCAAGGGATGTGGGAGTGGGAAGGGGGACGAGCACCACCGACCAACTTGGGAGACTAGCTTGAGAGAAACATGGCTGAATGCTTGTATGTATCGAGGGGCGGCACTGGACCTAATGGTGTAAGTTACAGCCAATCAGTCCTGCAGCAGAGGGACAATGCATCCTGCACTAGAGGCGTACATAAAAATCATGGGGCCCCAGAGCTGAAGATCTAATTGCCCCCCAATAAAAAACTTTTCAGGCCATAGAAAGTAATTTTTCTCCTATTGAAGCCCTTAGATTCCTCTTTCATTGTCCCCACAAAGTATGATGTCAACAAAAGTGCCCGACAAAACCTATATGATCCCCCCACATTGAATTCCTCCACAGGACCCTCCACACGAACAGTATGGTGACCCTACTGTAACCCCCCTCAATCACCCCTGTACAGTATGACCCCCACACAGCCCTCCATACAGTATAATGGCCCCTACACCTCTTCACACTGTATAATGGCCCCCAACACAGCCCTGCAATAGCCCTCAATAACATATAAAGACTTCCTTATAGCCCTCCAAGTAGTATCATGCCCCCCACAGAGCCCTCCAAATATAATGGGTTCTTTATAGTATAATTGGCTCCATATATTATAATGCACCCCATAGTTCTCCATATAGTATGATGCACCCAGCATAGTCTTCCATATAGCGTAAGGCACCCCATAGTCCTGCATATAGTACAATGCACCTCATAGTCCTCCATATAGTATAATGCACCCCCATAGGCCTAAATATATAATAATGCACAATCCATAGCCCTCCGTATAATATAATGCACCCCCATAGCCCTCCATATAGTATATTGTGCCCCCATAGTCCTCAATATAGTATAATGCACCCCATAGTCTTCCATATAGTATGGAAACTGAGTGAAAACTCTAATGACCACGCATTCTTCTGGGAACGACCATGATTTTGTAAGATCCTTTCAGTCTGGCTAGAAAACATGAGACATAATGAGCATGTCTCCATAGTTGGCTCATTGTGTTTAAGCCACATTGAAAATAACCCACAAAAAACCACTGCAGTAACTGAATGGGCAGTTGGTTATTTGTGGCAACGTAATGGTCTAGCATTCCTGTGATACCCTTTGCTAATCATTTGGTCTTACTATTAGCATAACGGGATTCACTTCACTTATGCACCATTTTATTAATAGGTATTGTGGCGCCCCACGTAGTCAGGTGTCACAGTGGGGTATTGCACCCGTAAAAGAGGTGTAATTGCCCCAGCTGCAAGTGGACCCTAGGTTGGTGGGTGGGCCCCATTCCAGCACTCCCACATTAGCAGAATGGTGGGAGGTTGCCCAGAAGGGAGATATATTCACCTCAGAGGGAACTAAGAGTGGCCAGTCGGAGGAGGAGAGGAGTGGGGACAGTTAGAAAAGAGTGTGGAACAAGGCGGAAGGGTTACCCGGACGGCTCTACGCTGATCCGGAGGAAAGGAGAAAGAGGGTCTTGAGGAGATCCTGAAAGAGGGCGCCTGACGCGAGGAGTCTGGGCCCTAGAGAGAAAGGGAGGACCCCAGCATGGAGCGACCATACTCCAGGGGATTCTCCAGTCCACCACGGGAATGCCGGGCCCGAGGATCCGGTCTATCTTTGCAGTCGGCAACCGGCTGCTGTGGTTTGTCTATCAGCTGCAGCACCCTGCCAGACGGAGCGGTCTGCCTGCTTCCTCACCACGAGGGAGGGGACCCCCAATACTACCTACACGGAGCCATTGGGTATAGACTCATACTAGGTGGGGAAGAAAGGACACGGGTTCATCAACTAAGGTACACCACGGGTCCCACCATACCACCTGGGATCCACTTGCAGACACCCGTAAAGCTACCTGTTACTCTAACATCTGATGCTGAACTGTGAACTTTGTATTTTGCTACTGAACGTTTACAGTAAAGTACCCAGGAGAAAATAACTTTGCCTCAGTGTGGTTATCTCCATCAACCTGTTCCCCAAGGGTACCTTTACACGCGGCAACCTTACTTGTTGCAGTGAAATCATGGAGACATTGTTCTATCTTGTTGCTGTGTGCAAATGGAACAATGTCTCCATGATTTCACTGCAACTGGTAAGTTGCCAGTGAAATTCCTAGAAACGTTGCCGCGTGTAAAGGTACCATTACAGGAACGCTTCCCCGGAGGACCAGCTCCACGTGTAGGGAGCTTTGCCAACTAAGCCGCATTACCATCGCCCTCCAGAGGACTGTGGCGGCGCTGGTGACCCATCACCAGGTACTACAGGTGGCGTCACATGACAAACTCTTATCCCCTGTACATTTGGGTTAGAGGGTACGGTGGGTTTGGGAGTGTGTAAGGCGCGTTGGCGAGAAGTTGTACGAGCTCTACGTACCATGCTAGTCTGGGGCGATGAGTACTGCTTGATCCCCTTCTGCTTTAATCTTTTTGACCACTTGCAGGATCAGCGGCAGTGGGGAAAAAGGTTGAGCCCCAGCAAGCTGGGGCATGCAAAAATTGTCCCGAACTTAGTTTGTTGCACCTTTCCGCGAAAGTCTTTAGCAAAAAAGTGGATGATTTTTTTAAATTTTTTTTTATAACGTTCTGAAGAGAAACTAGAGTTTGCATGGGAGTTGGAATTGGCGCCAGGGTAGGGCCAGCGAGTTCACTGTGAGTCCTAGCACGTCCTGGGACCTGGCTACAAAGGACGGGACCTTTGAGTTTATTTTTGATGCCATGAGGTCTACGTCGGGGGTTTCCCAGCGCCAACGGGTTGGTAGGAAGACTTCTGTATGTAGAGACATTTTACTAAGGCCAGTCCCTGGTAGCTTAGGAAGTCTGTCGGCTAGCTTTCTACTCTTGGGATGTGGACTGGCGACATGACCGGGTTTCTTTTTTTCTTTTTTTTTCTTTTACAGCTAAGCTTTCTTAAACAGTGATCATTGCTCCAGGTATATTGTGAGTTAACCACAGCTTACCCTTCATGGAATGTTGATCGGGCTTGATTGCTCCAGGTATATTGTAAGGCAACCATAGCCAACACCACATAGAGTGTGGGTTGGCCTCGGTTGCTTCGGCGATATTGTGACTCAACCACAGCTCACACCACATACTGTGGAATTACCCTAATTGGATTTGAACCTGGGTCTCGGTGCTTAGCAGTGATTTCTGCTACCACTGCTCCACGCTCACCCTGCCCTGGTGAGGTTGGGTGGCTAGAAGGTGAAAGTGTTGGATCGCTAAGCAAATCGCCTGTGACCTCAGAGTGTTGATTGGGAGGTGTGGCTGTTGGGCCGTGCAGCGGCCCTGGCCCGTGTATGGAAGATAGATGGGCCCCTAGCTGAGTAGGCTGGTGTTAGTGGTTACAAGTAGTCACTGGACTGGGAGGAATGATTTCCCCTGTGTTAGAGAGGGTGGTTGTGTCCACCATGTGAGTGCCTTTTTGACTTGGGTGGGTGGGCGGTGCCTGCGGTCGAGGCTGAAGGGACTTCTGGCTGAGAGTGGGGCCAGTTGTGAGGGTTGAACGTGTAGCCGAGCGTAAGGAAATGTTTCCATTGCCGCTACCATTTTTCCCGGGACTTCCATGCTAAGCGGATGGATTGGGGTGTACTAATGCAAGGAGCATGAGCTACTTTGCTGACCGCTGTCTTTCTCTTGAGGAAGTGTGACTAGCTCCTGTGCGGTGTCCAAGTTCATCGTTAGAAAGTTTATAGCCTGGGCCGGGACGGCTTGTCTAGGTTTATGAGCCACCCCAGGCGGGAGGGTGTGTCCATTGATATTTGGACACATTGGAGCGGTGTGGCATGGAGCGGTCAGCGCTCTACGAGTTGAGCCACAGCCTCTCCCGGTGTTTGGAAGGATGGGTCCTTGATTGGTGGGTTGTGTAGATGGGCGAGAAGACCTGTGCCCACGAGTGGAGTATGGTCATGATGGCCGCCATGACTTATTGGTAATAATGTTTTGTAACAAAGAACAGGTTTGAGTAGAAAACCTTTGAACTATTAGGTTTCTGGTACTGGTTCTATGACACCGGTCTGAGTAGAGAATTGGTGGCCTTGAACAACAGATGTCGTTTGTTTTGGTTTTGAATGAGAGCGGGGTATCCCGGTCCCCGCGGGTAGGCCGCACTGTGACTCTGTTAGCTGTTGATGAGGGCCATCCCGATTTCCCGTGAGGGATGCGCATAGTCATGACTGACTATGGCTGTGGGTAGCGACAGGACCGCTTGAGCCTTTGTTGGGGAAGAAATTTTCCTTTTTCCCCCTTCCGTGGCTTCGGGAATTGGCTGGTCAAGCTATTCGCCGAATAGGCGACCACCTTGGTAGGGCATCTTTATGAGGGACCTTTAGATGCGGAGTCCGCGTGCCTGCCTCTGATTCATAGGGTTTAGCGCATTGAGATGGCGTTCGCCGCTGGTAACGTAGAACGGTTGTCTGTGTCTATGGACATACTAAGAGGTACTCGACGGCCATTTAGAGTTGGTTGAGTAGGTCAGTTGTCTTGTGAGGGGTTGTGGCCCTGTAATAATGCGCGTAGCGCGCGCAATTCAGGACATCGATGCTTTAGTGACCTATGCCGTAGCGAAGGAGGGTGAGAGGGGCCTGGCGCTGAGGCTCCAAATACAGAGCGCGCTAGGATGTTTAATTGGTGGTTGTTAGGGTCTTTGATAGACGAGCTGTCTGAGAGCACAAGCAGGGTTTTGTTAGCTAGAGGGTTGACCGGTGGCCTGCCCGTCACTGACTCGTAGTGTTTTGTTAATGGCCTTGATGGGATTGTCGACCATTGCTGGGGTGCCTGTTGTCTGACAGTCCGTGGGCGAGCCCCGCTGTGGGCGTTCCTCTTTGGAGGGTGACTTAGACTGGTAGTGGGGTGGCGATGAGCGAGATGTGTCACTTATAAGAGACTTGTCGGGGGATCGTCTCTGGGATGGACTTTTGCAGTATAAATGCATCTTAATCCTCCATTCCCTCAATAAGAAATGGAAGGGAATTATTGGACATATTGTATAAATGTATATTTTAACACTATAATGTATATTCCCCGATAAAGAATGTTGTGAACCCTAAAAGTCACCATAATTCTTCACATATAGAATAACTGCAATTATGGAAACCCAGGAACAAGCTATACGTAGTTATCAATGATCAAACTTTAGGAAATAAATGACAGCTTTCCTGGCAGAGTGCCAAATACGGAAATCCACAGGACACCATTTACTTGTACACTAGTGATGGAGGCAGAGTGTGTACCTGCATGTGGAGCTGCTCCACATTCCGGAGCCATTGCTCGGTCAGCAGGTTCTGCTCACTGACTGTCCCCACGTACACTCTTTCCACAGGATGGCTCTGGACCTTGCTGTGCTGTTCAGTGAGCATTTGCAGCTGTTTATCAGCCTCCTGGAGTTTGTTAAAGGGAACCTGTCACCTGGATCTAAGCCCCTACACTATCACTACCTGTCCCTGCACCTTCCTAGCTGCTCCCTATCTATCCCTCTCTGAGCTAAATCCACTCTATAAAACAGCAGAAAAATAACTTATAACTTACAGAAGTCCCTGAGGCTGGGGACTGGAAAGGCGGCCCAGGCTCCATTCTGCCCCTCCTCGATGCAGCAGCACACACCCCGCTGGGCGGCATTATTCTTTCTTCATCGCCGCCTCCTCCATTTGGAATCTCCCATCCTGAACTTACCGTTGGTGCGCGTCTTGGCCTGGGGCTGCCGCGGCTGGAGGGGGGAATGGTGCACTGTGTGTGCAGGCTGTTGCTGCACCAGATGCCTTGGGGATAGATCGGTGCGGTGGCTGGGCACGCTGGTGGCCTCAATCACCTGCTCCTTTGTTGGAGGGGGTGAGAGGTGCTGTACTTGTGCCTCCTTGCATCCCTCTGTCCTGCAGAGAGATGCTATGGGTATGCACAGTGGCTGGCTGCCTGGTTTGGGGTAGTATTTCTGAAGGATCCACGGTCTGTAATGGGCGCTCAGGTAAAAGCAAAGGATTCCCAGGTGAATTAAAAAGGCTTTATTCCTCGTGCCTCCATAGCCACAACATGTTTCGACGGCTTGTGACCGTCTTCATCAGGTGAAAAAAATAAATGGTTTGGGGTAGTGAGAGCGGAGCCCCTTTTATGGGTGGTGTGCGCTGCCTTGGGATTTCCCATGCTCTATGTAGAGCGGCGCCTTTGCGTATAGTAAAAAGTTAAATAAGAATTAAATAGTGAAATAAAAAGTAAAAGTAAGAATAAAAATGGTAGATGTGGTCTGAGCTACAGACACACATCTGCCTCCTTGCGACACTAAGCAAAAACTGACTAGGTACGCCTACGGATGGGTGTATACTGCAGGAAGGAAGAAACTTTTTTCTATACTTAGTGTCGCCTCCTAGTGGCAGAAAAGCATACACCCATGGTCTTGTGTCCCCCAATGATGCGAAGGAGAAACTGGTAATTGGCTCAATGTGAAAGGTTTCTACAAGTGTTCTAATGCCTGAACCTCTGATAAGAATACAACTCTGTCATTCATGTTGCCAGGGTCTATAGAACGTACAATAACTACTGTACATTCATGAATTACAATTCCCATCATGTTATTATTGTGTATCTTGCTCAGTTTGCAATGTATTGTACATTGGTTGCATGATAGGGAAAGTTAAAAAAAAGAATTTGTGAGCACCGTAATAATATAAATAACAGCAGCACAGCCTATTCTGGGGCGACCAGACACTTACCATATTTTTCTCGTTATAAGACACATCGGATTATAAAACGCACCCCACATTTGGTGAAGGAAAAAAGAAAAAAAATATTTTTTAATGTTAAATGGGGTCAATCTTATAATGCCAGTGTTTCTCTTATATACCAAGATGGGGGCCATATATACTGATTACATGTCCTCATCCTGGTATATATGTTCCCGCCTTCTAATACATATGGTCCCCATTCAGGTATATACACTGTATGTGCCCCATCCTGGTATACAAGTGCACCCTCCTCATATATATGTCTGCCATCCTGGTATATATACAAGGATGGGGGACATGCAGTGTATATATGTGCACCCTCCTGGTACATATATAATCTCCATCCATGCACATAGATCCCCATGGCTTACTGGCTCATCCCCTCCTTGTAGACTCTCTCTATATGGCACCTCCAGTAGTTTGCTCATCCCCTCCTTGTAGACCCTCTCTGGTATGGCACCTACAGTACAGTTTGCTCATCCCCTCCTTGTAGACCGTCTCTATGGCACCTCCAATCTAGTTTGCTCATCCCTTCCTTGTAGACCCTCTCTGTATGGCACCTACAGTACAGTTTGCTCATCCCCTCCTTGTAGACCCTCTCTGTATGGCACCTACAGTACAGTTTCCTCATCCCTTCCTTGTAGACCCTCTCTGTATGGATCCTACAGTACAGTTTGCCTCATCCCCTCCTTGTAGACCCTCTCTGTATGGCACCTACAGTACAGTTTGCTCTATCCCTTCCTTGTAGACCCTTCTCTTATGGCACCTACAGTACAGTTTGCTCATCCCCTCCTTGTAGACCCTCTCTCTATGGCACCTACAGTACAGTTTGCTCATCCCTTCCTTGTAGACCTTCTCTCTATGGCACCTACAGTACAGTTTGCTCATCCCTTCCTTGTAGACCCTCTCTGCTATGGCACCTACAGTACAGTTTCTCATCCCTTCCTTGTAGACCCTCTCTGTATGGCACCTACAGTACAGTTTGCTCATCCTTCCTTGTAGACCTTCTCTTATGGCACCTACAGTACAGTTTCCTCATCCCTTCCTTGTAGACCCTCTCTGTATGGCACCTACAGTACAGTTTCTCATCCCTTCCTTGTAGACCCTTCTGTATGGCACCTACAGTACAGTTTGCTCATCCCTCCTTGTAGCCCTCTCTCTATGGCACCTACAGTCCAGTTTGCTCATCCCTCCTTGTAGACCCTCTCTGTATGGCACCTACAGTACAGTTTGCTCATCCCCCTTGTAGACCCTCTCTTATGGCACCTACAGTACAGTTTGCTCTCCCCTCCTTGTAGACCCTCTCTGTATGGCACCTACAGTACAGTTTGCTCATCCCTCCTTGTAGACCCTCTCTGTATGGGCACCTACAGTACAGTTTGCTCATCCCCTCCTTGTAGACCCTCTCTGTATGGCACCTACAGTACAGTTTGCTCATCCCTCCTTGTAGACCCTCTCTGTATGGCACCTACAGTACAGTTTGCTCATCCCTTCCTTGTAGACCCTCTCTGTATGGCACCTACAGTACAGTTTCCTCATCCCTTCCTTGTAGACCCTCTCTGTATGGCTACCTCAGTACAGTTTGCTCATCCCTTCCTTGTAGACCCTCTCTGTATGGCACCTACAGTACAGTTTCACTCATCCCTTCCTTGTAGACCCTCTCTGTATGGCACCTCAGTCCAGTTTGCTCATCCCTTCCTTGTAGACCCTCTCTGTATGGCACCTCAGTACCAGTTTGCCTCATCCCTTCCTTGTAGACCCTCTCTGTATGGCACCTACAGTCAGTTTGCTCATCCCTTCCTTGTAGACCCTCTCTGTATGGCACCTCAGTACAGTTTGCTCATCCCCTTCCTTGTAGACCCTCTCTGTATGGCACCTCAGTACAGTTTGCTCATCCCTTCCTTGTAGACCCTCTCTTATGGCACCTACAGTACAGTTTGCTCATCCCTCCTTGTAGACCCTCTCTGTATGGCACCTCAGTACAGTTTGCTCATCCCTTCCTTGTAGACCCTCTCTCTATGGCACCTACAGTACAGTTTGCTCATCCCTCCTTGTAGACCCTCTCTGTATGGCACCCACGTACAGTTTGCTCATCCCTTCCTTGTAGACCCTCTCTCTATGGCACCTCAGTCCAGTTTGCTCATCCCCTTCTTGTAGACCCTCTCTGTATGGCACCTCAGTACAGTTTGCTCATCCCCTCCTTGTAGACCCTCTCTGTATGGCACCTCTCAGTACAGTTTGCTCATTCCCTCCTTGTAGACCCTCTCTGTATGGCACCTACTTTACGTACAGCTTTTGCTCATCATTCTCATCCCTCCTTGTAGACCCTCTCTGTATGGCACCTACAGTACAGTTTGCTCATCCCTCCTTGTAGACCCTCTCTGTATGGCACCTACAGTACAGTTTCCTCATCCCTTCCTTGTAGACCCTCTCTTATGGCACCTACAGTACAGTTTCCTCATCCCCTCCTTGTAGACCCTCTCTGTATGGCACCTACAGTACAGTTTGCTCATCCCTTCCTTGTAGACCTCTCTTCTATGGCACCTACAGTACAGTTTGCTCATCCCTCCTTGTAGACCCTCTCTTATGGCACCTACAGTACAGTTTCCTCATCCCTTCCTTGTAGACCCTCTCTCTATGGCACCTACAGTACAGTTTCCTCATCCCTTCCTTGTAGACCCTCTCTGTATGGCACCTACAGTACAGTTTCCTCATCCCCTCCTTGTAGACCCTCTCTGTATGGCACCTACAGTACAGTTTGCTCATCCCTTCCTTGTAGACCTCTCTCTATGGCACCTACAGTACAGTTTCCTCATCCCTTCCTTGTAGACCTCTCTGTATGGCACCTACAGTACAGTTTCTCATCCCTTCCTTGTAGACCCTCTCTGTATGGCACCTACAGTCCAGTTTGCTCATTCCCTCCTTGTAGGCCCTCTCTCTATGGCACCTCTGTCCAGTTTGCTCATGCTCATCCCTCCTTGTAGACCCTCTCTGTATGGCACCTACAGTACAGTTTGCTCATCCCTTCCTTGTAGACCCTCTCTGCTATGGCACCTACAGTACAGTTTCCTCATCCCTCCTTGTAGACCCTCTCTGTATGGCACCTACAGTACAGTTTGCTCATCCCTTCCTTGTAGACCTCTCTGTATGGCACCTACAGTACAGTTTGCTCTCATTCCCTCCTTGTAGACCCTCTCTCTTATGGCACCTCAGTCAGTTTCTCATCCCCTCCTTGTAGACCCTCTCTGTATGGCACCTACAGTACAGTTTGCTCATCCCCTCCTTGTAGACCCTCTTTCTATGGCACCTACAGTACAGTTTGCTCATCCCCTCCTTGTAGACCCTTCTCTTATGGCACCTACAGTACAGTTTCCTCATCCCTTCCTTGTAGACCCTCTCTGTATGGCACCTACAGTACAGTTTCCTCATCCCTCCTTGTAGACCCTCTCTGTATGGCACCTACAGTACAGTTTGCTCATCCCTCCTTGTAGGACCCTCTCGTATGGCACCTCCAGTCCAGTTTGCTCATCCCTCTCCTTGTAGACCTCTCTGTATGGCACCTACAGTACAGTTTCTCATTCCCTTCCTTGTAGACCCTCTCTGTATGGCACCTCAGTACAGTTTGCTCATCCCTTCCTTGTAGACCCTCTCTGTATGGCACCTCCAGTCCAGTTTGCTCATCCCTTCCTTGTAGACCCTCTCTGTATGGCACCTACAGTACAGTTTCCTCATCCCTCCTTGTAGACCCTCTCTGTATGGCACCTCCAGTACAGTTTGCTCATCCCTTCCTTGTAGACCCTCTCTGTATGGCACCTTCAGTACAGTTTGCTCATCCCCTCCTTGTAGACCTCTCTGTATGGCACCTCAGTACAGTTTGCTCATCCCTTCCTTGTAGACCCTTCTTATGGCACCTCAGTACAGTTTGCTCATCCCCTCCTTGTAGACCCTCTCTGTATGGCACCTCCAGTACAGTTTGCTCATCCCTTCCTTGTAGACCTTCTCTCTATGGCACCTCCAGTACAGTTTGCTCATCCCTCCTTGTAGACCCTCTCTGTATGGCACCTCTGTCCAGTTTGCTCATCCCCTCCTTGTAGACCCTCTCTGTATGGCACCTACAGTACAGTTTGCTCATCCCCTCCTTGTAGACCCTCTTTTATGGCACTCAGTACAGTTTGCTCATCCCTCCTTGTAGACCCTCTCTCTATGGCACTACAGTACAGTTTCCTCATCCCTCCTTGTAGACCCTCTCTGTATGGCACCTACAGTACAGTTTCTCATCCCTTCCTTGTAGACCTCTCTGTATGGCACCTACAGTACAGTTTGCTCATCCCTTCCTTGTAGACCCTCTCTGTATGGCACCTCAGTCAGTTTGCTCATCCCTTCCTTGTAGACCCTCTCTTATGGCACCTACAGTCCAGTTTCTCATCCCTTCCTTGTAGACCCTCTCTGTATGGCACCTTCAGTCCAGTTTGCTCATCCCTCCTTGTAGACCCTCTCTTATGGCACCTCAGTCCAGTTTGCTCATCCCCTCCTTGTAGACCTCTCTTATGGCACCTACAGTCCAGTTTGCTCATCCCCTCCTTGTAGACCCTCTCTTATGGCACCTACAGTACAGTTTGCTCATCCCTCCTTGTAGACCCTCTCTCTATGGCACCTCAGTCCAGTTTGCTCATCCCCTCCTTGTAGACCCTCTCTTATGGCACCTACAGTACAGTTTGCTCATCCCTCCTTGTAGACCCTCTCTTATGGCACCTCAGTCAGTTTGCTCATCCCTTCCTTGTAGACCCTCTCTGTATGGCACCTCAGTCAGTTTGCTCATCCCTTCCTTGTAGACCCTCTCTTATGACTCAGTCAGTTTGCTCATCCTCCTTGTAACCCTCTATGTATGGCACCAGTCAGTTTGCTCATCCCTTCCTTGTAGACCCTCTCTGTATGGCACCTCCAGTACAGTTTGCTCATCCCCTCCTTGTAGACCCTCTCTGTATGGCATTCCAGTACAGTTTGCTCATCCCTTCTTGTAGACCCTCTCTGTATGGCACCTCCAGTACAGTTTGCTCATCCCTTCCTTGTAGACCTCTCTGTATGGCACCTCCAGTCCAGTTTGCTCATCCCTCCTTGTAGACCCTCTCTGTATGGCACCTCCAGTACAGTTTGCTCATCCCTCCTTGTAGACCCTCTCTGTATGGCACCTCAGTCCAGTTTGCTCATCCCTTCCTTGTAGACCCTCTCTGTATGGCACCTCAGTCAGTTTGCTCATCCCTTCCTTGTAGACCCTCTCTGTATGGCACCTACAGTACAGTTTGCCTCATCCCTTCCTTGTAGACCCTCTCTGTATGGCACCTCCAGTACAGTTTGCTCATCCCTTCCTTGTAGACCCTCTCTGTATGGCACCTCAGTCCAGTTTGCTCATCCCTTCCTTGTAGACCCTCTCTGTATGGCACCTACAGTCAGTTTCTCATCCCTCCTTGTAGACCCTCTCTGTATGGCACCTCCAGTCCAGTTTGCTCATCCCTTCCTTGTAGACCCTCTCTTATGGCACCTCAGTCAGTTTGCTCACCCTCCTTGTAGACCCTCTCTTATGGCACCTCCAGTCCAGTTTGCTCATCCCTCCTTGTAGACCCTCTCTCTATGGCACCTACAGTCAGTTTGCTCATCCCCTCCTTGTAGACCTCTCTCTGTATGGCACCTCCAGTCAGTTTGCTCATCCCTTCCTTGTAGACCTCTCTCTATGGCACCTCAGTCCAGTTTGCTCATCCCTTCTTGTAGACCCTCTCTCGTATGGCACCTCCAGTCAGTTTGCTCATCCTCCTCCTTGTAGACCCTCTCTGTATGGCACCTCAGTCCAGTTTGCTCATCCCTTCCTTGTAGACCCTCTCTGTATGGCACCTCAGTACAGTTTGCTCATCCCCTCCTTGTAGACCCTCTTTTATGGCACCTCCAGTACAGTTTGCTCATCCCTCCTTGTAGACCCTCTCTTATGGCACCTACAGTACAGTTTGCTCATCCCTTCCTTGTAGACCCTCTCTGTATGGCACCTCAGTACAGTTTCCTCATCCCTTCCTTGTAGACCCTCTCTGTATGGCACCTCTCAGTACAGTTTCGCTCATCCCTTCCTGTAGACCCTCTCTGTATGGCACCTCCAGTCCAGTTTGCTCATCCCTTCCTTGTAGACCCTTCTCTACTATGGCACTCAGTCCAGTTTGACCATCCCCTCCTTGTAACCCTCTCTCGTATGGCACCTCCAGTCCAGTTTGCTCATCTTCTCCTTGTAGACCCTCTCTCTATGGCACCTCAGTCCAGTTTGCTCATCCCCTCCTTTTAGACCCTCTTTCTATGGTACCTACAGTACAGTTTGCTCATCTCCTCTCTGTAGACCCTTCTCTCTATGGCACCTACAGTACCCGTTTGCTCATCCCCTCCTTGTAGACCCTCTCTGTATGGCACCTCCAGTACAGTTTGCTCATCCCCTCCTTGTAGACCCTCCCCTGTATGGCACCTCCAGTCAGTTTACTCATCCCCTCCTTGTAGACCCTCTCTATATGGCACCTCCAGTCCAGTTTGCTCATTCTTTCCTTGTAGACCCTCTCTATATGGCACCTCCAGTCTAGTTTGCTCATCCCTTCCTTGTAGACCCTCTCTGTATGGCACCTCCAGTCCAGTTTGCTCATCCCCTCCTTGTAGACCCTCTCTGTATGGCACCTCCAGTCTAGTTTACTGTCCAGGTTACTCTCCACCTGTTCCTCCTCCTGATCAGTGACCGGTAAACTTTGCATCTTTTTCCTGCTATAGTTCACCACCAACTCCTTAGTTGTCTTTTTGTTGTAGATAGTTAACATGGCACCAATCCACAAAATCCGACACCACCCTTCTATATTCTTCATCACCCCTTTCACCCCTACTACATCCCACCACCACAGAGTCATCCGAGAGTTTTTGGAGGTGACAAAAATCAGATTTATACTGAAAATCTGCGATATACAGTGTGAATAGGAAGGGCAACAGCACCGTTCCCTGAGCGGCACTTACAACGCTCAATAATCTGCCATTCACCGCCATCCCCATCATTACCAACTGCGGCCAATCGGACAGGTAATCAGCTATCCAATTTTTCATTCACTTCTCCACCTTCATATCAGTCATCGTTTGCTTAGTAACAATGGCTGTAAGGTATAGAAAACACTGGAGAAAACAAAGAACATTGCACAATGGTTCCATCATTGTCCAAAACTAAATGTACTGTATCTAACCCAGAAAGAAAAGCATTGTCCACCCCAATCTATGCCGGGGTGAGTGTAGGTCCTCACCCTGGGACCCAAGTGAGCAAGCACTAATCTTTCCAAAGACTTCATGGCATGTGATGTTAATGCTACATTGACCAATCAGCAACGGTAACGTCAATATTCCAAATGACCCCCGGCAGTGGTCAGCCTCTAACCGCCTGTCACTTGCTTCATCCTTTGGTCTTACTCATTGGTCCCCCACAGCCTCACACTAGGTCGTATCTTATCTCTGCCCTACTCCCCTGTCTAAAGCCCCGTCACACTAAGCGAGATCGCTAGCGAGATCGCTGCCGAGTCACCAATTTTGTGACGCCAGAGCGACCTCAACAGCGATCTCGCTTTGTGTGACACTTAGCAGCGACCAGGCCCCCGCTGTGAGATCGCTGCTTGTTACAAACCTTTCTGGACCATTTTTTGGTCGTCAGGCTCCCGCTGGGCAGCGTGCACCGCTGTGTCTGACAGGGACAACGACCAACAATCTCAACACTACGCCCGAGAGTGACAGGGTCCCAACGACCGCTGTATCGCTGCTGCATCGCTGGTGAGGTCTGACTGTTTGACATCTGACCAGCGATCACGTAGCGACGCACCAGCGATCCCAGCCAGGTCGGAACGCTGTTGGGGTCGCCAAGTGTGACGTACCTATATATGTCCAGCAACTACCACACCCGCCACAGATACCTGGCACATCTAGACATTCATACCCTCTGACTCTATTCTACCGCTGTCCTCCATATCTTCACTCCACGACACAGACATCGCCACCATTTTGTACAACGCCACACTCACGGCAGCTATTGATTTGGTCACGTGATCAATAGAGAACCCTGGCACCAACCTTACTAAAAAGCTTCGGTGAGTGTCCAGGGTTGATGAGTGACGGTGGAAGAAAACGTCCTCACAGGAGACTTCACCACATTCAATCAAGACAATTTCACACTCAATCTTTACCTCACTTCTGCTAAACAGGACGACTTCCCAAACCCATAGATTCAACTTATTAACTTTTGTGCGTTCAAACACCATCTCACCTATCCTAAAGAAACCATCCCTCGACTCGACGTCTACGTCCAGCTATCGGCCCATATCGCTGACCCCCTTCACCTCTAAAGTTGTCGATCAGCTCGTCCGCACTGAACTTTACTCTCACATCTCATCTCACTCTTAAGGCCCCGTTACACGGCACGGCTTCGGCAACAATCTCGGGGGCGCGCGGTCATTTTTGACATCTTTTCAACATCGTGTAGATATCGTGGACAACTCACCAACGACATCGTTATCGCGGTGTCACACAGAACGACACAGCAGGTTGCTGGAGTTGAGATCTTCAGGTTTCCAACATGTTGGTAAACCTGTCAACTCCGACCCAACGATTTATCGTTGCAACTTACCGGAGTCACACGCAACGAGGTCGCAACGATGTCGCTGGTACGCCTCCAAACCCGTGACGTATCAGCGATGTCGTTGACAATGTCGTGCCGTTTAACGGGCCCTTTAGACACTCTACAATCTGTCTTCTGTCGGCACCAATCCACTGAAACTGCCCTGACCAAAATCAGTAACCACTTCCTTACTGTCAAAGCTAAAAGACAATTCCTCCTTTCAGATCTGTCTTCTGCTTTCTACACTGTCGGCCACTTCCTCCTACTACAAATCCTCTCTTCTCTTGGCATCACAGACCTTGTCTTTTCCTGGATGTCTCATACCTCTCTAACCGCACATTAAGTGTCTCTTACTCCCACGCTACCTCCTCAGCCAATCACAGACGTCCACTCTCTGTGACAGCGGCTGTGATTGGTTATTGCACCCCTCACGCATTAACTGACATCATACTAGTGTAAAAATAAATTAATAATTTTTAAAAATGACTTAGAACTTCTCTGTAATTTTGATTCTCAGTGCAGACAAAGCGGACAGCTACTGGCTGCCACTCCATCTGTGACGTCAACCCCCCTAAAAGTGGTAGCCAGAAACAAACTTGTTTTGGGTCGTGCTGCGAGCGGGGTAACGTGAGCTCACATCAGTAGCTGGAAATCAGTCAGTTTCCGGTCCCGCCGTGAGAGGGAGGACATTGTAGAGTATCGTGGAGGGGCATGTGGGAGTAATAAAGATTGAGTCAAGATATGTGTTTGTTTTTGGTTCTAATAAAACAAAAAATTTCTCTGTGGTTTGTGTATTATTTACTATTTACCATAGATTCATAATAGGTGGGTCTAACATTGGTCTGACATTATGAATCTCGGGCTTAGCGACAGCTGTTAATATTCAGCTGGCATTAACCCCTGTATTACCCAGTCTGCCACCAGCACCAAGGTAGAGGAGTCAAGGTACAGCGCCAGAAAATACAGCAAAGTCCCACATCATTTCTTTTAATTATTTCAAAAAATAATTTGTTAGAAAAGGTCTCTCCTGTATTTTTGATTTCCAGCCAAGTAAAACTAGGCAGCTGGGGGTTGGTGGCAGCTCGTACTTGCCCTGCTGTACCTCACCAGTGAATACCAGGTAATTAATGAGCCTGATTTTCAGCCTTTAGAAATGCTGGAATTGCTTGTCAATCACAGCAATACCGTAGTCATATTTGTTGTGGCATTACTGTGATTGGCTGTCTGCATGGCATCAGAGTAAAAATGTGAGTTGTGACAATCTGTGTGTGCTTTTTTTTCTTTTCCCCCCTCTCTGATTCTACCTTCCTATGATTGGACAGTGTCATAGATCAGAGAAAAGTAACACCCCCTCACCTTCCACATGTAGTCTGCGCTGCAGTCTTCTGGACCTGCTCTGCAGTGCTTAAATGTGTTTATTCCTGTTGGTACCGTGAAGTTAATGTCAGTAGTTACTGCAGTATTGCTGTCTATGGTCTGTTGTGGTTCCTCAGGTGAGCTGTTGTGCGTGTCAGGTGATGTGGTTCTCCAGCAGGTGCTGTTGATAGAGTTTAGTCTCTGCCCTGACCTTGTGTTGTGAGGACGTAGTGCTTTGTTACAGAAGCTTTTCTGAAGAAAACCACTTTGTGAAAATCATCTATTGGGAGTTGCTGTTCCTTTCCCTGGGTGAAGGTGAGGGGGTGTTAGCCTAGGGCTGGATAGGAGCGGGGCAAGGTTGGAGGTCCAGACATCTCTACCTTTAGGTAACTCTGGCATCAGGGTCAACTAAGGAACTCCAGTCTACAGGGTCACATTATCTTCCCTGATTCCTGCAGCCCATTTCTGCCTTCCTGCAGCTACTCCACTAGTGCGCCATTAGCACCGCGTAACACCACAGAGGAATCTCTGGTAACGCCCCTTTGGATGAGGGGATATTTGCATATTGGGCTCTTACAATTCAATAGCCCAAATCTCTGCAATACAGAGGAGACAACACAACCTGTAATCAGCCCCTCTGCCCCTTCTTAGTGATATATACAGTTTACACTAAAATATTATGGAGGTTCCTGTGTAATTGTCTGCAGGTGGGGGGATGTCCAGGGCCTGAGACCCCCCAACTGCTCAATAGACTGCTGAGGAGTGCAGAGCAGCTTGTGAGGTCGGAGCACAGAACAGGGAACGGGTTACATAGAAGATACAAAATCCAACACATCATTGTACCAAGCGGAGAATAAGTGACTGTAGAGGCCACTACTCACCTGGGCGGTGATCTGTAGGGATCTCCTCTGTCCTCCGCTCATCATCCCTCACATAGGTCTCTGGAGGATTAATATGGGGCAGATCTTCACCCTGAAACAAAGACTGTAAAAGTCACAGAGAGATGGAGAAGTCCCATCTGTGATCAGCTGTAATCTGCCATCTCCACCCATCTCATTACACAAGTATAACACATCTAATAGTGGGGGAGAAAACAAGACTGAGACAAGATCTTCACAGCCGTCTACACATCATAGGGAGATCTCATCACACCTTCTCTCCATCTACCTGATCATCCGGAGGAACATCGGGATCTTCTGGATTACAGTCCTGTGGGAGAAGAGGACGGGGACATCTCTCTGGTGTTGTCCTCTTACTGGATAGACCTGGAGGAGACACATACAGGACTGAATTCATTCTTTACATACAGATCATTATGGGCCGTGTGTATTTAGTCCTATTACCTGGTGATGTGAGGGGAACCTCCATCATGACTATGTCCTTGTACAGATCTCTGTGTCCTTCTAAATACTCCCACTCCTCCATGGAGAAATAGACGGAGACGTCCTGACATCTTATAGGAACCTGACACATACAATGATACCATTGTCATCATCCCCCGATCCCTTCATAGCGTTACTGTATAATGTCCCAGCAGCAGCATTCCCAGCAGTGTCACCTCTCCAGTCAGCAGCTCCATCATCTTGTAGGTGAGTTCTAGGATCTTCTGCTCATTGATGTCCTCATGTATCAGGGGGTGAGATGGAGGCCCCGTGACTGGGCTCAGGGCTCTTCCCTCACACTGTACAGGGTCCTGACAGCACAGATCACTCCAGCTCTTCTTCACCACTGTGTAATCCTGGTTATGGAGAGACACATTAATAAATCTCCCTCCAGACATCTCCAGAGTCCTCACCTCTCCAGTTCTGTCCGTTATTCTGTCCATAGATAAGAATGATGTCATGTGTCATTGTCATCTCTCACCTCTCCAGTAACAAGGAAGAGGATCTCTAGGGTGAGGGGTAAGATCCTCTCCGCCATCTTGTCCCTGTCCAGATCCATCCTTGATGGTCAATCAGGAGAATTCTCTTCTATAGAAGATGTGAGAGGATCCGATATTGTAGAGACCTGAATGGGGGAAGAGGATGATGGAACATCAGAAAGATCCTGTGGAATAATACAATTACTGGAGACTCCCATCACAAGTATGGAGCATAACAAGGACCGCCACCAAGAATTTTGGGGCCCCTCACTTGCACAATGTTGGGCCCCCCCGAGACTCCATCCAACCTCCACCCAGCTCAGCCTCCACCCAAACATTATATATTATATATACACAAAAACAGAAAAAACTGCACAGCACTCACAGACATAATGTGAACTGGTGGCAGCAGGGATTCTGGGTCAAATAACTAGAAAAAATTCTCTGCAGCCCTCAGCTACTTCCAATGACGTACAACTGCTAACAAGCTGTATATATTTGAGGAAAAAATGTAAAAACTTACATTTTACGTTAGGACTCATCAGACCTGGGGTCGCCTTGTCGCGGCTGATGAGCAAACAGTCATTGGCCAATGTTTGTACCAAGAACACCAAGAAAATAAAAAACGAAGATTTTTTTTTTTTAAATTTAAGTTTTTAAATTTTTTCCTCAAATATATACAGCTTGCTAGCATATGTGCAACATTGGTAGAAGCTGAGTGCTGCAGAGATTTTTTTTCTAGATATATATATATATATATATATACACACACACACACACAGACATATATACAGACACACACACACGAGACTGCTTTGGGCTAAATACACAATAGAGACTGCTGCTGGCTGTATTCAAAATGGAGACTGCTGCTGGCTAAATATACAATAGAGAATACACAATAGCGACTGCTGCTGTCTGTACCCAGTAGCGAATACACAATAGAGACAGCTGCTGGCTGTACACACAATAGAGAATACACAATACAGACTGCAGTTGGCTATACACAAAATAGAAAATACCCAATAGGGACTGCTGCTGGCTATATACACAATAGAGAATACACAATACAGACTGCTGCGGGCTGTACAACCAATAGAGGCTGCTGCTGGCCCTATAGACAATAGAGACTGCTGCGGGCGGTATGCACAATAGAAATGGCTGCCTGCAGTATACACAATGCAGATGGCTGTGAGCCGTATACACTATGCAGACAGCTACAGGTCGTATACACAATGCAGACCGCTGCGAATCTTATAGACAATGCAGATGGCTGTGGGCCGTATACACAATGCAGATGGCTGCGGGTCGTATGAACAATGCAGATTGCTGTGGGCCGTATACACAATGCAGACGGCTGCGGGCCATGTACACAATGCAGACGGCTGCAGGTCATATGCACGTTAGAGACTGCTGTGGGACATATGCACATTAGAGACTGCAGCGGGATGTATGCACATTAGAGACTGCTGGCCAAATGCGCAAAAGACTGTCAGCCGTATGCACAAGAGACTGCCGGACGCATGAAGAAGAGACTGCCGGCCACATGCACAATAGAAACTGCTGGCCGAATGCATAATAGAGAATGTCGGCTGTATATCTTGTATACATAGCACTATACTGTACATAAAGGTCCACACTATATACATACAATATATAGATACACTAATACAGCATGTAGTATGGACTTGTGTATACAGTATAGTGCTGTGTAGAGTCAGACAGATACAGACATACATCATACCACCAGCAGCAGCTCCCTCCTTCAAATCTCGCCAGCACCCGTGCTTTGCAGTAACTACCGGTTTGCACTGCGCATGTCAGCTTATCGGGTGCATGTGCAGTACAAACTTAGACTGACGTCACTGAAGATATCAGTTTTGGCGAGGTCGGCCCCCATTCTGACTCGGCAGCGGCGGGCCATGGCAGTGATGGACAGGAGAGGGGCGGGGCCCAGAGGAGATTGGCAGAAGAGGAGGCACATAGAAGAGGTGAGGGGGCGGAGCAAGGAGGAAATCGGGGCTCACCCCCACACCTCTTCTCCGGGACCCCTCTCCTGTCAATCACCACTGGGCCCCTCACAGCAATCATGTCCTTACAGCGACCTTGAACAGGACTACACAATGTATACACTGCTCCGCTCCAAACGCTTCCTACTTGTGCTGCACTCGCTGCGCATGCCTCCTACATGAACGGCCCACACTGCGAACGCCTCCTACATGAAAGGCCCACGCTGCGAACGCCTCCTACATGAAAGGCCCACGCTCCGAACGCCTCCTACATGAACGGCCCACGCTCCGAACGCCTCCTACATGAACGGCCCACGCTGCGAACGCCTCCTACATGAACGGCCCACGCTCCGAACGCCTCCTACATGAACGGCCCACGCTCCAAACGCCTCCTACATGAACGGCCCACGCTCCGAACGCCTCCTACATGAACGGCCCACGCTCCGAACTCCTACTACATGAACGGCCCACGCTCCGAACGCCTCCTACATGAACGGCCCACACTCTGAACTCCTCCTACATGAACGGCCCACGCTCCGAACGCCTCCTACATGAACGGCCCACGCTCCGAACGCCTCCTACATCAACGACCCACGCTCCGAACGCCTCCTACACGCGTCTTCCCTCTCCTACACGCCGGCTCCCGCTCCGCATTCCTCCTTCACACATGCGGCTCTGCTACATCCACACTGTAAATCCCTCCTGATTCCTGCACATAATCTCCCCCTTATCCAGCACAGCACAGTCCAGGTCACCACAGATGTCTGCGATCAGCGAGTGGAGGAAAGATGGAGGATTCAGGGTAAAAACAAGGAAAAAGGAAGAAAAAAAACATCACAAAGATGAAGAAACTGACAGCGCGATCTAACACACGGCGGACAGGATCCCGATATTCCTCGCCACCATGGGAGGACGTGTAACGCAGCCACAGAGCGCCGATGTGTTAGCATGACAGCAAAGGGTCAGATGATGACCCATGTCACATTCACAGGAGATGATCATTCCTGCAGTATAGACCCTTGTGTCAGCGTCAGTCCAGCTCTGTACTGCAGAAGAGATCGGATACTGCAGTGTTGAGGAGCCCAAAGCGGGCAAATAAAATAAAAAGGGAAAAGTTTTAAAAAATATAAAACATTTAAAAAAAATAAAAGTTCAAAATCACCCCCCTTTTTCCCCATAGAAAATAAAACTAATGTAAAAATACACAAATTTGGTATTGCCGCATTCAGAAACGCCCGATCTATCAACATATAAAATAAAAACTATTTGTTCACTGCAACATTGAATAAAATGCAATAACGGGCGATCAAAATATCGCATCTACCCAAAAAAAATGGTATAATTAAAATCATCAGCATAAGTCATAAAATATCAGCCGTCACACAGCCCCAGATCCCGAAAAAATGAGAACGTTACGGGGCGCGGAAAATGACTACAAAAGTGCAAGTTTTTTTTTTTGTTTTTTTTTACAAACTTCTGAATTTTTTTCACTACTTACATACAAGTTAAAATATACATGCTTGGTTTCTACGAATTTGTACCATATAGTAATGACCAAAAACATCATACCGACACGTCAGTGTTACCATATAGTACTGACCCCAGACATCATACCGACACCTCAGTGTTACCATATAGTACTGACCCCAGACATCATACCGACACCTCAGTGTTACCATATAGTACTGACCCCAGACATCATACCGACACGTCAGTGTTACCATATAGTATTGACCCCAGACATCATACCGACACCTCAGTGTTACCATATAGTACTGACCTCAGACATCATACCGACACGTCAGTGTTACCATATAGTACTGACCCGAGGCATCATACCGACACGTCAGTGTTACCATATAGTACTGACCCCAGACATCATACTGACACGTCAGTGTTACCATATAGTACTGACCCGAGGCCTCATACTGACACCTAAGTGTTACCATATAGTACTGACCCCAGACATCATACAGACACCTCAGTGCTACCATATAGTACTGACCCCAGACATCATACCGACACGTCAGTGTTACCATATAGTACTGACCCCAGACATCATACCGACACCTCAGTGTTACCATATCGTACTGACCCCAGACATCATACTGACACCTCAGTGTTACCATATAGTACTGACCCCAGACATCATACCGACACGTCAGTGTTACCATATAGTACTGACCCCAGACATCATACCGACACCTCAGTGTTACCATATAGTACTGACCTCAGACATCATACCGACACGTCAGTGTTACCATATAGTACTGACCCGAGGCATCATACCGACACGTCAGTGTTACCATATAGTACTGACCCCAGACATCATACCGACACGTCAGTGTTACCATATAGTACTGACCCCAGACATCATACCGACACGTCAGTGTTACCATATAGTACTGACCCCAGACATCATACCGACACGTCAGTGTTACCATATAGTACTGACCCCAGACATCATACCGACACCTCAGTGTTACCATATAGTACTGACCCCAGGACATCATACCGACACGTCAGTGTTACCATATAGTACTGACCCCGAGACATCATACCGACACGATCAGTGTTACCATATAGTACTGACCCCAGACATCATACCGACACGTCAGTGTTACCATATAGTACTGACCCCAGACATCATACCGACACGTCAGTGTTACCATATAGTACTGACCCCAGACATCATACCGACACGTCAGTGTTACCATATAGTACTGACCCCAGGACATCATACTGACACTCAGTGTTACCATATAGTACTGACCCAGGACATCATACCGACACGTCAGTGTTACCATATAGTACTGACCCAGACATCATACCGACACATCAGTGTTACCATATAGTACTGACCCCAGACATCATACGACACGTCAGTGTTACCATATAGTACTGACCCCAGACATCATACCGACACCTCAGTGTTACCATATAGTACTGACCCGAGACATCATACCGACACTCAGTGTTACCATATAGTACTGACCCCAGACATCATACCGACACGTCAGTGTTACCATATAGTACTGACCCCAGACATCATACCGACACCTCAGTGTTACCATATAGTACTGACCCCAGACATCATACCGACACGTCAGTGTTACCATATAGTATGACCCCAGACATCATACCGACACCTCAGTGTTATCATATAGTACTGACCCGAGGCATCATACCGACACGTCAGTGTTACCATATAGTACTGACCCAGACATCATACCGACACGTCAGTGTTACCATATAGTACTGACCCCAGACATCATACCGACACATCAGTGTTACCATATAGTACTGACCCCAGACATCATACCGACACGTCAATGTTTACCATATAGTACTGACCCCAGACATCATACCGACTGTCAGTGTTACCATATAGTACTGACCCCAGACATCATACGACACTCAGTGTTACCATATAGTACTGACCCAGACATCATACTGACACGTCAGTGTTACCATATAGTACTGACCCCAGACATCATACCGACACCTCAGTGTTACCATATAGTACTGACCCAGACATCATACCGACACGTCAGTGTTACCATATAGTACTGACCCAGACATCATACCGACACCTCAGTGTTACCATATAGTACTGACCCCAGACATCATACCGACACTCAGTGTTACCATATAGTACTGACCCAGACATCATACCGACACGTCAGTGTTACCATATAGTACTGACCCCAGACATCATACCGACACGTCAGTGTTACCATATAGTACTGACCCCAGACATCATACCGACACGTCAGTGTTACCATATAGTACTGACCCCAGACATCATACCGACACTCAGTGTTACCATATAGTACTGACCCGACATCATACCGACACTCAGTGTTACCATATAGTACTGACCCCAGACATCATACGACACGTCAGTGTTACCATATAGTACTGACCCCAGACATCATACCGACACCTCAGTGTTACCATATAGTACTGACCCAGACATCATACCGACACTCAGTGTTACCATATAGTACTGACCCAGACATCATACCGACACTCAGTGTTACATATAGTACTGACCCCAGACATCATACCGACACGTCAGTGTTACCATATAGTACTGACCTGAATATCATACCGACACCTCAGTGTTACCATATATACTGACCCCAGACATCATACTGACACTCAGTGTTACCATATAGTACTGACCCGAGACATTATACCGACACATCAGGTTACCTATAGTACTGACCCCAGACATCATACCGAACGTCAGTGTTACCATATAGTACTGACCCCAGACATCATACCGACACTCAGTGTTACCATATAGTACTGACCCCAGACATCATACCGACACGTCAGTGTTACCATATAGTACTGACCCCAGACATCATACTGACACTCAGTGTTACCATATAGTACTGACCAGGCATCATACCGCACGTCAGTGTTACCATATAGTACTGACCCAGACATCATACCGACACGTCAGTGTTACATATAGTATGACCCCAGACATCATACCGACACGTCAGTGTTACCATATAGTACTGACCCAGCATCATACCGACACGTCAGTGTTACCATATAGTACTGACCCCAGACATCATACCGACACATCAGTGTTACCATATAGTACTGACCCAAGCATCATACGACACGTCAGTGTTACCATATATACTGACCCAGACATCATACCGACACCTCAGTGTTACCATATAGTACTGACCCCAGACATCATACCAACACCTCAGTGTTACCATATAGTACTGACCCCAGACATCATACCGACACTCAGTGTTACCATATAGTACTGACCAGCATCATACCGACACGTCAGTGTTACCATATAGTACTGACCTAGACACCATACCGACACGTCAGTGTTACCATATAGTACTGACCCCAGACATCATACCGACACATCAGTGTTACCATATAGTACTGACCCCAGACATCATACCGACACTCAGTGTTACCATATAGTACTGACCCCAGACATCATACCGACACGTCAGTGTTACCATATAGTACTGACCCCAGAATCATACCGACACGTCAGTGTTACCATATAGTATGACCCCAGACATCATACCGACACGTCAGTGTTACCATATAGTACTGACCCAGACATCATACCGACACTCAGTGTTACCATATAGTACTGACCCGAGGACATCATACCGGTATGTCAGTGTTACCATATAGTACTGACCCCAGACATCATACTGACACGTCAGTGTTACCATATAGTACTGACCTGAGGCATCATACCGACACATCAGTGTTACCATATAGTACTGACCTGAGACATCATACCAACACGTCAGTGTTACCATATAGTACTGACCCCAGACATCATACCGACACGTCAGTGTTACCATATAGTACTGACCCCAGACATCATACCGACACGTCAGTGTTACCATATAGTACTGACCCCAGACATCATACCGACACCTCAGTGTTACTATATAGTACTGACCCGAGGCATCATACCGACACGTCAGTGTTACCATATAGTACTGACCCGAGGCATCATACCGACACGTCAGTGTTACCATATAGTACTGACCCCAGACATCATACCGACACGTCAGTGTTACCATATAGTACTGACCCCAGGCATCATACCGACACGTCAGTGTTACCATATAGTACTGACCCCAGGCATCATACCGACACGTCAGTATTACCATATAGTACTGACCCCAGACATCATACCGACACATCAGTGTTACCATATAGTACTGACCCCAGACATCATACCGACACGTCAGTGTTACCATATATTACTGACCCAGACATCATACTGACACCTCAGTGTTACCATATATTACTGACCCCAGACATCATACTGACACGTCAGTGTTACCATATAGTACTGACCCCAGACATCATACCGACACCTCAGTGTTATCATATAGTACTGACCCGAGACATCATACCGACACCTCAGTGTTACCATATAGTACTGACCCCAGACATCATACTGACACGTCAGTGTTACCATATAGTACTGACCCCAGACATCATACCGACACGTCAGTGTTACCATATATTACTGACCCCAGACATCATACTGACACATCAGTGTTACCATATAGTACTGACCCCAGACATCATACCGACACCTCAGTGTTACCATATAGTACTGACCCCAGACATCATACCGACACATCAGTGTTACCATATAGTACTGACCCCAGACATCATACCAACACGTCAGTGTTACCATATAGTACTGACCCCAGACATCATACTGACACGTCAGTGTTACCATATAGTACTGACCTGAGACATCATACCGACATGTCAGTGTTACCATATAGTACTGACCCGAGGCATCATACCGACACGTCAGTGTTACCATATAGTACTGACCCGAGACATCATACCGACACGTCAGTGTTACCATATAGTACTGAACTGAGACATCATACCGACACGTCAGTGTTACCATATAGTACTGACCCAAGACATCATACCGACACGTCAGTGTTACCATATAGTACTGACCCCAGACATCATACTGACACCTCAGTGTTACCATATAGTACTGACCTGAGACATCATACCGACACGTCAGTGTTACCATATAGTATGACACCCAGACATCATACCAACACGTCAGTGTTACCATATAGTACTGACCCGAGACATCATACTGACACGTCAGTGTTACCATGTAGTACTGACCCAAGACATCATACCGACACGTCAGTGTTACCATATAGTACTGACCCCAGACATCATACTGACACCTCAGTGTTACCATATAGTACTGACCTGAGACATCATACCAACACGTCAGTGTTACCATATAGTACTGACCCCAGACATCATACTGACACCTCAGTGTTACCATATAGTACTGACCTCAGACATCATACCGACACGTCAGTGTTACCATATAGTACTGACCCAAGACATCATACCGACACCTCAGTGTTACCATATAGTACTGACCTCAGACATCATACCGACACGTCAGTGTTACCATATAGTGCTGACCCCAGACTTCATACCGACACCTCAGTGTTACCATATAGTACTGACCCGAAGCATCATACCGACACGTCAGTGTTACCATATAGTACTGACCTGAGACATCATACCAACACGTCAGTGTTACCATATAGTACTGACCCCAGACATCATACTGACACCTCAGTGTTACCATATAGTACTGACCTCAGACATCATACCGACACGTCAGTGTTACCATATAGTGCTGACCCAAGACATCATACCGACACGTCAGTGTTACCATATAGTACTGACCCAAGACATCATACCGACACCTCAGTGTTACCATATAGTACTGACCTCAGACATCATACCGACACGTCAGTGTTACCATATAGTGCTGACCCCAGACTTCATACCGACACCTCAGTGTTACCATATAGTACTGACCCGAAGCATCATACCGACACGTCAGTGTTACCATATAGTACTGACCTGAGGCATCATACCGACCTGTCAGTTTTACCCTCCCCCACGGAATTGCACTTTTTATTTGCAATTTCACCGCAGTTGGACTTTTTTTCTCACCTTCCTGTACACTATATGGTAAAATAAATGATGTCATTCAAAAGTACAACTTGTCCCACAAAAAACAACAACAAGCCTCATATGTCTATAGTGACAGAAAAATAAAAATGTTATGGCTCTTGGAAGAAGGGGAGGGAAAAACAATAACAAAAAAGGGAAAAATCGCTCATGGTGAAGGGGTTAATGCTGGACAGAGGGGCGGCGCCTGAGTAGTCTTGGGGCTTGGAAAGAAACCAGTGGACCTGTGCGGTGACCCTGCATACTCCGTGTTGGAATATGTTTAGTGCAACAGCTCCATTCCTGTCTATGAGTGTTTAGTTGCTGGGTTTGTATGCTGTGTTAAAGTCTAAAAAAGTATTTAAAGTGCAGGTGCATTACAGTCTAAGGTCACTAGGTGGCGATCTATAACTATAATATTGTAAATAAGCCTCTCCTGAAAATACAGCTGCATCTGATTGAATTAGATCATCAAAAAGTGACTTTATCTCAGTAATTCAATACATAAAGTGACACCCATCTATTATATACAGTCATTACACACAGAGGGATCTATTCCATGTGTTTATTTATGTTAATGTTGATGATTATGGAAACCCAAAGGTCATTATCTCAGAACATTAAAGTAGGAGGGATGAAGGGTCTGAGAGATAAAATATGACCTGAATAGGTATCAGAGGCTTCACCTTGTGTGGTTGTGAGAGTCACAACCACTATAAAAGCAGATCACGGCTGCTGCAGTCCCCAGCGTGGTGCATATAGAGTAGGGAGGATGAAGGGTTAAACACCACGCTGCCGTATTCCCTGAGACATCAAAGGGTGAAATAATATTGATTTATTAGTCAATGTGTTTTATTGCTCCCTGGCCCTCAGGACAAATTAATATCATATTGCCATGTGTCTGGGATCCCTGAAACACGTTGACTAATAAATCAATATTATATTCACCCTTTGATGTCTGGTGGAATACGGCAGCGCAGTGTTTAACCCTTCATTCTCCCTACTTCATTTTTCTGAGATTGCGACCTTTGGGTTTCCATAATCATCAACATTAACAGAAATAAACACATGGAATAGATCCCTCTGTGTGTAATGACTCTATATAATAGATGTGGTCACTTTATGTATTGAATTACTGAAATAAAGTCACTTTTTGATGATCTTCTAATTCATTGAGACGCTCCTGTATTCCTATGGGGCTACAAATAACAAACTCACCCATGTCAGACTGTGTCTTTGCCAGTGTCCAGGCCCAATGCCGTTTCGCTATAAGCTCCTTCAGGGCGCCTATGTGAATGCAACCAGATGCTAAAAGTGAGTGCACCCCTACAAAATATGTACGTGTGTATAGTTGTAAGGAGGTGGAGAAGCTGCCCGCTTGAAGAAGGACGAGCTCCCAGTGCAGGAAGAGGAGCCTGACGGGAAGGACGAGCGTCCAGTGCAGGAAGAGGAGCCTGACAGGAAGGACGAGCGTCCAGTGCAGGAAGAGGAGCCTGACGGGAAGGACGAGTGCCCAGTGCAGGAAGAGGAGCCTGACGGGAAGGACGAGTGCCCAGTGCAGGAAGAGGAGCCTGACGGGAAGGACGAGCTCCCAGTGCAGGGAGAGGACCCTGACATGAAGGACGAGCGTCCAGTGCAGGAAGAGGAGCCTGACGGGAAGGACGAGCACCCAGTGCAGGTAGAGGAGCCCGACGGGAAGGACGAGCTCCCAGTGCAGGAAGAGGAGCCTGACGGGAAGGACGAGCACCCAGTGCAGGAAGAGGAGCCTGACGGGAAGGACGAGCACCCAGTGCAGGAAGAGAAACCTGACAGGAAGGACGAGTGCCCAGTGCAGGAAGAGGAGCCTGACGGGAAGGACGAGCGTCCAGTGCAGGAAGAGGAGCCTGACGGGAAGGACGAGTGCCCAGTGCAGGGAGAGGAGCCTGACGGGAAGGACGAGCGCCCAGTGCAGGAAGAGGAGCCTGACGGGAAGGACGAGCGTCCAGTGCAGGAAGAGGAGCCTGACGGGAAGGACGAGCACCCAGTGCAGGGAGAGGAGCCTGACATGAAGGACGAGCACCCAGTGCAGGAAGAGGAGCCTGACGGGAAGGACGAGCTCCCAGGGCAGGAAGAGGAGCCTGACGGGAAGGACGAGCGTCCAGTGCAGGAAGAGGAGCCTGACAGGAAGGACGAGTGCCCAGTGCAGGAAGAGGAGCCTGACAGGAAGGACGAGCGTCCAGTGCAAGATGAGGAGCCTGACGGGAAGGACAAGTGCCCAGTGCAGGAAGAGGAGCCTGACGGGAAGGACGAGCACCCAGTGCAGGAAGAGGAGCCTGACAGGAAGGACGAGCGTCCAGTGCAGGAAGAGGAGCCTGACGGGAAGGACGAGTGCCCAGTGCAGGAAGAGGAGCCTGATGGGAAGGACGAGCACCCAGTGCAGGTAGAGGAGCCCGACGGGAAGGACGAGCGCCCAGTGCAGGAAGAGGAGCCTGACAGGAAGGACGAGCGTCCAGTGCAGGAAGAGGAGCCTGACAGGAAGGACGAGCGTCCAGTGCAGGAAGAGGAGCCCGACGGGAAGGACGAGTGCCCAGTGCAGGTAGAGGAGCCTGACGGGAAGGACGAGCGCCCAGTGCAGGAAGAGGAGCCTGACGGGAAGGACGAGCTCCCAGTGCTGGAAGAGGAGCCTGACGGGATGGACGAGCGCCCAGTGCAGGTAGAGGAGCCTGATGGGAAGGACGAGCTCCCAGTGCTGGAAGAGGAGCCTGACGGGATGGACGAGCGCCCAGTGCAGGTAGAGGAGCCCGACGGGAAGGACGAGCGCCCAGTGCTGGAAGAGGAGCCTGACGGGAAGGACGAGCTCCCAGTGCAGGTAGAGGAGCCTGATGGGAAGGACGAGCTCCCAGTGCAGGTAGAGGAGCCTGATGGGAAGGACGAGCGCCCAGTGCTGGAAGAGGAGCCTGACGGGATGGACGAGCGCCCAGTGCAGGAAGAGGAGCCTGACGGGAACGACGAGCGCCCAGTGCAAGAAGAGGAGCCTGACGGGAAGGACGAGCGCCCAGTGCAGGAAGAGGAGCCTGATGGGAAGGACGAGCTCCCAGTGCTGGAAGAGGAGCCTGACGGGAAGGACGAGCTCCCAGTGCTGGAAGAGGAGCCTGACGGGATGGACGAGCGCCCAGTGCAGGTAGAGGAGCCTGATGGGAAGGACGAGCTCCCAGTGCAGGAAGAGGAGCCTGACGGGAAGAATGAGCTCCCAGTGCAGGAAGAGGAGCCTGACGGGAACGACGAGCGCCCAGTGCAAGAAGAGGAGCCTGACGGCAAGTGTGGCGCCCCGCAACGAGTGCGTCACAGGAGTGTATTGCAGCCCAGACTGCAGCTGCGATATTCTCTGACCGAAGTAATGACGCTGCGACGCGGTCCTGACTTATCAGTAGCGGGAACTGCGTGCGACTGCACACCGGACCGGAGGGCATATTATCCCCCCAGTCCTGTGTGCTGATCCAGTCCGCGGCTGTCAGGGTCATCCCGGACAGCCCCGGACCGGATCGTGCTGCAGTGTGAAGGCACCCTTAGCCTTCCTGCAGTGACACAGCCTCTGGTCCCAGCCCTCCTTCTCTGCCATTCCCAGAAAAAAAATACCAGTAACCTGGCAGCAGCACCGATTATTAATTTCCCTGCAAAGTGCGGAGCGCTCCTCCCCTGCCGCCCTAGGCACGTACGTTCCTGTGGTTAGTTATGAATACGGCGCGGTATATACACATAATAAGGCTGGGGTCACACTTATGTGTGACTCGCACAAGGCTTGCATCGCATTACCCGGCACATCTCCCCACTCTCGGAGCCTACAGATGCAGAGACAATACATGTGGAGAGCGGCGCGGCCATGCTGGGTGATCCAATGAGAGGCTTGAATAAGTCACATGCAAGTGTGACTCCAGCCTAATACAGATACTGAGGATTACACCCAGAGAGAAAACAGGGGGAGCCAGACCAGCCAAAAATTGCTGAAAAAATAAATGTGTAAATACACCTGTCACTACCATGTTGCATACAAATAGAGACATTTCGCAAAAGATTACCGAAATAATCTCTTGAGCCACTCTTCCACGTCAAGGAATGTCTCAGATAGAGTGATCCTACTCTACATATTTATACATTTCTGATGTGTCCGTAGACAGCATAATACAATATAAAGAGGACCATATAAAGCTAACACTCACCTATACATGTCAGACAATGCTTCCCAAGGTGCCAGGTGGGTCAGTGAATGAAGAGCAACTGAGGCCCCCACACCTGCGGCCTCCACCACAAGTGTTTGGGCAGTTAACCCTCGCCGACCCAACCAGCTCTTAAGGGTAAAAGCAAGTCAAGTTCAGGTGAGTGTAGCTGCAATAAACTAGCCTGAGGGCAGGAAGAGGTAACCGTGTGTGAACAGTTACTAAAAATAATGGAGTCAATGCAGATGGAAAACAGGCAATATTTGGCGTGCACGGCAAGTGGTGGTCAGCCACTAAACCATACCAGAGAGAAAACAGGGGGAGCCAGATTGTTCCGGTAATCTTTTGCGAAATGTATCTATTTGTATGCAGTATGGTAGTGACAGGTGTATTTACACATTTATTTTTTCAGCAATTTTTGGTTGTGCTGGCTCCCCCTGTTTTCTCTCAGGATTACACCCAGTATACAGGACAGGAGAAGTGGTACTGTGCAGTGTATATATACAGAACAATACAGATACTGAGGACTACACCCAGTATACAGGACAGGAGAAGTGGTACTGTGCAGAATATATACAGAACAATACAGATACTGAGGACTACACCCAGTATACAGGACTGGAGAAGTGGTACTGTGCAGTATATATATACAGAATAATACAGATACTGAGGATTACACCCAGTATACAGGACAGGAGAAGTGGTACTGTGCAGTGTATATATACAGAATAATACATATACTGAGGATTACACCCAGTATACAGGACAGGAGAAGTGGTACTGTGCAGTGTATATATACAGAATAATACAGATACTGAGGATTATACCCAGTATACAGGACAGGAGAAGTGGTACTGTGCAGTATATATATACAGAATAATACAGATACTGAGGATTACACCCAGTATACAGGACAGGAGAAGTGGTACTGTGCAGTATATATATACAGAATAATACAGATACTGAGGATTACACCCAGTATACAGGACAGGAGAAGTGGTACTGTGCAGTGTATATATACAGAATAATACAGATACTGAGGATTACACCCAGTATACAGGACAGGAGAAGTGGTACTGTGCAGTGTATATATACAGAATAATACAGATACTGAGGATTACACCCAGTATACAGGACAGGAGAAGTGGTACTGTGCAGTGTGTATATACAGAATAATATAACACTGAGGATTGCACCCAGTATACGGGACAGGAGAAGTGGTACTGTGCAGTGTACTGTATATGTACAGAATAATACAGATACTGAGGATTACACCCAGTATACAGGACAGGAGAAGTGGCACTGTGCAGTGTATATATATACAGAATAATACAGATACTGAGGATTACACCCAGTATACAGGACAGGAGAAGTGGTACTGTGCAGTGTATATATACAGAATAATACAGATACTGAGGATTACACCCAGTATACAGGACAGGAGAAGTGGCACTGTGCAGTGTATATATATACAGAATAATACAGATACTGAGGATTACACCCAGTATACAGGACAGGAAAAGTGGTACTGTGCAGTGTGTATATATACAGAATAATGCAGATACTGAGGATTACACCCAGTATACAGGACAGGAGAAGTGGTGCTGTGCAGTGTATATATACTGAATAATACAGACACTGAGGATTACACCCAGTATACAGGACAGGAGAAGTGGTACTGTGCAGTGTATATATACAAAATAATACAGATACTGAGGATTACACCCAGTATACAGGACAGGAGAAGTGGTACTGTGCAGTGTATATATACAGAATAATACAGATACTGAGGATTACACCCAGTATACAGGACAGGAGAAGTGGCACTGTGCAGTGTATATATATATACAGAATAATACAGATACTGAGGATTACACCCAGTATACAGGACAGGAGAAGTGGTACTGTGCAGTGTATATGTACAGAATAATACAGATACTGAGGATTACACCCAGTATACAGGACAGGAGAAGTGGTACTGTGCAGTGTACTGTATATGTACAGAATAATACAGATACTGAGGATTACACCCAGTATACAGGACAGGAGAAGTGGTACTGTGCAGTGTGTATATACAGAATAATACAGATACTGAGGATTACACCCAATATACAGGACAGGAGAAGTGGTACTGTGCAGTGTATATATACAGAATAATACAGATACTGAGGATTACACCCAGTATACAGGACAGGAGAAGTGGTACTGTGCAGTATATATATACAGAATAATACAGATACTGAGGATTACACCCGGTATACAGGACAGGAGAAGTGGTACTGTGCAGTGTATATATACAGAATAATACAGATACTGAGGATTACACCCGGTATACAGGACAGGAGAAGTGGTACTGTGCAGTGTATATATACAGAATAATACAGATACTGAGGATTACACCCGGTATACAGGACAGGAGAAGTGGTACTGTGCAGTGTATATATACAGAATAATACAGATACTGAGGATTACACCCAGTATACAGGACAGGAGAAGTGGTACTGTGCAGTGTATATATACAGAATAATACAGATACTGAGGATTACACCCAGTATACAGGACAGGAGAAGTGGTACTGTGCAGTATATATATACAGAATAATACAGATACTGAGGATTACACCCGGTATACAGGACAGGAGAAGTGGTACTGTGCAGTGTATATATACAGAATAATACAGATACTGAGGATTACACCCAGTATACAGGACAGGAGAAGTGGTACTGTGCAGTGTATATATACAGAATAATACAGATACTGAGGATTACACCCAGTATACAGGACAGGAGAAGTGGTACTGTGCAGTGTATATATACAGAATAATACAGATACTGAGGATTACACCCAGTATACAGGACAGGAGAAGTGGTACTGTGCAGTGTATATATACAGAATAATACAGATACTGAGGATTACACCCAGTATACAGGACAGGAGAAGTGGTACTGTGCAGTGTATATATACAGAATAATACAGATACTGAGGATTACACCCAGTATACAGGACAGGAGAAGTGATACTGTGCAGTGTATATACAGAATAATACAGATACTGAGGATTACACCCAGTATACAGGATAGGAGAAGTGGTACTGTGCAGTGTATATATACAGAATAATACAGATACTGAGGATTACACCCAGTATACAGGACAGGAGACATTTGTCAGAGTCTCGGAGACATGTTGTGGATGATTTTCCTCTTTATAGTCCAGTTTCTTACTCTGATTCTCCTCTCAATGTTCCTCCTCCTCTTTCTGTCCTTGGAGATAAGCGGCACAAGAGACTCTTTCTAGGGTTTCTCATCCCCCATACAGACCATGTTCCCATGTACAGTATAAATTCCTCCACCTTAACCCTAGATCTGCTGCACCGCTGGATCCTACTGGATCACAGGAACAACAGCAACTCCTGAGATCACGTGTATTACAACAAGTTACAAAATCTTCAATATTACAAATAGGCAAAACTGTGAGAACAAACAATAATAAAGGGTAAAACACAGATGGCGCTGAATATCTGCTCCTGATTGGTCCTATCCCCTCACACCTGCCCGGCAGCGGGGTCTGCAGCCTTAGGGGTCTACGCAGGGGTGTATCTACAACAGGCGCAGGGGTTGCGATCGCACCCGGGCCCCGGAGCCTAGGGGGCCCCAAAAGTCCCTTTGGCCTATAGAAAAAGACTATTGCTCTTAAAGATCTGCAATAATTGGGGGCCCCATTGGAGCTTTCGCATCGGGGCCCATGAATTTCAAGTTACGCCACAGGGTCTACGCCATTGGTGCCCACTCCATGAAGACTGACCCTACCAGCCCTATATGGCCCCCAGATAATGGGGCCCCGGAGTACTGGATACTAAGTGCTGAAGTATCAAGAGGGGGGGGGCTCATCAGGGGACAGTGGGACCGGTATTAATTTAGGGAACAGGTGATGCCCCCTCTAGTCAGGCATTTATTCATAGAGTCCACCTGTGGTTAGAGGCGGATTGATTAACCGATAAAGGGGAAAAAACAAGAAAGAAGGAGCTGCCGCGTTTCGCCTGTTAGGAGGAGCTTCCTCAGGGCCTAGAAAGATCACGGTCTCAGGAACAGTCCTGTTATGTGTCAGATAAATGTAGTGAAATCTGGGAGTTCCTATGTAAGTCCATGTGCAGGAGAGTCCCACAATCAGGGCTGGGGGTTAATGAACTGGTATTAGATGTAACACACAGAGGGACATACCCAGGTGATCCCCCATACTTATAACGCTTCACAACAGCCGGGACACCGCAGGATCTGTTCAGTTCATCTAAATGACTGATTTATGGAGGCGGCGGGGATTTACCAAGTATTAAAAGTTCTGATGCAAAAGAACAATGAATTATCAGAAAAGTCACAAGATCGGAATGATGACAGTGGTGTATTCATGGCCGCAGAGCCCCATCCTAGACTATAGGTCGTCCATGGGGGATCATCTGATTGTTGGTGTATTGAGATCTGGTATTGAGTAGAGAATCGGCAGTTGGGTGAGATGGAGCAATCCCTGTAAGGAGAAAGCCTGGTATAGGGACACACACTCTGTGGTATAGGGAGACATACTCTGTGGTATAGGGACACATGCTCTGTGGTATAGGGACACACACTCTGTGGTACAGGGACACATACTCTGTGGTACAGGGACACATACTCTGTGGTACAGGGACACATACTCTGTGGTATAGGGACACATACTCTGTGGTACAGGGACACATACTCTGTGGTACAGGGACACATACTCTGTGGTATAGGGACACATACTCTGTGGTACAGGGACACATACTCTGTGGTACAGGGACACATACTCTGTGGTATAGGGACACATGCTCTGTGGTATAGGGAGACATACTCTGTGGTACAGGGACACATACTCTGTGGTACAGGGACACATACTCTGTGGTACAGGGACACATACTCTGTGGTATAGGGAGACATACTCTGTGGTATAGGGACACATGCTCTGTGGTATAGGGACACACGCTCTGTGGTACAGGGACACATACTCTGTGGTACAGGGACACATACTCTGTGGTACAGGGACACATACTCTGTGGTATAGGGACACATACTCTGTGGTACAGGGACACATACTCTGTGGTATAGGGAGACATACTCTGTGGTATAGGGACACATACTCTGTGGTACAGGGACACATACTCTGTGGTACAGGGACACATACTCTGTGGTACAGGGACACATACTCTGTGGTACAGGGACACATACTCTGTGGTACAGGGACACATACTCTGTGGTACAGGGTCACATACTCTGTGGTACAGGGACACATACTCTGTGGTACAGGGACACATACTCTGTGGTACAGGGACACATACTCTGTGGTACAGGGACACATACTCTGTGGTACAGGGACACATACTCTGTGGTATAGGGACACATACTCTGTGGTATAGGGACACATACTCTGTGGTATAGGGACACATACTCTGTGGTATAGGGACACATACTCTGTGGTATAGGGACACATACTCTGTGGTATAGGGACACATACTCTGTGGTATAGGGACACATACTCTGTGGTATAGGGACACATACTCTGTGGTATAGGGACACATACTCTGTGGTATAGGGACACATACTCTGTGGTATAGGGACACATACTCTGTGGTATAGGGCACATACTCTGTGGTAAGGGACACATACTCTGTGGTATAGGGACACATACTCTGTGGTAAGGGACACATACTCTGTGGTATAGGGACACATACTCTGTGGTACAGGGACACATACTCTGTGGTACAGGGACACATACTCTGTGGTACAGGGACACATACTCTGTGGTACAGGGACACATACTCTGTGGTAAGGGACACATACTCTGTGGTACAGGGACACATACTCTGTGGTATAGGGACACATACTCTGTGGTAAGGGACACATACTCTGTGGTACAGGGACACATACTCTGTGGTACTAGGGACACATACTCTGTGGTACAGGGACACATACTCTGTGGTACAGGGACACATACTCTGTGGTACAGGGACACATACTCTGTGGTATAGGGACACATACTCTGTGGTACAGGGACACATACTCTGTGGTAAGGGACACATACTCTGTGGTACAAGGGTACACATACTCTGTGGTACAGGGACACATACTCTGTGGTACAGGGACACATACTCTGTGGTACAGGGACACATACTCTGTGGTACAGGGACACATACTCTGTGGTACAGGGACACATACTCTGTGGTATAGGGACACATACTCTGTGGTAAGGGACACATACTCTGTGGTATCAGGGACACATACTCTGTGGTATAGGGACACATACTCTGTGGTACAGGGACACATACTCTGTGGTACAGGGACACATACTCTGTGGTACAGGGACACATACTCTGTGGTACAGGGACACATACTCTGTGGTATAGGGACAATACTCTGTGGTATAGGGACACATACTCTGTGGTACAGGGACACATACTCTGTGGTACAGGGACAACATACTCTGTGGTACAGGGACACATACTCTGTGGTAAGGGACACATACTCTGTGGTACTAGGGACACACATACTCTGTGGTATAGGGACACATACTCTGTGGTATAGGGACACATACTCTGTGGTATAGGGACACATACTCTGTGGTACTAGGGACACATACTCTGTGGTATAGGGACACATACTCTGTGGTATAGGGACACATACTCTGTGGTAAGGGACACATACTCTGTGGTATAGGGAACATACTCTGTGGTTATAGGGAACACAACTCTGTGGTATAGGGAGACATACTCTGTGGTATAGGGACACATTACTCTGTGGTATAGGGACACATACTCTGTGGTATAGGGACACATACTCTGTGGTATAGGGACACATACTCTGTGGTATAGGGACACATACTCTGTGGTATAGGGACACATACTCTGTGGTATAGGGACACATACTCTGTGGTATAGGGACACATACTCTGTGGTATAGGGACACATACTCTGTGGTATAGGGACACATACTCGTGGTATGTGTATAGGGACACATACTCTGTGGTATAGGGACACATACTCTGTGGTATAGGGACACATACTCTGTGGTATAGGGACACATACTCTGTGGTATAGGGACACATACTCTGTGGTATAGGGACACATACTCTGTGGTATAGGGACACATACTCTGTGGTATAGGGACACATACTCTGTGGTATAGGGAACATACCTGGGATAAACACTCTGTGGTATAGGGACACATACTCTGTGGTAGGAATATTAAGGGACACATACTCTGTGGTATAGGACACACTACTACTGTGGTATAGGGACACATACTCGTGTGGCATGTGGTATTAGGGACACAATACTCTGTGGTATAGGGACACATACTCTGTGGTATAGGGACACATACTCTGTGGTATAGGGAACACAACTCTGAATGCAGATACTGAGGGAACATACTCATGTGGTACTAGGGACACATACCAGTGGTGTAGGGCACATACTCTGTGTACAGGACAATACTCTGGGTACTAGGGAATACACATACAGCATGGGTAAGGGTACTGTGCATACTCTTATACAGAATAATACAGATACTGAGGATTACACCCAGTATACAGGACAGGAGAATTGGTACTGTGCAGTATATATATACAGAATAATACAGATACTGAGGATTAACCCAGTATACAGGACAGGAGAAGTGGTACTGTGCAGTATATTATACAGAATAATACAGATACTGAGGATTACACCCAGTATACAGGACAGGAGAAGTGGTACTGTGCAGTATATATATACAGAATAATACAGATACTGAGGATTATACCCAGTATACAGGCCAGGAGAAGTGGTACTGTGCAGTATATATATACAGAATAATACAGATACTGAGGATTACACCCAGTATACAGGACAGGAGAAGTGGTACTGTGCAGTATATATATACAGAATAATACAGATACTGAGGATTACACCCAGTATACAGGACAGGAGAAGTAGTACTGTGCAGTGTATATATACAGAATAATACAGATACTGAGGATTACACCCAGTATACAGGACAGAAGAAGTGGTACTGTGCAGTGTGTATATACAGAATAATATAACACTGAGGATTGCACCCAGTATACGGGACAGGAGAAGTGGTACTGTGCAGTGTACTGTATATGTACAGAATAATACAGATACTGAGGATTACACCCAGTATACAGGACAGGAGAAGTGGCACTGTGCAGTGTATATATATACAGAATAATACAGATACTGAGGATTACACCCAGTATACAGGACAGGAGAAGTGGTACTGTGCAGTGTATATATACAGAATAATACAGATACTGAGGATTACACCCAGTATACAGGACAGGAGAAGTGGCACTGTGCAGTATATATATACAGAATAATACAGATACTGAGGATTACACCCAGTATACAGGACAGGAGAAGTAGTACTGTGCAGTGTATATATACAGAATAATACAGATACTGAGGATTACACCCAGTATACAGGACAGGAGAAGTGGTACTGTGCAGTGTGTATATACAGAATAATATAACACTGAGGATTGCACCCAGTATACGGGACAGGAGAAGTGGTACTGTGCAGTGTACTGTATATGTACAGAATAATACAGATACTGAGGATTACACCCAGTATACAGGACAGGAGAAGTGGCACTGTGCAGTGTATATATATACAGAATAATACAGATACTGAGGATTACACCCAGTATACAGGACAGGAGAAGTGGTACTGTGCAGTGTATATATTACAGAATAATACAGATACTGAGGATTACACCCAGTATACAGGACAGGAGAAGTGGCACTGTGCAGTGTATATATATACAGAATAATACAGATACTGAGGATTACACCCAGTATACAGGACAGGAAAAGTGGTACTGTGCAGTGTGTATATATACAGAATAATGCAGATACTGAGGATTACACCCAGTATACAGGACAGGAGAAGTGGTGCTGTGCAGTGTATATATACAGAATAATACAGACACTGAGGATTACACCCAGTATACAGGACAGGAGAAGTGGTACTGTGCAGTGTATATATACAAAATAATACAGATACTGAGGATTAACACCCAGTATACAGGACAGGAGAAGTGGTACTGTGCAGTGTATATATACAGAATAATACAGATACTGAGGATTACACCCAGTATACAGGACAGGAGAAGTGGCACTGTGCAGTGTATATATATATACAGAATAATACAGATACTGAGGATTACACCCAGTATACAGGACAGGAGAAGTGGTACTGTGCAGTGTATATGTACAGAATAATACAGATACTGAGGATTACACCCAGTATACAGGACAGGAGAAGTGGTACTGTTGCAGTGTACTGTATATGTACAGAATAATACAGATACTGAGGATTACACCCAGTATACAGGACAGGAGAAGTGGTACTGTGCAGTGTGTATATACAGAATAATACAGATACTGAGGATTACACCCAATATACAGGACAGGAGAAGTGGTACTGTGCAGTGTATATATACAGAATAATACAGATACTGAGGATTACACCCAGTATACAGGACAGGAGAAGTGGTACTGTGCAGTATATATATACAGAATAATACAGATACTGAGGATTACACCCGGTATACAGGACAGGAGAAGTGGTACTGTGCAGTGTATATATACAGAATAATACAGATACTGAGGATTACACCCGGTATACAGGACAGGAGAAGTGGTACTGTGCAGTGTATATATACAGAATAATACAGATACTGAGGATTACACCCGGTATACAGGACAGGAGAAGTGGTACTGTGCAGTGTATATATACAGAATAATACAGATACTGAGGATTACACCCAGTATACAGGACAGGAGAAGTGGTACTGTGCAGTGTATATATACAGAATAATACAGATACTGAGGATTACACCCAGTATACAGGACAGGAGAAGTGGTACTGTGCAGTATATATATACAGAATAATACAGATACTGAGGATTACACCCGGTATACAGGACAGGAGAAGTGGTACTGTGCAGTGTATATATACAGAATAATACAGATACTGAGGATTACACCCCGTATACAGGACAGGAGAAGTGGTACTGTGCAGTATATATATACAGAATAATACAGATACTGAGGATTACACCCGGTATACAGGACAGGAGAAGTGGTACTGTGCAGTGTATATATACAGAATAATACAGATACTGAGGATTACACCCAGTATACAGGACAGGAGAAGTGGTACTGTGCAGTGTATATATACAGAATAATACAGATACTGAGGATTACACCCAGTATACAGGACAGGAGAAGTGGTACTGTGCAGTGTATATATACAGAATAATACAGATACTGAGGATTACACCCAGTATACAGGACAGGAGACATTTGTCAGAGTCTCGGAGACATGTTGTGGATGATTTTCCTCTTTATAGTCCAGTTTCTTACTCTGATTCTCCTCTCAATGTTCCTCCTCCTCTTTCTGTCCTTGGAGATAAGCGGCACAAGAGACTCTTTCTAGGGTTTCTCATCCCCCATACAGACCATGTTCCCATGTACAGTATAAATTCCTCCACCTTAACCCTAGATCTGCTGCACCGCTGGATCCTACTGGATCACAGGAACAACAGCAACTCCTGAGATCACGTGTATTACAACAAGTTACAAAATCTTCAATATTACAAATAGGCAAAACTGTGAGAACAAACAATAATAAAGGGTAAAACACAGATGGCGCTGAATATCTGCTCCTGATTGGTCCTATCCCCTCACACCTGCCCGGCAGCGGGGTCTGCAGCCTTAGGGGTCTACGCAGGGGTGTATCTACAACAGGCGCAGGGGTTGCGATCGCACCCGGGCCCCGGAGCCTAGGGGGCCCCAAAAGTCCCTTTGGCCTATAGAAAAAGACTATTGCTCTTAAAGATCTGCAATAATTGGGGGCCCCATTGGAGCTTTCGCATCGGGGCCCATGAATTTCAAGTTACGCCACAGGGTCTACGCCATTGGTGCCCACTCCATGAAGACTGACCCTACCAGCCCTATATGGCCCCCAGATAATGGGGCCCCGGAGTACTGGATACTAAGTGCTGAAGTATCAAGAGGGGGGGGGCTCATCAGGGGACAGTGGGACCGGTATTAATTTAGGGAACAGGTGATGCCCCCTCTAGTCAGGCATTTATTCATAGAGTCCACCTGTGGTTAGAGGCGGATTGATTAACCGATAAAGGGGAAAAAACAAGAAAGAAGGAGCTGCCGCGTTTCGCCTGTTAGGAGGAGCTTCCTCAGGGGCCTAGAAAGATCACGGTCTCAGGAACAGTCCTGTTATGTGTCAGATAAATGTAGTGAAATCTGGGAGTTCCTATGTAAGTCCATGTGCAGGAGAGTCCCACAATCAGGGCTGGGGGTTAATGAACTGGTATTAGATGTAACACACAGAGGGACATACCCAGGTGATCCCCATACTTATAACGCTTCACAACAGCCGGGACACCGCAGGATCTGTTCAGTTCATCTAAATGACTGGTTTATGGAGGCGGCGGGGATTTACCAAGTATTAAAAGTTCTGATGCAAAAGAACAATGAATTATCAGAAAAGTCACAAGATCGGAATGATGACAGTGGTGTATTCATGGCCGCAGAGCCCCATCCTAGACTATAGGTCGTCCATGGGGGATCATCTGATTGTTGGTGTATTGAGATCTGGTATTGAGTAGAGAATCGGCAGTTGGGTGAGATGGAGCAATCCCTGTAAGGAGAAAGCCTGGTATAGGGACACACACTCTGTGGTATAGGGAGACATACTCTGTGGTATAGGGACACATGCTCTGTGGTATAGGGACACACACTCTGTGGTACAGGGACACATACTCTGTGGTACAGGGACACATACTCTGTGGTACAGGGACACATACTCTGTGGTATAGGGACACATACTCTGTGGTACAGGGACACATACTCTGTGGTACAGGGACACATACTCTGTGGTATAGGGACACATACTCTGTGGTACAGGGACACATACTCTGTGGTACAGGGACACATACTCTGTGGTACAGGGACACATACTCTGTGGTACAGGGACACATACTCTGTGGTATAGGAACACATACTCTGTGGTATAGGGAGACATACTCTGTGGTATAGGGACACATGCTCTGTGGTACAGGGACACATACTCTGTGGTATAGGGAGACATACTCTGTGGTATAGGGACACATACTCTGTGGTACAGGGACACATACTCTGTGGTACAGGGACACATACTCTGTGGTACAGGGACACATACTCTGTGGTACAGGGACACATACTCTGTGGTACAGGGACACATACTCTGTGGTACAGGGACACATACTCTGTGGTACAGGGTCACATACTCTGTGGTACAGGGACACATACTCTGTGGTACAGGGACACATACTCTGTGGTATAGGGACACATACTCTGTGGTATAGGGACACATACTCTGTGGTACAGGGTCACATACTCTGTGGTACAGGGACACATACTCTGTGGTACAGGGTCACATACTCTGTGGTACAGGGTCACATACTCTGTGGTACAGGGACACATACTCTGTGGTACAGGGACACATACTCTGTGGTACAGGGAACACATACTCTGTGGTACAGGGACACATACTCTGTGGTATAGGGACACATACTCTGTGGTATAGGGACACATACTCTGTGGTATAGGGACACATACTCTGTGGTATAGGGACACATACTCTGTGGTATAGGGACACATACTCTGTGGTATAGGGACACATACTCTGTGGTATAGGGACACATACTCTGTGGTATAGGGACACATACTCTGTGGTATAGGGACACATACTCTGTGGTATAGGGACACATACTCTGTGGTATAGGGACACATACTCTGTGGTATAGGGACACACACTCTGTGGTATAGGGAGACATACTCTGTGGTATAGGGACACATACTCTGTGGTATAGGGACACATACTCTGTGGTATAGGGACACATACTCTGTGGTATAGGGACACATACTCTGTGGTATAGGGACACATACTCTGTGGTATAGGGACACATACTCTGTGGTATAGGGACACACACTCTGTGGTATAGGGACACACACTCTGTGGTATAGGGACACATACTCTGTGGTATAGGGACACATACTCTGTGGTATAGGGACACACACTCTGTGGTATAGGGACACAACTCTGTGGTACAGGGACAACTAATACTCTGTGGTACAGGGTCACATACTCTGTGGTACAGGGACAACATATCTCTGTGGTATCAGGGACACATACTCTGTGGTAAGGGCCACATACTCTGTGGTATAGGGACACATACTCTGTGGTATAGGGACACATACTCTGTGGTATAGGGCACATACTCTGTGGTATAGGGACACATACTCTGTGGTATAGGGACACATACTCTGTGGTATAGGGACACATACTCTGTGGTATAGGGACACATACTCTGTGGTATAGGGACACATACTCTGTGGTACAGGGACACATACTCTGTGGTACAGGGACACATACTCTGTGGTACAGGGACACATACTCTGTGGTATAGGGACACATACTCTGTGGTACAGGGACACATACTCTGTGGTACAGGGACACATACTCTGTGGTACAGGGACACATACTCTGTGGTACAGGGTCACATACTCTGTGGTACAGGGACACATACTCTGTGGTACAGGGACACATACTCTGTGGTACAGGGACACATACTCTGTGGTATAGGGACACATACTCTGTGGTAAGGGACACATACTCTGTGGTATAGGGACACATACTCTGTGGTATAGGGACACACTTTACCATCTGTGGTATAGGGACACATACTCTGTGGTATAGGGACACATACTCTGTGGTATAGGGACACATACTCTGTGGTATAGGGACACATACTCTGTGGTATAGGGTCACATACTCTGTGGTACAGGGACACATACTCTGTGGTACAGGGACACATACTCTGTGGTACAGGGACACATACTCTGTGGTACAGGGACACATACTCTGTGGTATAGGGACACATACTCTGTGGTACAGGGACACATACTCTGTGGTACAGGGACACATACTCTGTGGTACAGGGACACATACTCTGTGGTACAGGAACACATACTCTGTGGTACAGGGACACATACTCTGTGGTATAGGGTCACATACTCTGTGGTACAGGGACACATACTCTGTGGTACAGGGACACATACTCTGTGGTACAGGGACACATACTCTGTGGTACAGGGACACATACTCTGTGGTACAGGGACACATACTCTGTGGTACAGGGACACATACTCTGTGGTACAGGGACACATACTCTGTGGTATAGGGACACATACTCTGTGGTATAGGGACACATACTCTGTGGTATAGGGACACATACTCTGTGGTATAGGGACACATACTCTGCGGTATAGGGTCACATACTCTGCGGTATAGGGACACATACTCTGCGGTATAGGGACACATACTCTGTGGTATAGGGACACATACTCTGTGGTATAGGGACACATACTCTGTGGAATAGGGCCACATACTCCGTGGAATAGGGCCACATACTCCTTGGAACAGGGAGACATGCTCTGTGGTATAGGGAGAAATACTCTGTGGTATAGGGCCCTATATTTCGTGGTATAGGGCCACATACTCTGTGGTATAGGGCCACATACTCTGTGGTATAGGGCCACATACTCTGTGGAATAGGGCCACATACTCCTTGGAACAGGGAGACATGCTCTGTGGTATAGGGAGAAATACTCTGTGGTATAGGGCCCTATATTTCGTGGTATAGGGCCACATACTCTGTGGTATAGGGCCACATACTCTGTGGTATAGGGCCACATACTCTGTGGTATAGGGCCACATACTCCGTGGAACAGGGAGACATGCTCTGTGGTATAGGGAGAAATACTCTGTGGTATTGGGCCATATATTTCGTGGTATAGGGCCACATACTCTGTGGTATAGAGCCACATACTCCATGGTATAGGGTCACATACTCCGTGGAATAGGGCCACATACTCCGTGGAATAGGGCCACATGCTCTGTGGTATAGGGAGAAATACTCTGTGGTATAGGGCCATATATTTCGTGGTATAGGGCAACATAAACGGTGGTATAGGGTGACATACTTCATGGTATAGGGCCACATACTCTGTGGTTCCAGGTATATATTAGTGAGGACATGAGAATGTATGGGCTTCTTCCAGGTATATATTAGTGAGGACATCAGAATGTATGGGCTGCTTCCAGGTATATATTAGTGAGGACATGAGAATGTATGGGCTCCTTCCAGGTATATATTAGTGAGGACATCAGTATGTATGGGCTCCTTCCAGGTATATATTAGTGAGGACATCAGAATGTATGGGCTCCTTCCAGATATATATTAGTGAGGACATGAGAATGTATGGGCTCCTTCCCGATATATTAGTATATTAGTGAGGACATGAGGATGTATGGGCTCCTTCCAGGTATATATTAGTGCGGACATGAGAATGTATGGGCTCCTTCCAGGTATATATTAGTGCGGACATGAGAATGTATGGGCTCCTTCCAGGTATATATTAGTGAGGACATGAGAATGTATGGGCTCCTTCCAGGTATATTCTTTCACAGTCACCTCTGCACGCTCCTCCTGATTCAGATTGCTCCATTTGTACACAGCCACAAAATGGAACAATGTGTCCATGATTTCACTGCAACCAGAGATCTGTGAACAATATCTGCCCAGATATCTGTGTGTGTGACCCCAGCCATAGTCACATGTGTACGCTCCTCCTCATAGCCATACATGCATGCTCCTCCTCATAGTCTCATGTGCACGCTCCTCCTCATTCATAGTCACACGTGCACGCTCCTCCTCATTCATAATCACACTGGCACGCTCCCCCTCATTCATAGTCACACGTGCACGCTCCTCCTCATCCATAGTCACACGTGCACGCTCCTCCTCATCCATAGTCACATGCACACGCTCCTCCTGATTCATAGTCACACGTGCACGCTCCTCCTCATTCATAGACACACGTTCACGCTCCTCCTCATTCATAGTCACACGTGCACACTCCTCATTCATAGTCACATGTGAACACCTCCTCATTCATAGTCACCTGTGAACACCTCCTCATTCATAGAATATAGAATCGGTCACAGCACCTCCTGGAACACAGGATTATGTATATAAGCCCATCTCAGGGCGCCCGTCCACTCCAGAGAGTCCCCATCCGGATATTAAACACATACCATATTTGAAGGCCAGCGCCTCAGACAAAGGTGGTGATGAAAAAAGTTTCTCCTTTATTCCATGGTCATACACGGCAACGACGTTTTGACCAGCAAAGTGGTCTTTATCAAGCTTGATAAACGTATTTCATCACCACCTTTGTCTGAGGCGCTGTCCTTCAAATATGGTACCTCCTCATTCATAGACACACGTGCACGCTCCTCCTCATTCATAGACACACGTTCACGCTCCTCCTCATTCATAGACACACGTTCACGCTCCTCCTCATTCATAGACACACGTTCACGCTCCTCCTCATTCATAGACACACGTTCACGCTCCTCCTCATTCATAGTCACATGTGCACGCTCCTCCTCATTCATAGACACACGTTCACGCTCCTCCTCATTCATAGTCACATGTGCACGCTCCTCCTCATTCATAGACACACGTTCACGCTCCTCCTCATTCATAGACACACGTTCACGCTCCTCCTCATTCATAGACACACGTGCACGCTCCTCCTCATTCATAGACACACGTTCACGCTCCTCCTCATTCATAGACACGTGCACGCTCCTCCTCATTCATAATCACACTGGCACGCTCCTCCTTATTTATAGACACACGTGCACGCTCCTCCTCATTCATCATCACACGTGCACGCTCCTCCTCATTCATAGACACACGTGCACGCTCCTCCTCATTCATAGACACACGTGCACGCTCCTCCTCATTCATAGACACACGTGCACGCTCCTCCTCATTCATAGACACGTGCACGCTCCTCCTCATTCATAGACACACGTGCACGCTCCTCCTCATTCATAGACACACGTGCACGCTCCTCATTCATAGACACACGTGCACGCTCCTCCTCATTCATAGACACACGTGCACGCTCCTCCTCATTTATAGACACACGTGCACGCTCCTCCTCATTCATAGACACGTGCACGCTCCTCCTCATTCATAATCACACTGGCACGCTCCTCCTTATTTATAGACACACGTGCACGCTCCTCCTCATTCACAGTCACATGTGCACGCTCCTCCTCATTCATAGTCACACGTGCATGCTCCTCCTCATTCATAATCACACGTGCACGCTCCTCCTCATTCATAGTCACACGTGCACGCTCCTCCTCATTCATAGTCACACGTGCACGCTCCTCCTTATTCATAGACACACGTGCACGCTCCTCCTCATTCATAGACACACGTGCACGCTCCTCCTCATTCATAGACACACGTGCACGCTCCTCCTCATTCATAGACACACGTGCACGCTCCTCATTCATAGACACACGTGCACGCTCCTCCTCATTCATAGACACACGTGCACGCTCCTCCTCATTTATAGACACACGTGCACGCTCCTCCTCATTCATAGACACGTGCACGCTCCTCCTCATTCATAATCACACTGGCACGCTCCTCCTTATTTATAGACACACGTGCACGCTCCTCCTCATTCATAATCACACGTGCACGCTCCTCCTCATTCATAGACACACGTGCACGCTCCTCCTCATTCATAGACACACGTGCACGCTCCTCCTCATTCATAGACACACGTGCACGCTCCTCCTCATTCATAGACACGTACACGCTCCTCCTCATTCATAGACACACGTGCACGCTCCTCCTCATTCATAGACACACGTGCATGCTCCTCATTCATAGACACACGTGCACGCTCCTCCTCATTCATAGACACACGTGCACGCTCCTCCTCATTTATAGACACACGTGCACGCTCCTCCTCATTCATAGACACGTGCACGCTCCTCCTCATTCATAATCACACTGGCACGCTCCTCCTTATTTATAGACACACGTGTACGCTCCTCCTCATTCATAATCACACGTGCACGCTCCTCCTCATTCATAGACACACGTGCACGCTCCTCCTCATTCATAGACACACGAGCACGCTCCTCCTCATTCATAGACACACGTGCACGCTCCTCCTCATTCATAGACACGTGCACGCTCCTCCTCATTCATAATCACACTGGCACGCTCCTCCTTATTTATAGACACATGTGCACGCTCCTCCTCATTCATAGACACACGTGCACGCTCCTCCTCATTCATAATCACACTGGCACGCTCCTCCTTATTTATAGACACATGTGCACGCTCCTCCTCATTCATAGACACACGTGCACGCTCCTCCTCATTCATAGACACACGTGCACGCTCCTCCTCATTCATAGACACGTGCACGCTCCTCCTCATTCATAATCACACTGGCACGCTCCTCCTTATTTATAGACACATGTGCACGCTCCTCCTCATTCATAGACACACGTGCACGCTCCTCCTATTCATAATCACACTGGCACGCTCCTCCTTATTTATAGACACATGTGCACGCTCCTCCTCATTCATAGACACACGTGCACGCTCCTCCTCATTCATAGACACACGTGCACGCTCCTCCTCATTCATAGACACACGTGCACGCTCCTCCTCATTCATAATCACACTGGCACGCTCCTCCTTATTTATAGACACATGTGCACGCTCCTCCTCATTCATAGACACACGTGCACGCTCCTCCTCATTCATAGACACACGTGCACGCTCCTCCTCATTCATAGACACACGTTCACGCTCCTCCCCATTCATAGTCACACGTGCACACGCCTCCTCATTCATAGTCACACGTGCACACGCCTCCTCATTCATAGACACACGTGCACGCTCCTCCTCATTCATAGACACACGTGCACGCTCCTCCTCATTCATAGTCACACGTGCACGCTCCTCCTCATTCATAGTCACACGTGCACGCTCCTCCTCATTCATAGACACACGTGCACGCTCCTCATTCATAGTCACACGTGCACGCTCCTCCTCATTCATAGTCACACGTGCACGCTCCTCCTCATTCATAGTCACACGTGCACGCTCCTCCTCATTCATAGACACACGTGCACGCTCCTCATTCATAGTCACACGTGCACGCTCCTCCTCATTCATAGTCACACGTGCACGCTCCTCCTCATTCATAGTCACACGTGCACGCTCCTCCTCATTCAGTCACACGTGCACGCTCCTCCTCATTCATAGTCACACGTGCACGCTCCTCCTCATTCATAGTCACACGTGCACGCTCCTCCTCATTCAGTCACACGTGCACGCTCCTCCTCATTCATAGTCACACGTGCACGCTCCTCCTCATTCAGTCACATATCTATTTGTTTATTTTATTCGATAAATTAATCCTCTATATAACAAAACAGTCATTATGATCCAGGTGAGAGTAGATCACCACAGCCTGTGTATTAAGAGAGATCTAAACATTAAGAAGGCATCCAGATTACAAAAAATCGTTCACATTCCCGAATCTCGTTCGATCAGATCGCTTTACATCCGATTGATAGCATTGTGCGCCTGTAATGTGAACAATAAAGTTTTAAGCTTCAAAAAGATTTTGCTTGAATCAACCAAACGTTGACAAACCTACCCTGCTCATATAGTGGGCGTGGTTACCGCAGGAAGGGGCGGGATCCGGGTGAGAATTCCCGCGCAGGGCTCCGGTTCGGACGCACGATGGTTTCCGGGCGGTGACGCGGCGGCTCCGGTGTGTTTGTCGCCATGGTGAGGAGAGAGGAGGGGGCAGAGCGGAGGGAAGAGGGGGCCGCCATGAACAGGTCACGTGTTCCCTGTGGAGCTGACCTTGTCAGGGGCTGGTGGTCACGTGTCCCCCTGTGTGGTCACATGACCTGAGCTGTCAATCATCTGCCCCAGCACAATCTCTGCTTGCTGTCAGTGAATGAAAAAAAAATTTTTTTGTGTGTGTTTTGTGGCTTTAAAACCTGGAACAGCTTTATATGGCCCAGAATATTATTAATATTAATAATAATATATTATTATTATTATTAGATATGAAGAACGTGTAGCTTCTTCCCTAGTGTCCTCTAGGTCAGTGCACCCAGAGGCCAAACATTAGAGACACCCCCTCCGCCGCTGATCACATAATTAGCTCTGCTTCATTATGAGGCCACACTTGTCCCGCCTTCGGATGCTGACACTGTGATTGCATGCAGTCAGTGTCAATCATAGTGTCGGCATCCGGAGATGGGACAAGAAGGCACCTTAATGAAGCTGACAATCAAAGTGTCGGCAGCCCCCCGCCTCCTTATGCTGAGCTCTGATTGACACTGACTGCATGTGATCACAGTGTCAGCAGCAGCAGAGCTAATTATGTTATCAGCGGCGGGCTGCTGACACTTTGAGCAATGGAGAGGAACGAGGGATAGGTGAGTTACATAGTTTATATTATTTTTGTGTGTGCTAGAATTGGGGCTATAATCAAGAAGGGGGGTAATGTACCAGGATGGAGGGGGGCCATATCCAGGATGTGGGGTAATGTACCAGGATGGGAGGTATATCCACTATATCCAGGATAAGGGGCTAAATACTAGAATGGGGGCCATATCCAGGATGGGGGGGGAGCTGTGTTCCAGTATGGGGGCTATATCCAGCATAAGCGGCAGTGGCGGACCTTGTGCCCAGAGGGCCCTGGTGCAGCAGCTGTTGGTGAGGAGCTGGCGGGAGGAGGGGGTGTGCTAGCGGATGTCTGCAAGGAAGGTTGGGGGGGTTGCTAACAGATGACGGCGATGCTGCAGCTCCTACCTGCGCCAGGCTACGCAGTCCTGGAGCCGGGGAGGCAGAGCAGAGGAGGGGCAGGATCAGCCGAGGGAAGCAGGAAGCTTTACTCAGGTAACCTCCTCTTTCTTTTTTGGTGATTTTGACACCCCGAGCCCAGAAGGTCGACCATCACTGTTTTAGAAGATGAATCCTATACGGCCCCCTGGGGAATGGCTAGCGAGGGTCTGGAGTCGTATCCAGCCGTCATTATTAGTTGTAGCGGATCCCGGCGCTCAGTCGGACCCTTTGTGAAAGATGGAGATTTACTGCTGATCAGGAAGCGTCTGTAATCAATGTTTCCATCAATCACAGATCTTCATCAGAGAATCACTACAGAGAACGTCTGGACACAAGTGAACTATCAGAATCTGATCATCAGGGTTCAGACCTTTTAATGGCGAACTGAAAAGATGGTAAACATAGCAGCTTTTGAGACACCATGGCCTCATTATTACACCTGATGAAGGGGCCATAGTCTGGTGATCTGGCTTTTTATTCCCATCTTTTCAGTTGTTAACCCCTTCACACTGCGTTTTTTGCACATCAATGTGGATCCTTGAATTTCAGGCACTGATCTGTGTCCACGGACCGTTTTTGTAATGGATCCGTCATCCGTACCAGAGATCAGGCTGGGAGGAGCTGGACCGTCTGAGCATGCTCAGTACAGCGAAACGGACCCATTTTACAGATCCTGTGGCTTTTTTCACGGATCCGTCACCATAGACCCCCATGTTATTTGACGCGGACCACGACGGATCAATTACTGTCTGTTTGTGTCGGCTTTTTTGGAGGCAGCCCAAAATCTGAACAGTCACCGGGTTCTGGGTGCATGAAAGAAACTGACACACACGGAGGCCATATAGGACCAATCCGTGCCCATAGGGATACATGGGAGTCCAAAACGGATCCCTGGCTATCAGTTTCCAAACAGATCCCCAAAAAACGCAGTGAGAAGGGGGGGCCTAACCATTAAAAGGTCTCAACCACTAAGGACCCTCAGATTCCAATATTTCTCTATCTACTGGCTAAGGCTGGTGTCACTACCGTTTTTTGGATTCCCCCGCAATGATGTACCGGATACATTGGATATGTCTCACGGATCAGTAATAATACCGATGCGGGTGCATCCAATTGATTACCTTTTTTAGCAGGATCCGGTTGTAAATGACGCCCCCTAGTGGATATATCATTTAAAACTGCGTTCTGGCCGTGCACAGTTCAAAAACCCAGATCCGGAGTTGGGGTCCAGTGGGATCTGGGTTCCATAGAACCGCATGTTAACTCTACCCGGATTGCCCTGGATCCGGGTGTTCACGGTTTTGACACCAAAATGATAACATCTTGCAATTTTATTCTCAGTGAAAACTCTGGTGACACCCGGATCAGGGGGAAATGTGAAGAAGCGGGTGCACCCCCAAATGCATGAGGCCCCATTGAAAGTCAATGGGGCCGAATACCGGTGCAGGTGCTACCAGTTTAAGCTGGAAACACACAGATGCCAAAAAAACGTCAGTGTTAATCCACCCTAAGATGGGACAAACATATGTGTTACCTGGATAGAAGGAGGAATGTTCTGACCGTGCAAAATAAAAGGCATTAGTACTAAGGGTTGGGGAACACATTGATAATGGTCAGCCGTACTTGAGCCTCTTCTAGAGGATTCAGAACACACAGATTTAAGAATAGAAGAGTTTAGGCTCATAATAATTTTAAGTGTGAAATACCATGTCAGTGCAAAAAAACCCGTAAAAAATGACAATGATAGAACTAGGGTCAATGCACCTAGAGGGTAGGAACCAGCCCTACGCGTTTCACTATGGAGCTTCTTCAGGGCCCTCTGAATAAGCTCCAATAGTGAAACGCGTACATGTCTGAAACATGGTCTGCATGACTAAACAGACATGGGTAAGCTGGACTACTATTGATGGGTACAATTAAGTGTGAGGAGTGTGGGAGTCGGATATTGATTAACGGGGCCTGGTGAGACAGAGATTGAGGGCTTCTCTGTATACCCATGGTCAGTCCAGGGCCTTTATTACCCCCACTCCAAATCCATGCTTTAACCCCTTCACCACCAGGCGATTTTTCGTTGTTCATTTTTGTTTTTTGCTCCCCTGCTTCCAAGAGCCATAACTTTTTTATTTTTCCGTCAATACAGACCTATGACGACTTGTTTTTTTGCGGGATGGGTTGTAGTGTCAGATGCAATCATTTATTTTACCATATAGTGTACAGGGAAATGGGGGGAAAAAAATTCCAAGTGCAGTGAAATTGCAAAATAAGTGCAATGACACGTTTGTTTTTTGGGTATTTTAGTCGCCATGTTCACTATATGGTAAAATCGACGCGACGGGGTGATGCCTCGGATCGGTACGAGTTCGTAGACACCCAACATGTATACCTTTATGGCCACTTTACATGCGGCAACAGGAAGATAGAAACCGGCAGGTGTCGAAGACAATTGTACCTTTTACCTTCAAAACACCTTGAAGTGGCTGCGTGTAATTCAGGTATCTGCAAGGTGTTTTGAAGGTAAAAGGTACAATTGTCTCCGACACCTGCCGGTTTCTATCTTCCTGTTGCCGCGTGTAAAGTGGCCATTACTGGTATCTATGGGGTGAAAACAAATTCAGAAGTTTGAAAGAAAAAAAAAAAGAAATTACTTTTTGCACCATGTTCTGCGCCCCGTAGCGTCCTTGTTTTTCGGGATCTGGGGCTGTGTGACGGCTTATTTTTTGCGTCTTGAGCTGACCTTTCTATTGATACCATTTGTGGGTGGATGCGCTGTTTTGATCGCCCGTTATTGCATTTTATAGCAATGTTGCAGCGAACAAAAAAAACTTAATTTTGGCGTTTGGACCTTTTTTTCCATTACGGAGTTTACTCATCTCATTAACTGATTTTATATGTTGATAGATCGGGCGATTCCGAACGCGGCGATACCAAATGTGTGTATTGTTTTTATCTTTTTTAATACTTTTATTTTGAATGGGGGAAAAGGGGGGTGATCTGAACTTTTATGGTATTTTTTGCACTGACATGGTATTTCACAATTGAAATTATTATTATTAAATCTGTGTGTTAAAAATAAGAGGCGGAGAACAGAAAGTGATCATAGACCAGACATGAGGGATGATCTTTATTTATATGGCACCAACATATTCTGCAATTCAGAGAGGATTGAATGTATAATAATGTCTTGTTTGTTTTTCCCCCATTTCCAGGCGAGCTCATTGATCGCGGCCGGCCTCACCATCGCGGTGGCGGGATTTGCAGGTACCGAATACAACGATGAGCTAAGTAAAGGGGGATTGTGTCAGAAACAGCGCCACCCCTGTGTCCTTTGTGTTTGATATTAAACTTTGGTTCCATAGAGGTGAATGAGACTGAGCTGCAGTACCCATAGACTGCACAGGGGGCGCTGTATCTGAGGCACACAGATGAGGTGCGCTGCTGTGAGCCATCACCTGATATCGGGGTCTTTGTCTTTCTTGTCTCCAGGCCGGTACGCGCTGCAGGCCTTCAAACACCTGGAGCCTCAGGTCAAGCAGGCGATCCAGACCCTGCCCACGTCGGTAAGATATATCTCCCCCCGCCGTCCCGGGCATCGCGGTCAGGTTACATCATCCTCCCTGTGATCCGGAGCTGAAGGCTCCATCACGTGTTGTGGAGGCGTCTGTGGCAGACACAGAACCATGGAGAGGCCGAGGGACGGGTGCAGGCTCCACCGCATACACGGGTCAGACCAGCAAAATAGGGGAAAGAGCAAGCAATGTGTACAGGGGCCACCAGAACGCAGGAGGGAGGATCAGGCTCATCAGCCAATCGCACCACAAGTAGGCAGCGCACCCCTATAGGACCAGGAATGTTTGGTTTTTGCCCCCTCCCTCATGAGGGTTACACCTTATTTTTCTCCATTGACCCAATCATTGTTTGTTGTTTAGGGAGTTCATCATTCATCATAAGCCAAAAACAATTACCTGCGCGTCACTGCAGATACCACAATACTGAGTCTCTGAAGGGGTGTTGTTGTATTTTTTTGGGGGGTTGGGGAGCGGCCCATGACTTTGACACAATAAGAAAAACTTTTTTTTTTATTATTAAAATCAAACTTTTTTTCGTGCCCCCATTTTGAAAAGTTACATAACATGATCTTTCCTTCTTCCTTCCTTTCTTTATTTCCCTCCTTCCCTCATTTTTTTTCTCCCTTGCTTCTTTCCATTTTTGTTTTTTTCTTCTTCTCTCCCTTTTTTGTTCCTTCATACATCCTTTATCCATACCTTTTTTTTTCCTCTATAATATACATGTTCCTCCGTCCCCTTTTCCTCTGTCCTTCCCCCTTTCCTCTGTCCTTCCCCCTTTCCTCTGTCCTTCCCCCTTTCCTCTGTCCTTCCCCCTTTCCTCTGTCCTTCCCCCTTTCCTCTGTCCTTCCCCCTTTCCTCTGTCCTTCCCCCTTTCCTCTGTCCTTCCCCCTTTCCTCTGTCCTTCCCCCTTTCCTCTGTCCTTCCCCCTTTCCCCTTTCCCCTTTCTCCTTCCCCCTTTCCCCTCTGTCCCCTCTGTCCTTTGCCCTTTCCCCTCTGTCCTTTCCTCTTCCCCCTCTGTCCTTTCCTCTTCCCCCTCTGTCCTTTCCTCTTCCCCCTCTGTCCTTTCCTCTTCCCCCTCTGTCCTTTCCTCTTTCCCCTCTGTCCTTTCCTCTTCCCCCTCTGTCCTTTCCTCTTCCCCCTCTGTCCTTTCCTCTTCCCCCTCTGTCCTTTCCTCTTCCCCCTCTGTCCTTTCCTCTTCCCCCTCTTCCCCCTCTGTCCTTTCCTCTTCCCCCTCTTCCCCCTCTGTCTTTCCCCCTTTCCTCTTCTTCTTTCCCGCTATGTATGACGTATCTTGTTTGTGATCTGTATTTTTCGGGGAGGTGAGTGACTGTGTATTCTCTTCTCAGGCTTTTGCCGGTTATTACAAAGGTGGATTTGAACCTAAAATGACCAAGAGGGAGGCGGCCCTGGTCCTGGGAGTGAGGTAAGCGACAGCTTGGCTATATGGTAAAGGGACGGTGTAGACTGGATACATTGGAGCAAACCCTCAGCTGTGCAGGCAGAGCTTAGGAGGGATGTTATGTTATCAATGCTAACAGTGAAATCCGCGGAGATCCTATAGGGGGTAAGTGTTGGTGTCACACTGGTGACTTCCCGGTGCGTTGACGCCCATCTGTTTTCTTGCAGCCCCACCGCAAATAAACTGAAGATCCGGGAGGCTCACCGGCGGATAATGCTGCTCAACCACCCCGACAAAGGTGAGCGCCGCGGCCTGGACTGCACACCCCAGATAGCAATTACACACATATGGGTACCCTATACCACATGTTGGTTGACTATCTAACTCATAGGGGAACGACTGCTTTACTTTGATGTTAAATTCATTCAAGTGACTTTGTGATCAAGACCTATATTAGGCTGAAACTCATATTCTCTCGCATTATCAAGCACTGTTAATAAAGATCCACCTTAAGCATACCCTCATCTAGTACCGGTGCAGTGATTATAGTATCCATTGACTGTGGAACTCCGTGCTCCTTTCATTAGCTCCGTAATACCAAAAGGGTTGAGTGCTAGCCATCGTATTCTACTAGTGTATGGTAACACTGACGTGTCGGTATGATGTCTGGGGTCAGTACTATATGGTGACACTGAGGTGTTGGTATGATGTCTGGGCTCAGTACTATATGGTAATACTGAGGTGTCGGTATGATGTCTGGGGTCAGTACTATATGGTAACACTGAGGTGTCGGTATGATGTCTGGGGTCAGTACTATATGGTAACACTGACATGTCGGTATGATGTCTGGGGTCAGTACTATATGGTAACACTGATGTGTCGGTATGATGCCTCGGGTCAGTACTATATGGTAACACTGATGTGTCGGTATGATGCCTCGGGTCAGTACTATATGGTAACACTGACGTGTCGGTATGATGTCTGGGGTCAGTACTATATGGTAACACTGAGGTGTCGGTATGATGTCTGGGGTCAGTATTATATGGTAACACTGATGTGTCGGTATGATGTCTGGGGTCAGTATTATATGGTAACACTGACGTGTCGGTATGATGTCTGGGTCAGTACTATATGGTAACACTGAGGTGTCGGTATGATGCCCGGGTCAGTACTATATGGTAACAGTGACGTGTCGGTATGATGCCTCGGGTCAGTACTATATGGTAACACTGAGGTGTCGGTATGATGTCTGGGGTCAGTATTATATGGTAACACTGAGGTGTCGGTATGATGTCTGGGGTCAGTACTATATGGTAACACTGAGGTGTCGGTATGATGTCTGGGGTCAGTATTATATGGTAAAACTGACGTGTCGGTATGATGTCTGGGGTCAGTACTATATGGTAATACTGACGTGTCGGTATGATGTCTGGGGTCAGTACTATATGGTAACACTGAGGTGTCGGTATGATGTCTCGGGTCAGTACTATATGGTAACACTGACGTGTCGGTATGATGTCTGGGGTCAGTACTATATGGCAACACTGACGTGTCGGTATGATGTCTGGGGTCAGTACTATATGGTAACACTGACGTGTCGGTATGAGGTCTCGGGTCAGTACTATATGGTAACACTGAGGTGTCGGTATGAGGTCTCGGGTCAGTACTATATGGTAACACTGAGGTGTCGGTATGAGGTCTCGGGTCAGTATTATATGGTAACACTGACGTGTCGGTATGATGTCTGGGGTCAGTACTATATGGTAACACTGAGGTGTCGGTATGATGTCTGGGGTCAGTATTATATGGTAACACTGACGTGTCGGTATGATGTCTGGGGTCAGTACTATATGGTAACACTGAGGTGTCGGTATGATGTCTGGGGTCAGTACTATATGGTAACACTGAGGTGTCGGTATGATGTCTGGGGTCAGTACTATATGGTAACACTGACATGTTGGTATGATGTCTGGGGTCAGTACTATATGGTAACACTGAGGTGTCGGTATGATGTCTTGGCTAAGTAAAATCAGAACTTTGTCCAAAAAGAATTTCACTTTTGTTGCCATTTTCCGCGCCCCGTAGCGTCCTCATTTTTTGGGACCTGGGTCAATGTGCAGGCTTATTTTTTGCGTCTTGAGCTGACGTTTCTAATGATCCCATTTTTGGGTGGATGTGATGTTTTGATCGCCCGTTGTCGCATTTTATTGCAATGTTGCAGAGACCAAAAAACGTAATTTTGCCATTTGGACTTTTTTCGGTTTTGCAGTTTACAGATCTGATTAATTGACTTTATAATTTGATAGATTGGTCATTTCTGAACTTGGTGATAACATACGTGACTTTTTTCTCAATAGTTTTATTTCCAATGGGGCAAATGGGGGGTGATTTGAACTTTTTTTAGTTTTTTTTAAGTGTCCAATCGCGTCTCCTGTTCACGGCCATGATGATTCACGGCTCTGAACAGGAGAAATGATCACTTCCTATGGATGCCGACACTCGCTGAGCATGCGTGGGAAGTGAGTCATCACAGTAACAAGAGTCATCATCTGATCCGTCACTGCCATGGCAGCACATTGGTGCCCCGTGATTGCGTCGTGGGGTCACCGATGGCAGCAGGAAATAGCTTGGATCCCACCGGCATGTGTTAGATCGCACTGTCAGAGTTTGACAGCGTAATCTGACGGGTGAACAGGAGCAGGTGGATCTCTGATCAGATCAGCCGACATGCAGGGAATGATGTTAGCCCACAGGGAGGCGACCAAGGATGCGCCGGTACCTCATTGGTCATGGAGGGGTTAAAAGTGGCCCCGGTCTGTGTATAACATGTGGACATTGATGTGAAAAGAATGACTGGAAGAGTTGTCATGGGGGCCCAGAAGTCGCTCATGTCTTGTCTATCATCCTCTCTCCCTTTTTTCCAGGCGGATCTCCGTACATCGCGGCCAAGATTAATGAAGCGAAGGATTTACTGGACGGACAGGCGAAGAAATAGACGGGAGCGGCCGACACTGGACGATTTATACCTCAAATGGAGACTCGATTGTCAATAAAGTGACATAAATTGTGATCGCAGGCAGAGGAAGTGTTTACCTTGAAATGGCTGATAACAGAGAGCAATAAATGGTATCTACTCATCCTCATCAGAGTCTTCCCCAAATTAGGAGGCAATAGAGTATACGACCTGTCCTGCAGCCCCGCTCTCACAACCTGAAGCGGCTGATAACAGAGAGTAAGAGCCTGTGAATTTCCCTGTGCTGCTGTTAGACCATCACGTTTTTAATTGCATTTTTTACAATTACTGCAGAAGTGACCTTTTATCTAGTCTTCATCACCCCCAAATTAACTGGCTGCTAACAGAGCACAATATATGACTTTGGTGTATACAGTCATATACATGGGAAATATTGGGGTGACTTCCTTGAAGCAATCAGGCCCCCAACAACCCGAACATGCAGGATGTCCATTAACTAGTTAAGAGGGGGGGAAAGTGCACTATGGGAGATATATATGACAATATACCACGGCAGGTGCTGACCATGACAGATGAGAGTTCCTGCTAGTTTTTGGAAACAAGCAGAATTATGAATGCAGCTCTGGGGGTAAGTACATTGTGAGAGGTAGAGGGTCTATGCTGGGTCCATATCATCTCCCTCCATGCAAGAGAATGAGATTCATCTAGACACTGAACTTGAAGGGAGTATGAGATTTAGGCTCCCAGAAGCAGAATTATGAATGCAGCTCGGGAGGGAGTACAGTATGGGAAATAGAGGCTACAGTGTAATGCATAGTGGAAACACTACAACTCTCTCAATGCACCACAGCAGGCGCTGACCATGGTAGATTAGAGTTCCTGCAGCTTTTTAGAAACAAACAGAATTATGATTTCAGGGCTGGGAGTACGTATATTAAGAGGTAGAGGCTCCTGCATTATGCAGGCAGGGAGCACTACATCTCCCGCCCTTCAGCGCAGCAGAACATGATGATCCATCCAGACACTGAACCAGATGAGAGTGAGTGATTCAGGCTCATAGAAACAGAATCATGAATACAGCTCTGGTGGGTAAGTACATTGTGGAAAATAGAGACTCCTATAGACTATGGATGCTAGGAATACTATCCTCTTCACTGCACTACAGCAGGCACTGACCATGGCAGATGACATGCTCCTGCAGCTTTCGGAAGACAAGCAGAATTAAGAATGCAGCTCTGGGGGTAAGTACATTGTGGGAGATATAGTGCTCCCAGTATGGAGCACTATATCTCACTCGTGCAGCAGAAAGGGGTGAAAGGTTTGGGCTCCTTCTAAAAACAGAATTATGGTGTAAGTACAATGTGGTAGATGATGGCTCCTGCACTATGCATGCTGGCAGTACTGCATCTCCCTCCATCCATGCACCACAGCAAGTGCTGACCATGGTAGATTCCTGCAGCTTTCAGGAAACAAGCAGAATTATGAATGCAGCTCTCGGGGTAAATACATGGTAGGAGATGTACTGTAGTGCTCCCAGCCTGCAGCCTCTCTCTCCCTTGACACTGAACGAGAAGGAGGTGAGAGATTTGGAATCCTATAAGCAGAATTATGAATGCAGCTCTGAGGTATAACAGCCATAAAAGTCCTAATAGTGACGACGAATTGATACATAAAGTCGAATAGAAGGTTCCAGAATATTTGTGGAGACCATTGAGTCGAGTGAACAGCCCCTTTAAGAAGCAGATCCCTCGCTCTCCTGGCACGTGCGTCCTCCTAGGTGATGAGGAGGAGGAGGAGGGCGTCCTTGAGGATGGAGCTGTTCTTGCACATCCTATGAATTAAACATCTTGTCTGATTCACTCTGCGTCCGCCGGCGCTGCCAGGGAAGGGCGGCTGCCGTGAGATGCCGCTGCCCGGATTTTACATTCTCGGGAATTCCTCTGGTTTATGTAAAGCTCAGATCATTCCACCATTATCAGGACCTCCGCTTGCTGTCAGTGAATGAACACATTTCTGTTCACGAACAGCAGAGATCAGCAAACTTGTGACTGTTTGCACTTTAATGTATTGGAAATGGGCAGTGCAGGTGAGGTGTACTGACTTACCCCCTGAGCCGGTCTCTGGTGCCTCTTCCGTGCCCGCGTGCCCTCCTCTATTGTGCCACGCTGACACTTTCCATTTGTGCACAGATATCTGTTGTCACTAATGAGGGTGTCGCATTTCTTCCTGCGTCCAGCTGTCGTTTCCCGCATGCCGATGTTATAAATGACCTTCTGCGCGTATAGATGGCTGTATACATTACACATCCGCAGCCGATACAGAAAAATGCCATTCCGTGCTATTGCTCTCTGTTATCAGCCGCCTCACACTGATGATAAAGAGGGAAAGTTATGGCGACTGCGCCTCCTCCACTTAAAGGCTCAGCGCCCATTATAATGACATCTGGAAAGAATGTGGCCACAGCTGCTGAGACCCCTGTGGACAGGGCGTGAAGACATCTGCAAGACGTTAGTGTGAGAAGTAGCCTGACACACAGACACGAGAAGATCCTGCTCCATCCAGTGTAACTATCTCTATTAAACAGACCTATGGCACCCGGGGTCAGTGTGCCCCTAACCAAGGCCGACGTCCAGCATCAGCCTGTCCCCGGCCAAGGCTGTCTCCCCAGCATTAGTCTACATCCGGCCAAGAACATCACCCACTGTCAGTCTTCCTATGGCCAAGGCTGTCGCCCGGTGTCAGTCTTCCTATGGCCAAGGCTGTCTCCCGGCGTCAGTCTTTCTATGGCCAAGGCTGTCGCCTGGTGTCAGTCTTCCTATGGCCAAGGCTGTCGCCCGGTGTCAGTCTTCCTGTGGCCAAGGCTGTCACCCGGTGTCCGTCTTCCTATGGCCAAGGCTGTCGCCTGGTGTCAGTCTGCCTGTGGCCACATATATCACCTTGCAGTGGAGCTGTGCATGCTCGACCTCTGCTCCTGTCATTGTCTATGGGACAGGTGGGGCTGTCCATGATCTCCCACAGTCCCATAGAGACTATAGACGGCGCCTCCTCTCATGTGACTGTTCATAGGAAGAATCCTTCAGTTCCAGGAATATAAAGCGATCACGTGTCCAGTAAATATCTATTAGATCCACTGACAAACGTTCTGCAGACACAGCTGATTTCTGCAGGATCCATTGTTTGTTAACTTTGGAGTCTATGGAGAATGGATCCGGTGAGTGATTTATCCTCCATTTTTCTCTCATTTGTAAAGGATCCGTTTTTTTCTTACTGGATCATTTTCCAGTGGAAGATAAATAGTGATCAGTTACCGGATCCGTTCTCTATAGACTCCAATGTTACAAAACGGATCCTGCAAAAATGAATATTTTCCAAATGACCAAAAAAGTTTTGTTTACACAAAGGATTGTGCTGGATCCGTTCTAAGGGCAGAGACAAACGAATCTGAGCTGTGTGTGAGTATCTCGCATGCATCTCCCATGATTCACCCGACCCGGCCGCCGGCTCTCTGACCAGGAGCGTGGAGCTGATTGTGTTTCTATGGAGCTCAACGCTCCTGATCAGAGAGGCAGAGGCCAGGCGACTCATGTGAGGTGCATGCGCTCGCTAAGATGAACCGGGTGACTCATGTGAGTCTTGTATGCATCTCCCATGACTCACCCGACCCAGCCGCCGGCTTTCTGACCAGGAGCGTGGAACTGATTGTGTTTCTATGGAGCTCAATGTTCCTGATCAGAGAGGCAGAGGCCAGGCCGGGTGACTCATGTGAGATGCATGTCAGTAACTTGCATGAGCCATCCGGTCCGGCCGATGACTCACTAAATAGGAGCGTGGAGGTGACTGTGTTTCTATGGAGCTCCATGCTCCTGATCAGAGAGGCAGGGGCTGGGTCGGGTGAGTCATGTGAGATGCATGTGAGATTCTCACATGCAGCTCGCTAAGATGAACAGTGTGAAACAATCACAGCATACCCCAGCGTTTGTCCTTCCAATCTAACACGTCCCTTTTATTTAAAGCTCATAAAATGCCTCCAAACACCATACGCTGCAGTGCAAAGACCATCGCGTTCCAATGTCAAAGTGCCTTTGTGTCGTGGTAGAATACAGTATAAGGAACTTTGATGCTGAAACGCGTTGGTTTCTGCAGTATATGATGTTGTTTTGGCTTCCCCAGTCCCAAGTATGGCCACCCCTACCCCAGCTCCCAATATGAACACCCACCCCTATTACACACAGTTGTCACCTCCTCCTCTGGCACAGTGTGCCAAATCTGCAGCTGTGTGAAGGAGATGATTGCTGAGTGCACTAAGCTGCAGATTCGGCACAGTGTGTCAGAGGAGGAGGTGAGCGCTGTGTGCAATATGGTGTGTGCGCTCACCTCCTCCCTGTGGCCACACTGTCAGTGGAGCGTCCTCCTCTCTCCTCCAGACACAAAAAAGTGATATCTAGGCAACAATGCAAAATGGTGACGGGGTGGGAATTACAAACTGTCGGCATTCTGCAGCCTAGATATACATGTAAATTATACATAAAGCCCAGACAACCCCTGTAAGTGACTGGGCCTCTGCTGTAATACCACATGCGACCTGTAGAGAGGGGAGGCGCTGTGCAGGAAAGTTTGATTAATTCTGGATAATTTTGTCATACTGGATAGAAGCCTCTACCTGAGCGGCTCCAGGCGTTTCCTCTACACGGTGCAGGTGATACTGGGATGGGTGAGCTACGTGTGTTATAAGATGAGCAGTGACTCACTGCCATTATCGGAGGTCCCCTGAGCCGGGTGCTGGGAGTGATGACGCATGCGGACCCCCAGTCTGGAGATACGGGCAGGTGACGGAGGTGGAATCTGATTAATGATGTAGGATATCTGCGGGGAGGATCCCCCTTTATACTCCGCTCTATATAATCATGACGGATATCTGTGGGGAGGATCCCCTTTATACTCCGCTCTATATTAATCATGTAGGATATCTGCAGGGGGATCCCCCTTTATACTCTGCTCTATATAATCATGTAGGATATCTGTGGGGAGGATCCCCCTTTATACTCTGCTCTATATCAATCATGTAGGATATCTGCGGGGAGGATCCCCTTTATACTCTGCTCTATATAATCATGTAGGATATCTGTGGAGAGGATCCCCCTTTATCAATCATGTAGGATATCTGCGGGGAGGATCCCCCTTTATACTCTGCTCTATATCAATCATGTAGGATATCTGTGGGGAGGATCCCCCTTTATCCTCTGCTCTATATCAATCATATAGGATATCTGCGGGGAGGATCCCCCTTATACTCTGCTCTATATCAATCATGTAGGATATCTGCGGGGAGGATCCCCTTTATACTCTGCTCTATATCAATCATGTAGGATATCTGCGGGGAGGATCCCCCTTTATACTCTGCTCTATATCAATCATGTAGGATATCTGTGAGGAGGATCCCTCTTTATACTCTGCTCTATATAATCATGTAGGATATCTGTGAGGAGGATCCCCCTTTATACTCTGCTCTATATCAATCATGTAGGATATCTGCGGGGAGGATCCCCCTTTATACTCCGCTTTATATAATCATGTAGGATATCTGCGGGGAGGATCCCCCTTTATACTCCGCTCTATATAATCATGTAGGATATCTGCGGGGAGGATCCCCCTTTATACTCCGCTCTATATAATCATGTAGGATATCTGCGGGAGGATCCCCCTTTATACTCCGCTCTATATAATCATGTAGGATATCTGCGGGAGGATCCCCTTTATACTCCGCTCTATATAATCATGTAGGATATCTGCGGGGAGGATCCCCCTTTATACTCCGCTCTATATAATCATGTAGGATATCTGCGGGGAGGATCCCCCTTTATACTCTGCTCTATATAATCATGTAGGATATCTGTGGGAGGATCCCCCTTTATACTCTGCTCTATATTAATCATGTCAGATATCTGCGGGGAGGATCCCCCTTTATACTCCGCTCTATATAATCATGTAGGATATCTGTGAGGAGGATCCCCCTTTATACTCCATTCTATATCAATCATGTAGGATATCTGTGAGGAGGATCCCCCTTTATACTCTGCTCTATATAATCATGTAGGATATCTGTGGGGAGGATCCCCCTTTATACTCTGCTCTATATTAATCATGTCGGATATCTGCGGGGAGGATCCCCCTTTATACTCTGCTCTATATTAATCATGTCGGATATCTGCGGGGAGGATCCCCCTTTATACTCTGCTCTATATAATCATGTAGGATATCTGTGAGGAGGATCCCCCTTTATACTCTGCTCTATATCAATCATGTAGGATATCTGCGGGGAGGATCCCCCTTTATACTCTGCTCTATATCAATCATGTAGGATATCTGTGAGGAGGATCCCCCTTTATACTCTGCTCTATATAATCATGTAGGATATCTGTGAGGAGGATCCCCCTTTATACTCTGCTGTATATTAATCATGTAGGATATCTGCGGGGAGGATCCCCCTTTATACTCTGCTCTATATAATCATGTAGGATATCTGTGGGGAGGATCCCCATTTATACTATGCTCTATATAATCATGTAGGATATCTGCGGGGAGGATCCCCCTTTATACTCTGCTCTATATAATCATGTAGGATATCTGCGGGGAGGATCCCCCTTTATACTCCGCTGTATATAATCATGTAGGATATCTGCGGGGAGGATCCCCTTTATACTCTGCTCTATATAATCATGTAGGATATCTGTGGGGAGGATCCCCCTTTATACTCTGCTCTATATAATCATGTAGCATATCTGCGGGGAGGATCCCCCTTTATACTCTACTCTATATAATCATGTAGGATATCTGCAGGGAGGATCCCCCTTTATACTCTACTCTATATAATCATGTAGCATATCTGAGGGGAGGATCCCCCTTTATACTCCGCTCTATATAATCATGTAGGATATCTGCAGGGAGGATCCCCCTTTATACTCCGCTCTATATAATCATGTCGGATATCTGCGGGGAGGATCCCCCTTTATACTCTGCTCTATATAATCATGTAGGATATCTGCGGGGAGGATCCCCCTTTATACTCTGCTCTATATAATCATGTAGGATATCTGTGGGGAGGATCCCCCTTTATACTCCGCTCTATATAATCATGTAGGATATCTGCGGGAGGAACCCCTTTATACCCTGCTCTATATAATCATGTAGGATATCTGCAGGGGGGATCCCCCTTTATACTCCGCTCTATATAATCATGTAGGATATCTGCGGGGAGGAACCCCCTTTATACCCTGCTCTATATAATCATGTAGGATATCTGTGGGGAGGATCCCCCTTTATACTCTGCTCTATATAATCATGTAGGATATCTGTGGGGAGGATCCCCCTTTATACTCTGCTCTATATAATCATGTAGGATATCTGTGGGGAGGATCCCCCTTTATACTCCGCTCTATATAATCATGTAGGATATCTGTGGGCAGGATCCCCCTTTATACTCTGCTCTATATAATCATGTAGGATATCTGCGGGGAGGAACCCCTTTATACCCTGCTCTATATAATCATGTAGGATATCTGCGGGGAGGATCCCCCTTTATACTCTGCTCTATATAATCATGTAGGATATCTGCGGGAGGATCCCCCTTTATACTCTGCTCTATATAATCATGTAGGATATCTGCGGGGAGGATCCCCTTTATACTCGCTCTATATAATCATGTAGGATATCTGCGGGGAGGATCCCCCTTTATACTCTGCTCTATATAATCATGTAGGATATCTGGGGAGGATCCCCCTTTATAGCTCTGCTCTATATAATCATGTAGGATATCTGTGGGGAGGATCCCCCTTTATACTCTGCTCTATATAATCATGTAGGATATCTGTGGGGAGGATCCCCCTTTATACTCTGCTCTATATAATCATGTAGGATATCTGTGGGGAGGATCCCCCTTTATACTCTGCTCTATATCAATCATGTAGGATATCTGCGGGGAGGATCCCCCTTTATACTCCGCTCTATATAATCATGTAGGATATCTGCGGGGAGGAACCCCCTTTATACCCTGCTCTATATAATCATGTAGGATATCTGCGGGGAGGAACCCCTTTATACCCTGCTCTATATAATCATGTAGGATATCTGCGGGGAGGATCCCCCTTTATACTCTGCTCTATATAATCATGTAGGATATCTGCGGGGAGGATCCCTCTTTATACTCTGCTCTATATAATCATGTAGGATATCTGTGGGGAGGATCCCCCTTTATACTCTGCTCTATATAATCATGTAGGATATCTGCGGGGAGGATCCCCCTTTATACTCTGCTCTATATAATCATGTAGGATATCTGCGGGGAGGATCCCCCTTTATACTCTGCTCTATAAATCATGTAGGATATCTGCGGAGGATCCCCTTTATACTCCGCTCTATATAATCATGTAGGATATCTGTCGGGGAGGAGATCCCCCTTTATACTCTGCTCTATATAATCATGTAGGATATCTGTGGGGAGGATCCCCCTTTATACTCTGCTCTATATAATCATGTAGGATATCTGTGGGGAGGATCCCCCTTTATACTCCGCTCTATATAATCATGTAGGATATCTGTGGGGCAGGATCCCCCTTTATACTCTGCTCTATATAATCATGTAGGATATCTGTGGGGAGGATCCCCCTTTATACTCTGCTCTATATAATCATGTAGGATATCTGTGGGGAGGATCCCCCTTTATACTCTGCTCTATATAATCATGTAGGATATCTGTGGGGAGGATCCCCCTTTATACTCTGCTCTATATAATCATGTAGGATATCTGTGGGGAGGATCCCCCTTTATACTCTGCTCTATATAATCATGTAGGATATCTGCGGGGAGGATCCCCCTTTATACTCCGCTCATAATTAATTATATCTATGTATGGATATCTGTGGGCAGGATCCCCCTTTATACTCTGCTCTATGTAATCATGTAGGATATCTGCGGGGAGGATCCCCCTTTATACTCTGCTCTATATAATCATGTAGGATATCTGTGGGGAGGATCCCCCTTTATACTCTGCTCTATATAATCATGTAGGATATCTGTGGGGAGGATCCCCCTTTATACTCTGCTCTATATAATCATGTAGGATATCTGCGGGGAGGATCCCCCTTTATACTCCGCTCTATATAATCATGTAGGATATCTGTGGGCAGGATCCCCCTTTATACTCTGCTCTATGTAATCATGTAGGATATCTGTGGGGAGGATCCCCCTTTATACTCTGCTCTATATAATCATGTAGGATATCTGCGGGGAGGATCCCCCTTTATACTCCGCTCTATATAATCATGTAGGATATCTGCGGGGAGGATCCCCCTTTATACTCTGCTCTATATTATCTTGATTATTTTATTATGACATTTCTGGGATCAGACAATACAATATCTCCATATTTACAGGTTTTACAAACGATATAATAAAAAATCACCAAACGTTCCCCATCACAGCAGCAACAACAGCAATAATCCGCCCCGACCATGAGATCCCGCTGCCGGACGTGTCCATCACATGGGAACCATCAGCCTCCAGTATCACTGGATCCATAGAAAGAAAAACATCCATTACTGGAAAATGTATAAAGTTCTGAGGATTTCTTATATTTGGCGTCTCGATTCTCTGCCATCTTCACCATCTCTGCTTGCAGTCAATGAACGACCGCCTCCGTATAATTAGACTCCTCCAAGGCCTTGTGCACACTGAGCAGTTTTTGTGTTTTTTATGCTTTTTTCCTTGCATTAAAAGCATTTTTAACCCCTTAGTGACCGCGGTTAATAGAGCCGCAGGAAGGGAAACTGGCGATGACGCAGCATATGCGTCCAAGGTCGGGAACGAACTTGTTTTCATGACGCATATGCTGCGTCACGGGTCGGGAAGGGGTTAAAAAAATGCACAAAAAATTCTAAGTGTGCACATAGCCTTACATTAAAAATGATGAAAAAGTATATTAGAAAGTTACAAGGACATTATATACATTATACAGCGACAGTCCCATAGCTGTACGGTCCACCTATATTAGCCCAAACACCTAGGGCTCAGTTCACATGTCTAGTAATCATCCATTAAAGGGAACCTGTCACCAGGTTTTTGCCATCCCATCTGACAGCAGCATAACATAGTGATAGAGACCCTGATTCCAGCGATGTGTCACTTACTGAGCTGCTTGCTGTCACTGATATAATGATTGTTTTCTCTGCTGCAGATTTGGCAGCTCCTAAATATGACCGGCCTCTAGTGTTAAATCAGCGGAAGATTCTCAAACCTACACAGAGCAGCCCAGTAAGTGACACATCGCTGGAATCAGGGTCTCTGCCATCTCATCTGAGAGCAGCATAATGTGGAGACAGAGACACACTATGTGAGTATCTCGCATACACCTTGCATGACTCACCCAGCACCGATCCATCGCCAAACAAAAGTGGTGCAAACAAAACTTTTGCACAATTTGATTTTTACCAGATCCTTTTTTAATCATTGGATCCTATGGAGAAGGGATCCGGTAACTGATCGCTATGTAGCCTCTGGATCAGTTTCTAATGGATGATAAATAGCGATCAGTTACTGGATCCGTTTCGGTAAAGTTGTTTGCAGAATGGATCGGTGCCGGATCCGATCTAACGGATGATTATTGGACATGTTACCTTAATGGCGATCACAATAATCCACATCTGCCCATTTAGGAGCCACAGAGGAGAGCGCCATCATGGAAGACAGATGCATGCTGGGAACACAACATCTCCCACAGTGCACCACAGCAGAACATGAACCAGCAGGGGTGACAAGGACAGATGGGGTCTTACATCCTTCCAGTCATCATCATGGACCCTCTGACCCCTCTGGTCTCCGTTGGGTCTCAGCTTCTGATCCGGACCCAGGAGTTATTGTAGACGCAGAAGGCGGCGTGCAGGGGTTCGGTGAAGTGCGCGATGAAGGTGTGCAGGTGCCGGATGGAGTCGCACACCTGGTAGAAGGACAGGCGCCCCGCCTCGTAGTCCAGGTAGATGCCGAGTCTTTGCACCGAGGTGTCGGGGTACAGGGGGTTGATCTTGGAGTCGTGGATGGCGGAGTGCGTCTTATCGGACATTCGCAGGCACCAGGACTTCTTGTTGTAGCCGGTCACGGCCCGGTCTCCCTTCCTTTCGATACTTGGGTAGGCCAGTCCCACCATCCAGTAGCCGGACTCGCTGGTCTCCACCTCCCAGTAGTTCTGTCCGGAAGTGAATATTCTGGCGCTCAGTATGTGATAGTTGACGAAGCGTTCCGGGGTCTTGGGCCGGCATTGCTTAGTCTCTGACCAGGAGGCCGTTTTCAGGTCCCGGGACACCGCCACGTAGTCTCCGGCCGTGTTGACGTCCAGTAGGATGTTGGAGGCCAGCTTCATGGTGAAGCCTCGCTTGGCTTTCAGACCGGTCACGATGTCGGTCAGGGCCGTGTGGAGCATGACCGAGATCAGACCTTCGTCCAGGTCGCACACGGCCTGGACCTTTTTGTCGTCCCTCTTCCGGTCCTCCGCTTCCCCGCCTTCGACGGCGTAACAGTTGGCGGCCTCCGACTCCCGGCCTTGTAGGACGGTCAACGGGTCGGAGATGCTGCACAGCTCTTCGATGCATTGCATCTTCTTGGTCAACTCGTCCTTGTCCACCTCCAGCTGCCGGATGAGATCGGTGACGTGTAGAGACACCTGCTCCTCCTGACTGGACACCTCGCTCAAGACCTTCTTCTCCAAGACCTCCAACTCTTCCCGGATCTCCTTAAACAACATGGTGACCCTCTCGGTGATGGCGGACGCCTTCTCCTCCACTTTTTGCCGGTGCTCTTGCAGACTTTGGACCCTCTTTTCGGTCTCTTCTCTCTTTGAGGTCAGTTTGTCCATGACGAGTCTCAGTTTCTCCTTCTTCTTCTTCGACGCCTCGTAGAGTAGAGACACCTGATGACCCCGGTGCTCCCCGAAGGCGCAGCAGGACACACAGATGCAGGCGGCGTCCTGGGAACAGTAGTACTCCAGCAGTTTTTTATGGATGGAGCATTTCCGGTTTTCCAGAGATGTGGTTGGCTCGGTCAAGGTGTGCTCCACCAGCTTGCTGTGGGCCCGTAGGTGGATGTCACACAGGGAGGTCTCACATTGCAGACAGGTCTTGATGGCGGGTACCGGACAGTGCACACAGTAGGTGCAGAAGATTCCCGCTTGCTCCTGGACCGGTTTGGAGGATAGGAAGCATTCCACTATATTGCACAGTTTCAAGTTCCTCTGCACCGGGGGGCGGCTCGGATATTCGGCTCGGCATTCAGGACAGCTGTATACCCCCGATTCTTCCTGGCTATCCAGGACTCGGCCGATACAGATCCGGCAGAAGTTGTGTCCGCAGTTCAGCATGGCGGGGTCGGTGTAAATGCTCAGACAGATGGAGCAGTTCAGCTCCTCTTTTAGCTCAGTCGTAGCCATGTTGGTTCTTTTTTTTTTGGGAAGCAGCTGCAGGAAATGAAGTGGAAGGGGCTGAGCAGGCGTCCTCCTGCAACTGTGCACACCCCCAGCCGCTAGGACAAAGCTTCAAGCCCTACAATGTTCCCCCCCAGGGCACGTGGAGCTGGACTGCGGAGAAGCACAAGACTTCATCTGCCCACACCCGCCAGACAGTGCCCGGCCCCAATAGGAGCGCCGCTCTCTGCAGAGCCGCAACATGCAAAATCACACCAGATTGGACGCCGTGTTGATAAGCAGAAGAAAACGAGGAGACAAAAGGGGAAACTTCTGAAAGGGGCGCGGACCCCGAATAATGCAGACGAGCTATTAATAGAGGAGCAATGGAGACACCGGGGCACAATGGAGACACGGGGCGGCGGGGTCCTGCACCGAATGTCACTCGTCACTGAGGAACATGACACAGAGCCGGACTGTCTACAGGGAATAATAATATTTAATCATTTATATAGCGCTATTAATTCCATAGCACTTTACATACATCAGTAAGGCTGTCCCCATTGAGGCTCACAATCTAAACATCCTATCAGTATGTCTTTGTAATGTGGGAGGAATACATTAGACTCACCTGTTCTATAGTCTCCTCCTCCCCCAGTAATGGCTGATAACAGGGAGTAATAGATTGTAGTCACCTGTCCTACAGTCTCCTCCTCCAGTAATGGCTGATAACAGGGAGTAATAGATTGTAGTCACCTGTCCTACAGTCTCCCCCCCCCCCAGTAATGGCTGATAACAGGGAGTAATAGATTGTAGTCACCTGTCCTGCAGTCTCCTCCTCCCCCAGTAATGGCTGATAACAGGGAGTAATAAATTGTAGTCACCTGTCCTGCAGTCTCCTCCTCCCCAGTAATGGCTGATAACAGGAAGTAATAAATTGTAGTCACCTGTCCTGCAGTCTCCTCCTCCCCCAGTAATGGCTGATAACAGGGAGTAATAGATTGTAGTCCCCTGTCCTACAGTCTCCTCCCCCAGTAATGGCTGATAACAGGGAGTAATAGATTGTAGTCACCTGTCCTACAGTCTCCTCCCCCAGTAATGGCTGATAACAGGGAGTAATAGATTGTAGTCACCTGTCCTACAGTCTCCTCCCCCAGTAATGGCTGATAACAGGGAGTAATACATTGTAGTCACCTGTCCTACAGTCTCCTCCCCCATTAATGGCTGATAACAGGGAGTAATAGATTGTAGTCACCTGTCCTACAGTCTCCTCCTTCAGTAAGGGGTGATAACAGGGAGTAATAGATTGTAGTCACCTGTCCTACAGTCTCCTCCTCCCCCAGTAATGGCTGATAACAGGGAGTAATAGATTGTAGTCACCTGTCCTACAGTCTCCTCCTCCAGTAATGGCTGATAACAGGGAGTAATACAGGGTGGGCCTTTTATATGGTGCACCTAAATACAATGGGAATGGTTGGTGATATCAGCTTCCTGTTTGTGGCACATTAGTATATGGGAGGGAGAATCTTTTCCAGATCTGTGGAGACCATGGCGGCCATTTTGAAGTCGGCCATTTTGGATCCAGATTTATTGTTTTCAGTGAGAAGAGGGTCATGTGACACATCAAACGTATTGAGAATTTCACAAGAAAAACAATGGTGTGCTTGGTTTTACCGTCACTTTATTCTTTCATGAGTTATTTACAAATTTATGACCATATATAAAATGTGTTCATGCTGCCCATGGTGTTGGATTGTCAGTGTCACCCTCTCTTCCCAGTCCTGACACACTGTGAAAAGAAAGGAGATGGAGAACGCTTGTGAAGATTATATAGGCAGGGGCCAATTGGTCACTCATCAGTAGATGGCCTATTGAATAGCCTCCTCCTTGGAGGTGTTCTGAGGTGCAGCCGCTTCCGGGGAACTTCCTGTTTGGTCACGTGACCGGAAGTACGTCACCGCAGGTCCTATAGCGGTATCCAGCGGAGTTTAGTGATCACGACCGGCCAGGGCCTGCAAGCTAGGACTTAATATTAATATTTCTAAGACTCAGAGCAGCTCCTGCACAAAGTAAAGTATCGGTCTGTGGAGCGCTAGGATTAGAAATAAGAAGGGGGACCGACGTTATAATAACAGCGGCTTTTATTAACCCCTTACATAGACCACAACGCGTTTCAGCAGCAGAGTGCTGCCTTCATCAGGTGATGTATGGAGACATAGTCTGAAAGTGACATCTATATAGAGAGCACTAACATGCCATTGGTTCATCAATTAATTTAAAGATCCAGAAGATCTCTTTCCTTATAAGATTAGAGACAATCAGGATCTGTATTATCAATGTGATCAATAATAGTTAACTTCATTAAACTGGGATCCCTATGATGAGCTGCATTACAGTGTCTAGACACACTGTGCAACTGGTACCCCATCTTTATGTTGTGCCTGTGATTGTTTAGCCGGGCATGCATGGTCTGCACAGTGTGGCCCACATACTGTAGACCGCATGTGCATTCCAACATGTAAACAACATAGGTGATTTGGCATCTTAATTTGACTTTCAAGCACTACCAGTGCCGTTGTTCTCATCAAGCATAAATTAACATGCCAAACCACTTATGCAGTTTGCATGTTGGAATGCAGATGCGGTGTACAGTATGTGGGCCGCACTGTGCAGACCATGCATGCCCCGGCTAAACAATTATTGACAGTGGTAAAGCGGTACATCTACTGGGCGTTTTACCAATGGTAAACACAGATGTGGCCACCAATCAGAACCTGGCACGCCCTACATGAAACAGAACACCCACATTGAAGGTTGTCATCGTTCATACACTTGCTGTGTGACGGCAGCTGAACAATGGCCAACATCCTGCGTTAGCTCGTTCAAACGATGTCTAGATCGCTGGATCGTTCATGCGTCATTCACCTTATCTGGACGTGTGACGTCTCACCAACGATGTTGAACTGATGCACGAATGATCTCGGTCACGTGACATCGTTAGCGATATCGTAGCGTGTAACGGCACCTTAAGGCTGGTTTGACATTGCCATTTTTTTCCTGTCCGTGGGGATCCTACTTTTTTGTAGGACACCATCGGAGTAAGTGAGATTAGACAGTACAGAGCAGGTTTAGTGTGGAGCATGCTCAGTACACTAGAATCGGGTCCAAGGAACGATCAGCTGTTTCCTCGGACCCGTGCTCCATAGGCCCCATGTTAAAGGCTGCGGATCTGGTCAGATCCGAATTGCTCCGCTGTATCCAAAATATCGGGTACAGAAAAAAAAAAAAAAAAAAAAAATAAATAAAATATCGCACAGAATCGGATCCCACACAAATCACTTTTGATCCATTGCCCATAGGGATACATTGGGCCAAATCTGATCCAATCCATTGCCTATATACATGGGGACCAAATCTGATACGATCCATTGCCCATAGGGATATATGGGGCCAAATCTGATCCGATCCATTACCCATAGGGATACATGGGGGCCAAATCTGATCCGATCCATTGCCCATAGGGATACATGAGGGCCAAATCTGATCCGATCCATTGCCCATAGGGATACATGGGGGCCAAATCGGATCCTATCCATTGCCCATAGGGATACATGGGGGCCAAATCGGATCCGATCCATTGCCCATAGGGATACATGGAGGCCAAATCTGATCTGATCCATTGCCCATAGGGATACATGGAGGCCAAATCTGATCTGATCCATTGCCCATAGGGATACATGGGGGCCAAATCTGATCCGATCCATTGCCCATAGGGATACATGGGGGCCAAATCTGATCCGTGGCTTTCCATTTTACAACAGACAGTCACTGATCCCAGAAAATCGTGATGTGAAGGCAGCCTAACCCCCAGTGTATAGATCCCTCCGAGACTGCTAGAACACAAGCATTGATGGTCTGGTGTGGTATAAGGGGAACAGAGATAGTGGGGCCATTCTTCATCAATGAAAACCTCAATGTCACTGGAGATCTGAATCATGGAGCAATTTCACATATCACCATGCAGTGCCCATATACTACCACTATAAAGTGCTGACAAATACCACTATGCAGTGTGCTAATAACAACACCATATAGTGCTTACATAACACCGCCATACAGCGCTCACATAACACCTCCATACACTGCTCACATAACACCACCATACACTGCTTACATAACACCACCATACAGCGCACACATAACACCATACACTGCTCACATAACACCTCCATACAGTGCTCACATAACACCTCCATACACTGCTCACATAACACCACCATACAGCGCACACATAACACCACCATACACTGCTCACATAACACCACCATACACTGCTCACATAACACCTCCATACAATGCTCACATAACACCGCCATACAGTGCTCACATAACACCGCCATACAGTGCTCACATAACACCGCCATACAGCGCACACATAACACCGCCATACAGCGCACACATAACACCACCATACACTGCTCACATAACACCTCCATACAGTGCTCACATAACACCTCCATACACTGCTCACATAACACCTCCATACACTGCTCACATAACACCTCCATACACTGCTCACATAACACCTCCATACACTGCTCACATAACACCTCCATACACTGCTCACATAACACCTCCATACAGTGCTCACATAACACCTCCATACACTGCTCACTTAACACCTCCATACACTGCTCACATAACACCTCCATACACTGCTCACATAACACCTCCATACACTGCTCACATAACACCTCCATACACTGCTCACATAACACCTCCATACAGCGCTCACATAACACCTCCATACACTGCTCACATAACACCTCCATACAGCGCACACATAACACCTCCATACACTGCTCACATAACACCACCATACAGCGCTCACATAACACCTCCATACACTGCTCACATAACACCTCCATACACTGCTCACATAACACCTCCATACACTGCTCACATAACACCTCCATACACTGCTCACATAACACCTCCATACACTGCTCACATAACACCTCCATACACTGCTCACATAACACCGCCATACACTGCTCACATAACACCGCCATACACTGCTCACATAACACCTCCATACACTGCTCACATAACACCTCCATACACTGCTCACATAACACCTCCATACACTGCTCACATAACACCGCCATACAGCGCTCACATAACACCTCCATACAGTGCTCACATAACACCTCCATACACTGCTCACATAACACCACCATACACTGCTCACATAACACCTCCATACAGCGCTCACATAACACCTCCATACAGCGCTCACATAACACCTCCATACACTGCTCACATAACACCTCCATACACTGCTCACATAACACCTCCATACACTGCTCACATAACACCGCCATACACTGCTCACATAACACCTCCATACAGCGCTCACATAACACCTCCATACACTGCTCACATAACACCTCCATACAGCGCTCACATAACACCTCCATACAGCGCTCACATAACACCTCCATACAGCGCTCACATAACACCTCCATACACTGCTCACATAACACCTCCATACAGCGCTCACATAACACCTCCATACACTGCTCACATAACACCTCCATACACTGCTCACATAACACCTCCATACACTGCTCACATAACACCTCCATACAGCGCTCACATAACACCTCCATACAGGCTCACATAACACCCCCATACACTGCTCACATAACACCCATACACTGCTCACATAACACCTCCTAACAGCGCCACATAACACCTCTACAGCGCTCCATAACACCTCCATACATGCTCACATAACACCTCCATACACTGCTCACAAAAACACCTCCATACAGGGCAAAAACATAACACCTCCATACAGCGCTCACATAACACCTCCATACACGCTCACATAACACCCCCAATACACTGCTCACAAAACACCTCCTACATGCTCACATAACACCTCCATACACTGCCACATAACACCCCCATACACGCCTACATAACACTCCATACACGCTACATAACACCTCCATACAGCCTCACATAACACCCCCATACACTGCTCACATAACACCTCCATACAGCGTCACATAACACCTCCATACCTGCACATAACACCTCCATACACTGCTCACATAACACCTCCATACACTGCTCACATAACACCTCATACAGCGCTCACATAACACCTCCATACACTGCTCACATAACACCTCCATACACTGCCTCACATAACACCTCCATACACTGCTCACATAACACCTCCATACACTGCTCACATAACACCTCCATACACTGCTCACATAACACCTCCATACAGCGCTCACATAACACCTCCATACACGCTCACATAACACCTCCATACAGCGCTCACATAACACCTCCATACACTGCTCACATAACACCTCCATACACTGCTCACATAACACCTCCATACATGCTCACATAACACCTCCATACAGCTGCTCACATAACACCTCCATACATGCTCACATAACACCTCCATACATGCTCACATAACACCTCCATACACTGCTCACATAACACCTCCATACAGCGCTCACATAACACCTCATACAGCGCTCACATAACACCTCCATACACTGCTCACATAACACCTCCATACACTGCTGCACATAAACCTCCATACAGCGCTCACATAACACCTCCATACACTGCTCACATAACACTCCATACATGCTACACATAACACCTCCATACACGCTCACATAACACTCCATACATGCGCACATAACACCTCCATACATGCTCACATAACTCCTCCATACACTGCTCACATAACACCTCCATACACTGCTCACATAACACCTCCATACAGCGCTCACATAACACCTCCATACAGCGCTCACATAACACCTCCATTACACTGCTCACATAACACCTCCATACACTGCTCACATAACACCTCCATACACGCTCACATAACACCTCCATACACTGCTCACATAACACCTCCATACACTGCTCACATAACACCTCCATACACTGCTCACATAACACCTCCATACAGGCTCACATAACACCTCATACACTGCTCACATAACACCTCCATACACTGCTCACATAACACCCATACACTGCGCTCAATAACACCTCCATACAGCGCTCACAAAACACCTCCATACAGCTGCTCACATAACACCTCCATACACTGCTCACATAACACACTCCATACACTGCTCACATAACACCTCCATACACTGCTCACATAACACCTCCATACACTGCTCACATAACACCTCCATACACGCTCACAAAAACACCTCCATACAGCGCTCACATAACACCTCCATACACTGCTCACATAACACCTCCATACAGCTGCTCACATAACACCTCCATACACTGCTCACATAACACCTCCATACACTGCTCACATAACACCTCCATACACTGCTCACATAACACCTCCATACACTGCTCACATAACACCTCCATACAGCTGCTCACATAACACCTCCATACACTGCTCACATAACAACCTCCATACATGCTCACATAACACCTCCATACACTGCTCACATAACACCTCCATACAGCGCTCACATAACACCTCCATACATGCTCACATAACACCCCATACACGACTCACATAACCCTCCATACACGCTCACATAACACCTCCATACACTGCTCACATAACACCTCCATACACTGCTCACATAACACCTCCATAAAAGCTCACAAAAACACCTCATACAGGCTCACATAACACCTCCATACACTGCTCACATAACACCTCCATACACTGCCACATAACACCGCCATACACTGCTCACATAACACCTCCATACACTGCTCACATAACACCTCCATACACTGCTCACATAACACCTCCATACAGCGCACACATAACACCTCCATACAGCGCTCACATAACACCTCCATACACTGCTCACATAACACCTCCATACACTGCTCACATAACACCTCCATACACTGCTCACATAACACCTCCATACACTGCTCACATAACACCTCCATACATGCTCCATAACACCTCCATACATGCTCACATAAACCCCATAATGCTCCATAACACCTCCATACACTGCTCACATAACACCTCCATACACTGCTCACATAACACCCCCATACACGCCACATAACACCTCCATACAGCGCCACATAACACCTCCATACACTGCTCACATAACACCTCCATACATTTCTCACATAACACCTCCATACACCTGCTCACAATAACACCTCCATACACTGCTCACATAACACCTCCATACACGCTCACATAACACCTCCATACACTGCTCACATAACACCCCCCATACAGCCCCACACATAACCCCTCCCATACCCCAAATTGCTCACATAACACCTCCATACACTGCTCACATAACACCTCCATACACTGCTCACATAACACCCCATACACTGCTCACATAAAACCTCCATAACACTGCTCACATAAACACCACCATACATGCTCACATAACACCTCATACACTGCTCACTAAACATGCCATACACTGTCTCCATATACACTCCATACCTGCTCACATAACACCTCCATACATGCTCACATAACTCCTCCATTACACTGCTCAATATCCCTCCATACACTGCTCACATAACTCCTCCATACATGCAACATAACACCTCCATACATGCCACATAACAACATCCAAACAGTGCTCACATAACACCTCCATACAGTGCTCAATCTAATACCACCATAAGGTCACATAAAACCTCCATACACTGCTCACATAACACCTATCCATACACTGCTCACATAAACACTCCAACACTGCTCACCATACACCTCCATACACTGCTCAAACAAACCTCATACACTGCTCACATAAACCACCATACACTGCTCACAAACACTCATACACGCCACATAAACACCACCATTACATCATCACAACACCTCATACAGCGCTCCATAACACCTCCAACAGTGCTCAACATAAAACCTCATACATGAATACACTCCATACACTGCTCACATAACACCAACATGCCATAACACTATACATCTCACATAAACACCTCACATACATGCTCACATAACACCTCCATAACATGCTCACATAACACCCCATACACTGCTCACATAACACCTCCATACACTGCTCACATAACACCTCCATACACTGCTCACATAACACCCCAACACGCACTACATAACACTCATAACTGCTACATAACACCTCCATACACTGCTCACATAACACCTCCATACACTGCTCACATAACACCCATACACTGCCACATAACACCTCATAACTGCTCAATAAACACCTCCATACACTGCTCACATAACACCTCCATACATGCTCACATAACACCACCATACAGCTGCTCACATAACACCTCCATACACTGCTCACATAACACCTCCATACAATGCTCACATAACACCTCCATACACTGCTCACATAACACCTCCATACATGCGCACACATAACACCTCCATACACTGCTCACATTAACACCTCCATACACTGCTCAATCATCATACACGCCATACCATACACTGCTCACATAACACCTCCATACACTGCTCACCATAACACCTCCATACACTGCTCACATACAACACCTCCATACACTGCTCACATAACACCTCCATCAGCTGCTCACATAACAACCTCCATACACTGCATCACATTAACACCTCCATACACGCTCACATAACACCTCCATACACTGCTCACATAACACCTCCATACACTGCTCACATAACACCTCCATACACTGCTCACATAACACCTGCCATACAGCGCTCACATAAACACCTCCTACACTGCTCACATAACACCTCCATACACTGCTCAATAACACCTCCATACACTGCTCACATAACACCTCCATACACTGCTCACATAACACCTCCATACACTGCTCACATAACACCCTCCATACAACTGCTCACATAACACCTCCATACAGTGCTCACATAACACCTCCATACAGTGCTCACATAACACCCCATACACTGCTCACATAACACCTCCATACACTGCTCACATAACACCTCCATACACTGCTCACATAACACCTCATACATGCTCACATAACACCTCCATACACTGCTCACATAACACCTCCATACATGCTCACATAAACACCTCCATACACTGCTCACATAACACCTCCATACCACGCTACACAAACACCACCATACATGCTCACATAACACCTCCATACAGCTCACATAACACCTCCATACATGCTCACATAACACCTCCATACACTGCTCACAAAAAACACCTCCATACATGCTCACATAACACCTCCATACATGCCACATAACACCTCCATACAGTGCTCACATAACACCTCCATACACTGCTCACATAACACCTCCATACAGGCTCACATAACACCTCCATACACGCTCACATAACACCTCCATACACCTCACATAACACCCTCCATACAGCTGCTCACATAACACCTCCATACACTGCTCACATAACACCTCCATACATCTCACATAACACCTCCATACACTCTCAAAACACCTCCATACACCTCACAAACCTCCAACACTGCTCACAAACACTCCATACAGCGCCAATAAACCTCCACCACTGCTCACATAACACCTCCATACAGCTCCACATAACACCTCCATAAGCTCACAAAACCTCCATCAGGCTCACATAACACCTCATACTGCCACATAACACCTCATACACTGCCATAACACCTCACCACATACATTGCTCATACA